>CM035428.1:52007673-52017673 GCA_020310875.1 Ceratopteris richardii
CCACAAAGTCAAGGAAGCCATCCTTGTGGGTAGAATTTACCACATTCAAGAAGAAGGCCTCTCAATCCATCTCAGATTATGTAACAAGGATGAAAGACATTGCAGATGCATTAGGAGCAGTTGATGAAGACATTGAGGAGGATAAATTGGTAAGGCAAATACTTACAGGTTTGAGAGGTGATGACAAATGGAAGCCATTCATTGTCTACTAAATTATCACTTGATCATTTCACTCCCGACTTAAATTAGTTGCTAGGTCACATGCTAACCTTTGAGCAGGATGTCAAAGGTGAACGTGACAAGAGTATAGGTCAAGCAATGTATTCAAAGGATAAGAAAATAAATAGCAAAGGGAAGCAACAAGAAAATGAAGATGAAGGTACAACTAGCCAAGCTAACTTCCTAAGAGGAAGAGGAGGTGGCAAAGATAGAGGAAAAGGCAGGAGTAACAAAGATGGAATGAAAGCTTGCTGGATTTGTGGTAAGACAAATCATTTAGCTAATGATTGTTGGCATAATACTCAGAGTAAGGATATAATCAGAACTTTAATTCAAGAGGAAGAGGTGGCAGAAATCAAAGAGGTAATTTCAGAGGTAGAGGTTACTTTGAAAGAAATGCAGGTAGAGGATTCCAAAGTCAACAATACAACAATACCTACTACAATTATGCTTCAGATCAGAAGGAGGATTCAACATTGATAATGAATGCAACTTGTGAAAGGCAAAGTGAAGACCAAAGAGTCTTCTACATTGACTCAAGGTGTAGCAATCACCTAAGTGGCAACATAGCATTGATGACTGATTTGGAGAATAAGGTATCTAATCATGTTGTTCAAACAAGTGATAATACAAAGCACAATGTGAAGTCAATTGGATCAATGAAGGCCAAGGATGGTAGTACCCTATTGAGTAAGGTCTTGTATGTTCCTACAATTCCTAAGAATCTGATAAGCGTAAGACAAATTGTTGAAAAAGGTTATGAAATGAGATTCACTAATGAAGGAGTGTTTGTGGAAGACCCTAGCAATGGGTATAAACAAATTGTTTCAGGAAAGAAAGAAGGAAGACTCTTCACATTAAAGATCCAAGGCAATGTTGGTCATGCTTTGTTCACTTACGGTGGACATAAGATCTCTGAGTTAGATCTTTGGCATAAGAGGCTTGTACATTTCAATGAAAGAGGTATCAAAGATATGCTTAACAATGGTTCAGTGCTTGGATTGCCTAATGTTGCAGGTCAACATATGACATACAGATGTGAGGCATGTCAATTAGGTAAGGCTCATAAGCAATCTTATTCCAAGCATGGTTTTATGTATTCAGAGAAGCTTGAATTGGTACACACAGATGTGTGGGGACCATCAAAGGATTTCAGTAAAAATGGATCAAGGTACTATGTGATTTATGTTGATGATGCTACCAGATGGATCACTATCTATGTGATCAAAGATAAGTCAGAAGTGTTCAATACATTCAAACACTATCATATGTATGTAGAGAGAATTAAAGGTCATAAGTTGAAGAGACTAAGGTCAGATGGAGGGGGAGAGTATTTCTCTAATGATTTTAGTGATTACTTGTGGAATGCGGTTATAAAAAGAGAAATTACTTGCAGGTACTCTCCTCAACAAAATGGTGTAGCAAAAAGGAGGAATAGAACTCTTGTTGAGTTTGCAAGATCCATGATGAAGGAGAAAAATTGCCCAAATTATTTGTGGGCTGAGGCTGTAAATACAGCTACTTATTTGGTTAATAGGTTACCATGTAAAGCTTTGTAGGGTATGACACCCTATGAGGCATGGTGGGGTAAGAGACCTACTCTAGATCATTGCAAAGTATTTGGGTGTTTGGCATATGCATATGTGCCATCACAATTAAGGCACAAATTGGAACCTAAAGCTGGAAAATATGTGTTCATTGGTTCTGATGATAAGCAGATGGGATATAGGTTGTGGAGTCCCTCCACAAAACAATTCCTAGTATCAAAGGATGTTACATTTTGAGCAAGGTACTTGGTATGCACGTACAATCAATATTAATGCAGGTGATGAAGAAATTGTGAGTCAAAAGAAAGGTAAATCAAAGGTTCAGATAATTGATGAAGAGGAGAATAATGAATTGCAGGTTGAAGTTGAAGAAATGCCAAGATTTGATCCTGAGTGTGATGAACCAGAAACCTCAAGGAGTGGAGAACTTAGAAGGTCATCAAGACACAAGTGGCAACCTACAAGGTATAGCTATGACACTTCTTTTTTGGCTACCAAAGATTATGCTTACATGATAAAGACAGATGAAGACCCTTCTACTTATGAAGAGGGCAAAAGGTAAGGAAAATTGGGAGAAAGCTATGTAGGAAGAATATGATGCATTGATGGAGAATCAAACATGGGATTTGGTTCCTAAACCAAATAGCCAGAAGATCATTGGATGAAGTGGGTCTACAAGACAAAGAGATATGCAGATGGAAGTGTGTCTAGGTATAAAGCTAGACTTGTTGTGAAAGGGTTTGCTCAGATATATGGTATTGATTATGATGAAACCTATAGACCCGTGGCAAAGATGACAACCATTGGGACACTCATAGCTATTGCTGCATGTAAAGGTTGGAAATTATGTCAATTAGATGTGAAGAATGCTTTTTTAAATGGTTACATTTCAGATGATGTTTTCATGGAGCAACCTCAAGGATTCAAAGATGGAAGGTATCCAAATCATGTGTGCAAGCTGAAGAGAGCTTTGTACGGTTTGAAGCAGGCCCCAAGGGCATGGAATTATAGACTTGTGAAGTTCTTGAAAGAACTTGGATTTCAAGTATCTAAGGCAGATAGTAGCTTGCTTGTTAAAGCAAGTGATGATGGGTTCATTTACATGTGCATATATGTTGATGATATAATTCTTACAGGTACAGATGAGAAAGGCATTCAAAGCCTAAAGAAGCAAATGGAGAAAGAAATCAAGGTTAGTGATTTGGGAGACTTGTCATACTTCTTGGGCATGAAGATCTCATACACTCAACATGGAGTGTATGTAACTCAAGAAAGGTATTTGAAGAACTTGTTGATCAAGTTTAAGATGAATGATTGCAGGGTAGCACCTACTCCAATGGAGGTGAATCACAAATTGAGCAGATATGGTGGAGAAGAGTTCAAGGATATGAAGTTATATCAGAGTTTGGTCGGTAGTCTGATCTATGCTACATTAACTAGGCCTGACTTGTCATATGCAATTGGAGTTTTGTCTCAATTCATGCATTGTCCTAGGAAAGAACAGTGGATTGCAGGTCAAAGAGTGTTGAGGTACATTAAGGGTACACTCAAAGAAGGTTTGTATTATGGTTTTACATCAGATACAAACATCAAAATATATAGTGATGCAGATTGGGAAGGTAATCCTGATGATAGGAGATCAACATATGGATACTTGTGTTATCTGGGAGATAAGTTAATCTCTTGGTGTCCAAAGAAACAACACACAGTTGCTTTATCATCTACAGAAGCAGAGTACAAAGGTATGGTGGAAGCTCCAAAGGAAGTGATATGGCTTAAGACTCTGATGAAGAGTTTTGACATCATACAGAATACACCCACTATTCATGGAGATAATATGAGTTCACTATATTTAGCTGCTAACCCTGTGTTTCATGCCAGGACTAAACATAATGAGATTCAGTATCACTTTTTGAGAGAGAAGGTGATGGATAAAGAGATTGAAGTCATACATACTTCAACAAAAGATCATATAGCTGATATGCTAACCAAAAGCTTGGATGGACCAAAGCTACAAAGATTCAAGGACATGATAGGCATAAAGAAGATAGAGAAAACCTCAATTGATGATTGAGGGGGAGCTGTTGGTGCAGGACAATCAACAATTGATGTTTTGATGAAAGTTTAGAAGTCAAGGACTGAAGGAAAATTCAAGGTGTGAAGCTTGAAGGAAGAATACATCCAGAAGATGAAGAAATGTACACATATGTACATTAATCTAGAGATAGTTCACTTATACTTTTGTATAGTCATGATATTGTAAATATTTGCCTATATATACAAGTAGAAATGTCAAGGCAAATATGAGAGAGCATGAGAATAGAGTAATCAGGAGTTGTATCAGTCATTAGAAATCTTAGAAGTGAGTTAAGACTCTCTCATCACTCAGATGTAAAATATCTCAGAAATGAAGAAATGTTGTGCTCGATATTTGTGCGTTTTCTCCTTCTATGTTAGATCTTTTGTGAAATGCTTTTGTACAAGTCTAAGTCTATAGTTGATCGACCTCTGTACAAATTTTCAGCTTCTAATTGTGATTAGGCTGTGGGAATTATGTTTAGGAATATTCATATGTGAAGAAGTGTTCACTGGTTCCTGAAAGAGGCGCAAAATTTGATGTTAATGTTTTGGTCAGTTCTCCTTCAACAGTGTAAAGTTTTGAGCAAGCAAGCACTCAATCTTTAAGTTGGAAGGTAAGCTATATGTGGCTAAAAGCATTTGTAGAAACGGATTCTAGATAGATAGATAGGTAGATAGATAGATAGATAGATAGATAGATAGATAGATAGATAGATAGATAGATAGATAGATAGATTGATTGATAGGTAGATAGATTAATAGATGGGTGGATTGATAGATAGATAGATATATAGATGGATAGATAGATAAATAGATAGATAGATAGATAGATAGATGTTACCATTAGTGTCCATGTGAAAGGCCAAATGGCCACGGGACACTTCTTTGTATATGTTCTTTAATAAAACATATAGTGGCCTGGTCAGTCACAGACTGTAAGTTCGACCGCATTTGTAAGACCTAAGAAGTCTATCTTCGAGCTCCCTGTGAACTGCGTTTTCTGCGTATTCTGTAGCCTCTGTGTGGAGTACTGTGTGCGACCTTAGGAGCTGGGTTTTGTACTCCGAGCATATCGTCGCGAAACTCTCGAGACGGAGAGCGCACTGTGGTGCATCACCATCGAAATCCTTTTGCTCGCACTGCCCCCCCAAGGTTTTCTCCAAGGCTTTCGACTGAGGCGGCGACCAAGGCATAGACCTTGGCATACCTTGTCATCCAAGTCACCAAAGTCACCATTGGCGCCGTTGGCTGCTCGCGAGGGAGGACCTCAACGATCAAGGAATATAGAGGTTCTCGGTACTTCCCGGGAGGTCACCCATCCCAATATTGTTCCCCACGGAGCTCGCTTAACCGTGGCAATCTCTTGCCACTAAGCTACACTCTTGTGGTGTTTGAAGAAGGGGAAAGACTAAGGTTGACATTACCTTGAACATGTTTTGGTCCCTCAAAGCTTCACTCTTTGCTTTCAAAGCCTATTTTTGAAGCATTTTTGGGCGTCTTTTGGAGCCATTTTGGAGTACTTCTGCACATAGTTCTCTTCACACAGGTCCAAGAACATCAAGAAGAGTGTTCTTTGTACTTCTCCGACAATAAATATCGACCTTTCGGGCTGTGTTTTCAGCCACACTTGTAAAACTATAGGTTTCTCGAGAGGTTTTCAGTTTTGGTGGGAGCAAAATTTTATGCAGGTTTTTTGAGCCTAAATCATCAGAGTTGACAGACACTTGCAGGTGTTGTTCGCTAGCTTTTGGGCTATGCATTTAGCTTTTTAATGACATTTTACTACATATATTGAGCACATACACACCATGTACGTTTTTGTGGATACTGCTTATGTACTCCATGTGGTCATTGATATAGCGTTTACGTTTTTTGCATAAAGCCTTTTATGTTTGAAAAAAGAGGGCCGTGGTGAGGTTTTCTTAACTGGGAGACACCCAGATGTCGGGGTCTCTTCGGTGATGCAGGTGGAAGACTTACTCAGCCTTGCCATAGGAGATGTATGATAGTTGTTCATACGTGCTCGATAAGCCTAGTTGGCTTCTATTGGGTAACTGACTATATGCAGTGGAGTCAGTGATTCACTATGTAGGAAAACATGTCAGTACTTGCAGTTTTATGATATTTTGACACTGGTCATACGCTCATTTTGCAGAGGATACTCTGGCAAAATTTTTGCAGATTTTTGGTTTTGTCAACTATATAGTGGTCAATTTACTCCTTGATACACTTATTCGTTGGTATTCGGACTCTTCTAGCTCCATTATCATTCTATTCAGTTCTCTACCATCATGGCATTAGAGGTCTCAGGCACATCTGGTGGATCATGGTCTAGTGCTAGTGTTCCGAGGAGGAGCTATAACTTGCAGGGCAAAGACCATTTTGAGATCCAAAAATTTGATGGCACAAACTTTGCTCTATGGAAGAATCAGATTAGAGATGTGCTGATCCAAAGGAGGCAATAAAAGCGAGTAAATGGAATTTCAAAGAAGCCTACTGACATGGATGAAGATGGTTGGGATGAGTTAGATGAAATGGCCAAGTCTACCATTCGCTTGCACCTGGCAGATAATGTTTACTTTTCAGTATTAGATTGTGAAACTGCAGAGGAGCTTTGGAAGAAGTTATGCAATACATATGAAAAAGAGACGACATCAAATAAAGTCTATGTGATGAGAAAATTATATAACTTTTGTATGAAGGACACAGATAGTGTTGTTTCTCATCTGAATGAGTTTGATGCTATATTCTCTCAGTTATAGGCTCAAAAAATGGATATGGATAATGAAATGAAAGCAAAATTGCTGTTATGCACCTTGCCATCATCATGGGATACGTTTTGCACAGCTATTAGCAACAGTGCACCTCGTGGTAAACTCGTCTATGATGACATATGTGGAGCACTCTTGAGTGAGGAGATTCGCAGAAAATCTATGGTTGGCACTCAGAGTGGAGATGCATATAATGTTCGTGATTCTTACCAAGGAAAGAATCAACAATGTGGCAGGAGCAAGAACAAGGAAAAGAATGGTCCACGGAATAAGAGAAGAAGTAAATCAAGGAAGAGGGATATCGAATGGCATTATTGTCATAAGAAAGGACACATGAAGAAAGACTGTTATGCATTAAAGAATGCTAAAGGTAAAGGACAGAATGTTGATGGGCATGTTAAATAGTTACCTGCACCATCTACTTTGACTGTGAAGATTGACGAAATTAATGCTATTTCTGAAGATGCTGATGTGTTGACACTTGACAGTACTTTGCCAACTGAGGCACTTATGGATGATTCTTTTTCCCACACCTGGCTACTAGATTCTGGTGCTTCTTTCCATGTGGCACCACATAGAGAATGGTTCTCTAATTATGTAGCAAAGTCTCTTGGTACCGTGAGACTTGGTGACTCTTACCAGTGTGATGTTGTGGGGATTGGAGATGTGGTTGTGTAGTTCATTGATGGCTCAAAATTTACTATGCATAATGTATGCCATGTATCTCAGCTATTGATGGAGATTGTTAATCTCCAAAAGAACAAGCCACTCTTGAATTTAGAGCACCTCTATATAGAGAGTAGCTCAAAACATTCACCAATTTAGAGGATCAATGATCAGTTATCAAAATTTTGATCAAACTGTGAAGAAGATGATTCTTCAGAACATCTGCTACACATAATTCACTCATTGCCTTATCAAATGTGTAAAGTCTTTTATAAAACTTTGTATGAGGTGTCGCCTATAGATTGCGCACCTTCTCCATGTTGAATCACTCCAAAAGATTTAGTAGATCTTGAGAAATGATCTCAACAAGTTACCTATGTCTAAAACTGCTCTTCTGAGAAGTCGATTTAGACACCTATAACTTTTGACACTTGGTTCTCTCAATCTAGAACCCATTTCTACAAATTCTCTTAGCCACAGATAGCTTACCTTCCAACTTAAAGATTGGTGCTTGGTTGCTCAAAACTTTACACTGTGGAAGGAGAACTGACCAAAACATTAACATCAAATTTTGCGCTTGTTTCAGGAACCAGTGAACACTTCTTTACATATGAATGTTCCTACACATAATTCTCACAGCCTAATCACAATTAGAAGCTGAAAATTTGTACAGAGGTCGATCAACTATAGAATTAGACTTGTACAAAAGCATTTCACAAAAGATCTAACACAGAAGGAGAAAACTCAAAAATATCGGGCACAACATTTCTTCATTTCTAAGATATTTTACGTCTGAGTGATGAGAGAGTCTTAACTCACTTCTAAGATGTCTAATGACTCATACAACTCCTGATTACTCTATTCTCATGCTCTCTCATATTTTCTGTGACATTTTTACTTGTATATATTGGCAAATATTTACAATATCATGACTATACAAAAGTATAAGTGAACTATCTATGGATTAATGTACATATGTTTACATCTCTTCATCTTCTAGATGTATTCTTCCTTCATGCTTCACAACTTGAATTTTCCTTCAGTCCTTGACTTCCAATCTTTCATCAAAACATCAATTGTTGATTGTCCTGCACCAAGAGCTATCATGTAGTTTGATGTCAGTTGGTCAACTTGATGACCTTGGTTACAAGGTGGTCTTCTATGCTTAGTCTTTTCGTATATCAAAGGGCAATATGGTTATTAAAGGAAGCAAAGTTGGCTCACTTTATCCTTTATTTGTATCACAGAAAGGACACTTGTTAGTTGTTACTGAACAGCCCATGGCTTGTATTTGGCATGGTCGTTTGGGCCATATATCTCGTAGTGGAATGGAAAATCTTTCTCGTTCTGGCTACTTACTTATGTTATCTTTCTCTGATTTTTCATTTTGTGTGCACTGTCAATATGGAAAGCAAACCATAAATGTGCATAGAACACACACTGACTCTTCAATTCTGCCTTTAGATCTCGTTCATACAGATGTGTGTGGTCCTATGCCCACTAGGTCCTTAGGTGGTTCTCTTTACTTTGTCACTTTCATAGATGATGCTACTAGAAAATTCTAGGTATATCCTATCAAATCAAAGGATGAGGTATTCCCTACTTTCAAAAAATGGCTTGCTTCAGTTGAGACTGAAAAAGGAACTAAGCTTAAGGCTTTACATTCAGATAATGGGGGTGAGTATACCTCACATGAATTCAGCCTTTTCTGTCCATCTAGAGGGATTCATAGAGAGTTTACAGCTCCTTACACCCTAGTACAGAATGGTGTAGTTGAGAGGATGAATAGAACTATTCAAGATAGAGTAGTCTCTATGTTGCATCATGCAAACCTCTCACAAGGCTTTTGGGCAGTAGCAGTATTGACTGCAATTCATGTGATTAACCTTTCACCTAGTACTGCCAAAGGTCTGAAAGTGGCACAAGAGTTATGGACAGGGAAGCCACCATATTATGATCATCTTTGAGTTTTTGGGTGTGAAGCATATGTTCATATACCCAAGAATCTTAGACAAAAGTTGGACCATAAGTCAAAGAAATGCATTTTTCTTGGATATGGTAGAGAAGGACAATTTAGATATCGCTTATGGGGTCCTGAAACACGGTCAGTGATCAGAAGTAGTGATGTCATTTTTAATGAGTCTAAAATGCATAAACAACCCATTAAGGAGGTTGAAGTGAGAAGAGTGGTGTTTGAGGATACTAGTCCTCCAGTTAGCATGCATAAAAATGTTGCACATAGGGATGTTCAAGAGAATGTCCATTCAGATCAGTCTGCACATGGTCCTGTTCAACAACCATTGAGATGTTCTACATGTGTCTCACATCCACCTGATAGATATGTTCTAGGTTTAGATTTTGTTATGCTAACAGATGCCAGTGAGCCTTCTTGCTACAAAGAGGCTATGCAGACAGAGGATCATGTCGAGTGGGAGCGTGCCATTAAGAGTGAGTTGGATTCTATTCACAAGAATGGTACTTGGGATTTAGTACCTTTGCCAAATGGTAGGAAAGCTTTACCATGTAAATGGGTATATAAGCTGAAATTCACATCAGATAGTTTGAGTCAGACATTTGATATGAAAGATTTGGGGGATGCCAAACATATTCTTGGCATGCGCATTACTCATGATAGGAGTAAAAGATGCATATACTTGTCTCAAAGTGAGTACATATCCAAAGTACTTCACCGGTTCAATATGTAGGGTGGAAAGGAAT
>CM035428.1:52035173-52072673 GCA_020310875.1 Ceratopteris richardii
CTTCTAAAAAATGTCTAATGACTCATACAACTATTGATGTCTCTATTCTCATGCTCTCTCATATTTGCCCCGACTTTTTACTTATATATATAGCCAAATATGTACAAGATTATGACCATACAAAAGGTATATATGAGCTATCTCTAAATTAATGTACATATGTGTACACATCTTCTTCTTTTGAATATGCACCTCCTTCATGCTTCATGATTTGGTCTTTTCTTCAGTCCTTGACTTCAATTCTTCATAAAAAAATCAATTGTTGATTGCCTGCACCAACAGTTCCCCCTCAATCATCAATTGAGGTTTTCTCTATCTTCTTTATGCCTGCCATATCCTTGAATCTTTGTAGCTTTGGCCCATCCAAACTTTTTGTTAACATATCGGCTATCTGATCTTTTGTCGAAGTATGTATAACTTCAATCTCTTTATCCATCACCTTCTCTCTTAGAAAGTGATACTGAATCTCAATGTGTTTAGCCCTGGCATGAAACACAGGGTTAGCAGCTAAATATGATGAACTCATGTTATCTCCATGAATAGTGGGTATACTCTGAATGATGTCAAATCTCTTCATAAGAGTCTTAAACCATATCACTTCCTTTGCTGCTTCAACCATACCTTTGTACTCAGCCTCTGTAGAGGATAGAGCAACTGTGTGTTGCTTCTTTGAACACCAAGAAATTAACTTATCTCCCACATAACACAAGTATCCATAAGTAGACCTCCTATCATCAAGATTACCTGCCCAATCTGCATCACTATATATCTTAATGTTTGTATCTGATGTAAAACCATAATACAAACCTTCTTTGAGTGTACCCTTAATATACCTCAACAGTCTTTGTCCTGCAATCCAATGTTCTTTCCTAGGACAATGCATAAAATTGCATATGACAAGTCAGGTCTAGTTAATATAGCATAGATAAGACTACCAACCAAACTCTGATATAGCTTCATATCCTTGAACTCTTCTCCACCATATCTGCTCAATTTGTGATTCACCTCCATTGGAGTAGGTGCTACCCTGCAATCATTCATCTTAAACTTGATCAACAAGTTTTTCAAATACCTTTCTTGAGTTACATACACTCCATGTTGAGTGTATGAGATCTCCATGCCCAAGAAGTATGACAAGCCTCCTAAGTCACTGATCTTGAATTCTTTCTCCATATGCTTCTTTAGGCTTTGAATGCCTATACCTGTAAGAATTATATCATCAACATATATGCACATGTAGATGAACCAATCATCACTTGCTTTAACAAGCAAGCTACTATCTGCCTTTGATACTTGAAATCCAAGTTCTTTCAAGAACTTCACAAGTGTATAGTTCCATGCCTTGGGGCCTGCTTCAAACCATACAAAGCTCTCTTGAGCTTACATACATGATCTGGATACCTGTCATCTCTAAATCCTTGGGGTTGCTCCATGCAAACATCATCTGAAATGTAACCATTTAAAAAAGCATTCTTCACATCTAATTGACATAATTTCCAACCTTTACATGCAGCAATGGCTATGAGTGTCCTGATGGTTGTCATTTTTGCCACAAGACTATAGGTTTCATCATAATCAATACCATATGTGTTAGAAGGAGTATTTTTTAATGGAAAATAATTGTAAAATGCCAAAAATTTGTAAAAATATTTATGCAAATGATGTAAAAATGAGGAAGAGTCTTCCTCATGTAGACTAGAATCATATGTAATTTTTCTAGAATTTTTGGAAACTCTTAGATTGCATATTTTTAGATTAGAAAGGAAAAGGACCAAAATTCAAGTGTGAAAAGGGACAGTTGAAAATGTATAAAAGACAATTTCCTCTATTTTGAGAGGGTTGGTAATTTGTGATTGACGCTATCATAGTAATGAGGAGAGTTTCCTGTAGAAAATCGTGTTTCTTCCTTTTGTGTGAATTTCTTTGATTTGTTGAGTCTATTCTATGTGTATCCATGGAATTTGCAAGCTTCTATTGTGTATTTCTCATGAATGTGTATGAAGAGAGTTCATTCTTGATGAATGGAGTGAAGAATTACTGAAGAATAGTGCTGGAGATGAAAATCGTCAATTTTCACAAAATTGCGATTGTCTCGTCTGAAGGTTACAGGTATCGTCTTTGAGATTTGACAACATGATTGTGTTCTGCTGAGAAAATAACACACTTTAGACACCAAGATCATTGGAAATGGTGTAGTATTGCTCAAGATAATCAAAACCCTAGAAATTCGTCTTCATCTTCATTATTTCTCAGAAATCCAGCCAGTTTTCTCTTATTTCTTGGATTCTATCATCTAGGAGGGACTGTGGTCTCTTGTATACTTCCAGGATTGACAAATATAAGATGTATTGGTGATTCTTTATGCTAAAATGATTGGAGAGGACAACTCCAAAGGTTAACAACAAACATTTTTTGGCGCCGTTGCCGGGGAAGTAAGCAAAAGCTTCATTGAAGTTGGACCTTGCTGGATCTTCTATTGTTGATGGTATTCAACACATGGAAAAGGTAATACTCTTTAATCAAGAAATGGAAACATGAAAAGGTAGGTTTCTTTGTTTGTCTTTTGGGAAAAGAAAGCAATAGATAATCTTTTGAGAATAAGAAGTGATGAAATTCTTGCAAATTGATAATTTCTCATATCATTTTTTGAGAGTAAAGTGTAGGTGTGTGGAAAACTGAATCAAGAAAGCTGAAGGTAAGAAAAAAATGTGTTTATCTTTGCATTTGTAGAGTGCTTTTTGACCAAGTACCAAGCAAAATTGTTGATCTTGGGATAGATAACATGATTGCATTGAGGAAAGTCAAGAGAAGTAGCTAGATGCAAGTATGTAAGATCCATTTGTTAAACAAGGCAAAGCAATAATCGTGAGAAAAAGTTTATTTGCATCTTGAAAAGAAAAATGTTTGAGTTTATCTTTGCATAAATTGATATTTGCACTTCTTAGTACATTTTTCTTTGGGAACTTTCACTCATGAACTGATTAGAAAGCAAAGCATAAAGGAGTATAACCAATCAGGAAACACAGGATCAATAGATCACTCAACAAGAAACCCTAAGTGAAGTGTTTACCTTAATTTAGGGCAAAATATTAAAAAAAAATTCATAAAATCCATTAAAACATTCAAACAAATTTCTTATTTCTTTAGGAAGTTGGACTGAAGTGTTGTTGATAAGAGTAAAGGGGACCAAGTGGAAAGAAAAGTCAAAAACTGAAAAAAATTGGAAGTTCAGAAAAAACATGATTCTCTTCACAGGATCGTTAATTTTTATTTATGATGTAAAATTACAGGAGACAAGTGATTTGGAGTTGGTGAAGAATCTGGAAGAGGAGAAAGAGGAAACAAGAATCAAAATTGCAAAAAACAAGAAGTCCAGAAAAATACGATTCTCTGCACAGGATTGCGATTCTTTGTAAGAGGAAAAAATTTTAGAATTATTGTGCATATTTGGATTTTGAGGTAGGTAATTGTAAAAGGCTTCACTAAGTTGAGTAAGTGAATGAAATCAAATTCTAAAAATCAGTGAGGATTGAACATCAAGTGGGTAAAGTGGGAAAGACTCTATTGAAGAAATAAAGCGACTCTATTAAATAAAAGTTTAATAAAGCGACTCTATTGAAGAAATAAAAACTAAAAAAAAAATGAGAACCTTAAAAATTTCAAAATGTGCACAGAATCACGATTCTGTAGTCAAATACAAAATTGCGATTCTCTGAAACAAAACACAAAATCGCGATTCCCAGAGCACCATTTTCATAAGAAAATTGTGTTTTCTAACGATTGTGAGCAATCACGATTGTCTTGGAACAAAATCGTGAAAAACACGATTCTCATCACAAAATCGTGAAAAACATGATTCCCATCACAAAATCGTGGAAAACATGATTCTCATCACAGAATCGTGGAAAACATGATTCTCACCACAAAATCATGAAAAATATGATTCTCTTCACAGAATCGTGGAAAACACGATTCTCACCACAGAATCGTGAAAAACACAATTCTTTTCACAAAATCGTGAAAAACACGATTCTCATCACAAAATCGTGAAAAACACGATTCTCATCATAGAATCGTGAAAAATACGATTCTCTTCACAGAATCGTGGAAAACATGATTCTCACCACAGAATCGTGAAAAACACGATTCTTTTCACAAAATTGTGAAAAACACGATTCTCATCACAGAATCGTGAAAAACACGATTCTCATCACAGAATCGTGGAAAACACGATTCTCACCAATGAATCGTGAAAAACACGACTCTCTTCACAGAATCGTGGAAAACACGATTCTCGTCACAGAGACGTGGAAAACACGATTCTCATCACAAAATCGTGAAAAACACGATTCTCATCATAGAATCGTGGAAAACACGATTCTCATCACAGAATCGTGGAAAACACGATTCTCACCACAGAATCGTGAAAAACACGATTCTCACCACAGAATCATGAAAAACACGATTCTCATCACAGAATCGTGAAAAACACGATTCTCACCACAGAATCGTGAATTAATTGAATGATCCTTAGGTCTGGTAATAAATTGTTCACACATTCTAAACAAGAGCTAGGAAGGAAGGAGGTAGAGCGAGTGGTAGGAGAATTGCAAGAAAAAGATTTAGGGCAAGAAATTAATATGGAGAATTTAAATGAAACCAATGAATCCTCTGAAACCGGTGATTATAGAAATATTCTCAAATACATGTATACAAATAGGTTTGGAACCTATGTATATCAGGATGGAATGCATAAGTTTCTCATTAGATTGAGAAACTTAGAGGTTCCTCTGAATATAACACTAGTAGCACAATTCAAGGATGGTAGATATGAGGATAGACAGGGATGTGTATACATCTTCTCACAAGACCTAGAAAATTCTAATGACCTAGGGCAATGTGCAGGCAAGAGACCTTGGGAACAAAACCTAGGGCAATTAGATTTGCCAAGACAATATGAAACTCACAACAATAGTGAACAACAACAAGGTAGGAGACTACATACTTCTCCAAACCCTTTTGAGAGAGAAGCAGAAGGACTTAATGATTTTCCATTAAGAAGAAGACATCAGTGGCAAAATCAGGGAAGAATGCTTAGGCCATATCAAGTAGCCAAATGCATGAAGAATCAATATGAAGGATATTCTGATCCTCATGCTCATGCTGTGGAATTTAGACAATTAATTAGAGCAAAAGAAGTTGAGGATTACAAAGTCCAATTTGAAGCATTTGGTCTAATCCTAACAGAACCTGCACTATCTTGGTTCATTCCCTTGAGAAAGGAAATGTATCTGGATATTGAATCTTTCCTAGAAGCCTTCATAGGGGAATTCTCAAAAACTCGAATAAAACATAGCACAACTACCTTGATACATAGCTTTAAACAACAAAACGATGAAAATGTCAGAGAGGCTGCTAGAAGATTCAAGCAATACATTGACAGATGTCCCAGAGAAGAAGTACCTTCCATGGCAAGACAAGTATCTCTATTCATAGAAGGATTGAGAAGTGCTCAATTAAGAACCCTGGTGTATTATAGGAGATGCCCTGATCTAGGAGCATGTGTGAAAGAGGCAATAGACTTGGAAGATAACAGAGGACAAGACCTGTTATCATTTGATCAACCTAGAACAAATGAAGATAAAATCCCACTAGCAGAAGAATTGGCACAAGCCATTGCAAAAGCCCTAGAGGTTAGTGTTAAAAATAAAGAAGTAAGCTCATATATATTTTTGCAAAAAGGATTTTCTTCAAGTAGAAGAAAAATACAAAAATGAAAAATAGAAGCATTTACTTCAGCAAGTAGTGGAGGCCAAAAGAGAATCATTCAAAAGAGAATCAAATCCAAAAACTGAACTGTAAGAGGAGTGGCTGTCCAAAGTAGTGGAGAAATGATGGAGAAGAGCTCTCAAACTCATCATGCGAGTTTTTGGTCACTTGGCTATAAAAGAGGCAAGAGAGGACACTCAAGGATAGAGGAAGAAGGCGTGGAAGCCCCTTTGTAGCTACTTCAATTGTTTTGAGTCATTTCATTCAGTTTACTCTCATAGAGTATGTCCAGTCGCACACCCATTTTTGGGTAGTCTACTTGTAAGAGTCATATCTCTCAATATATGTATCCCATTTTAGTGTTTAAACATTCGTTGGAAAGCTTATCTTGAGTACTTTCTTTATCTAGAACAGTTTTATGAAATTCTTTATGCTCTGTGAGTTATTTAGGTTTTAGTGAAGTCCAGTTTTTAGCCTAATTGAGTGGACAGGTAGTCTGTTTTGAATCAAAGAGTTGACTACTCAAATCTACTCCAAATTGAGTGTTTGATAGCTTATTTGAAAGCTCTAGGTGTATAGTTTGAGTGAACAAAGTTTCAAGTTCATTTAATTTTTCAGTTGGTACCAGTTTTCATTTGAAGGTTCTATTGTTGGTAAGAGTCTTGATCCTGAGAAGGTCTTCTACACTTTCTGCTGCGATTAGGAGAGGAATTCTCCAACAATTGGTATCAGAGCATTGGACCTTGAAGTGGCAAAGCATTGGAGCTGAATTAAAGCAAAGGAGAAGCTACAAATCAAGGGGGAGCTTCGTGAAGTCAAGAGAGAGCGCCACAACATACTTGAGGTAAACTTCAGTCTTGGAAGTTTTCAATGGCTGATTGAGGACAACAAGTTGAGAAGTTAGACAAAGACAATTTTCAGCCTTGGAGGTATAGAATGATAAATTACCTTAAAGGTAAAGGTTTATGGAGTCTAGTTAGTGGAGACGATCCACAACCGGTGGACATTGAAGATCCCAACATTACTCCGACACAAAGGAGACAATTTGCTGATTGGGAAGAGAGGAATCGAAGGGTGATGTTCCTCATCTCACAAGTTATTTCTAACACTATGATTGGTCATATGCAGAGCTTAGAAACAGCCAAGGAAGTTTGGGAAGCATTGGAGAAGGTGTATGCTACTTCAACAAGGTCTCGGAGGATGCAACTCAAGAACGAGCTCAACAACATGAAGAAAAGCTCAAACCAAAGCATTAGTGAGTATTCATTGAGGATCAAGGAGCTTCGAGATCAGTTAGCATCAGTTGGATGCAAGATAGAAGAGGAAGCCATCGTCCAAACAGCCCTCAATGGCTTGAGGAGTGAAGAAAATTGGAAGCCCCTCATCACAAACATTCTTTATAGAGATCCTCTACCAACATTCGACAAGATTATACCAAATCTTGTGGCTGAAGAGGTAGCTCAACAAGGAAAAGGCAACAAAGGTAAGGACAACCATAATCAAATGTTATATGCAGGAAGAGGTAGAGGAAGGAACTCTAGAGGAGACTCGAGAGGAAGAGGAAGAAGCTACAACTACACAAATTCCAGCCAACACAACTCGGAGGACAACAAGGATAACTCAAATGACAACAAACATGGAAGAGGTCGAGGAAGAAATAGAGGAAGAGGTCGAAGTTCATACAATCCTCATAAAGGTATAACATGTTATCATTGTGGTAAACTAGGACATTATGCAAATGATTGTTGGCAAAAGAATGGAAGGCTGAATGGAGGCAACCAAAGGAGCCTAAATAACTATGCGAGTACATCAAGTGAAGGAGACAAAAAAACCATGCTTGCCATGAAGCATGACTACAACAACTCGAGAAGTGATGAACAAAAATGGTTCATAGATTCAGGTTGCAGCAACCATATGACATGCCAAGGAGATTTATTCACAAAGCTACAAGCTCCAAGTGGAAAAGGATGTGTGGAGACCGGCGATGAAACTCAACATGCAATTGAGCATGTTGGAGATATCAAGCTTGGAGATAAGAAGGTATTGGATGATGTTCTTCATGTTCCTACTATTGCAAAAAATTTGATTTCAATAGGACAAATGGTAGAGAAAGGATATCATGTCATCTTCAATGAAAAAGGCTGCTTTATAAAGAATCCAAACGAAGGGTTCAAGGTCATTGCTCAAGGAAGGAAAGAAGGTAGGATGTTCACCTTGGACATTCAACAACCACATGGAAAGGTGATGTATATTCAGTTTGGAAACAAGAGGATTGCTGAAATTGATTTGTGGCACAAAAGGTTTGGACATATCAACATTCCCAAGCTCAAGGACATGAGCAACCATGAAGTGGTAAGAGGTCTTCCAAGATTCAATGATGTTGGAATACATGAGTTTTGTGAAGCATGCCAACTAGGAAAGCAAACTTGACAACCATTCAAGAAGAGCAACTATGTGGCAAGGAATGTCCTCGACTTGATACACACGAATGTATGGGGACCATCACAACAACCATCAGTGGCTGGTAATAGATATTTTGTCACTTTTATCGATGATCATTCAAGAAAAGTATGGTTGTTTTGCATAAAACAAAAATCAGATGTGTTCTCCATGTTCAAGAGATTTAAAGCACAAGTAGAAAAGGAAACAGCACGCTACATAAAGACCTTGAGGTCCGATGGAGGAGGAGAATATTTCTCCAAAGAATTTTCAGATTTTCTTTATGAAAATGGCATCAAGAGACAATTTACATGTAGGCACACGCCTCAACAAAATGAAATGGCTGAAAGGAAAGATCGACATATCACAAAAGTTGCAAGATGCATGCTCAACGAGATGAAGATACCACTAAACTATTGGGCTGAAGCAACTAGTATGGCCGTTTATTTGATGAACAAGTGCACAACGGCTAGAGTGCATAATCTGACTCCCGAGGAGGTTTATTCCGGTAAGAAACCTGACCTTACACATCTCAAAGTTTTTGGATGTGTGTGTTATGATCACATCCCTCAAGAACTAAGGACAAAGATGGAGGCAAAGTCCGAAAAATGTATTTTTATTGGATATTCATCGGAGCAAAAGGGATATAGGTGCTACAATCCGGTGACAAAAGAGCTACGAGTCTCACGAGATGTGGTATTTGATGAGCTAAGACCATGGTTTGGAGACAAAGGGAAAGAGAAGATTCTTGAAGAAGATTGCGAAGATGATGGAGGTGCTGTCCAAGAAGAATTTCAGCAAACAAGCACTCAAATGTCAGGTCCAGAAGCTTCTACATCACTTGGAGAAAGCTCAACAAGGAAGGGGAGGCTAAGGAGTCATTCCTCATCACCAAAATCAGCTTATGAAAGATCTAAAGCTGAAAGTGCTACCCAAAATAGTGATTCAAATGCAAGTGACGAAGAGTATGAAGAGGTGATCACACCAAAGGTAAAGTTGAACCAGTTGAAGAAGCAATGTTCAAAAGGAAATGAAAGGAGGTCTTCAAGAGCAAGGTATCCAATTGAAAGGCTGAGCTATGATAATTTTATTGCAAAGCATTTTGCATATATGACACAAGTGGTCAAAGACAAAGAACCGGATGCATATGAAGAAGCATGTACACAAAAAGAATGGCAAGAAGTTATGCAAGAAGAGATGAAAGATCTCAAGGACAATCACACATGGGAGCTAGTTCCAAAGGCTGAAGGTATGAAGATTGTTCCAAATAAATGGATGTTTAAAATAAAGAGAAATGCTAATGGTTCTCTAGCTAGGCATAAAGCTAGACTAGTAGCAAAAGGATTCAAGCAAACTCACGACATCGATTATGAAGAGACTTTCAGCCCAGTTGCAAAGATGGGAACAATTAGAACCTTGATTGCAGTGAGTGCAGCAAGGAGATGGCCATTGTACCAACTGAAGTATTTCGATGGCGATGCACCACACTGCACTCTCCTTCTCGAGAGCTCCACGACGATATGCTCGGAGTAGAAAACCGAGCTCCTGACGCCACACACAGTACTCCACACAGAGGTTGTAGAATACGCAGAAAACGCAGTACACAGGGAGCACGAAGACAGACTTCTTAGGTCTTACAAATGCGGTCGAACTTACAGTCTGTGACTGACCAGGCCACTATATGTTTTATTAAAGAACATATACAAAGAAGTGTCCGGTGGCCATTTGGCCTTTCACATGGACACTAACGGTAACAATCTCCCACTAAAGGCCAATATGGCCAGAGTAACTATGGGAGAAAAAAGAAAGAATGATAAAGAATACCTGAGTGTAAGTATACAAACTATACCTCCCACCTGATGGGCATGTTACACAGTATACAAGTGACTGCGTAAGATCAAGAATCAAGTAACCCCCATCAAGTGACAACAATGTCGAAAGCTATCCTGTGGTAGAGATTTAGTCAAAGCATCTGTAGCATTATCTCGAGTGTGAACCTTCTCAAGAATAATGCTCTCAGTGGCTAAGCAATCTCTAATGAAGTGATACCTCACCTCAATGTGCTTGGTCTTTGCATGATAGACCGGATTCTTAGCCAAAGCAATGGCACTCTGACTATCACTGAGCAAGTGAGGTACATGCTGAGGCAAACCCATATCACAAGCAAGACGAGAAAGCCACAATGCTTCCTTACATGCCTCACTTGCTACAACATACTCTGCTTCTGTGGTGGAAACAGCTGTACATTCTTGAAGACGAGATCTCCAAGAGATAGCACCTCCAGCAAAATGAAAAATGTACCCTGATGTAGACTTACGATTGTCTACACAACCAGCATAGTCAAAATCTGTGTAACCAATAATGGATGCTTTCCCTCTACCTAAGCATAGACACTTGTCCTTAGTGCCACTCAGATATCTCAAAATCATTTTGACCGCTTCCCAATGTTTCTTGCCAGGATTAGACATATATCTACTCACAACTCCCACTGCAAATGCAATGTCTGGTCTCGTAGCTACCATAGCATACATGAGACTACCAACAGCAGACTGATAGGGAATTTTGGTCATGAATTCCTTTTCTTCATCTGATTTGGGGCAGTCATCCTTGCTCAATTTCACATATGTGGGTAAAGGTGTACTCAATGCCTTTCCACCCTGCATATTGAATCGATGAAGTACTTTGGATATGTACTCACTTTGAGACAAGTATATGCATCTTTTACTCCTATCACGAGTGATGCGCATGCCAAGAATATGTTTGGCATCCCCCAAATCCTTCATATCAAATGTCTGACTCAACTTCTTTTTGAGAATTGACAAATCATAAGAGGACTTCCCAGCAATCAACATATCATCGACGTAAAGTATCAAGCATATCAAGCTGCCATCAGAACATCTCTTTGTGTAGAGACAATGATCCTCATTGCTCCGAGAATAGCCTTGGGACTTCATAAAATCATCAAACTTTTGGTACCATTGTCTAGGAGACTGTTTAAGTCCATACAAGCTCTTCTTGAGCTTACAAACTAGACTTTCCTTGCCAGGAACTACATAACCCTCTGGTTGTTCCATATAGATCTCATCTGTAAGATCTCCATGCAAGAAAGCTGTTTTCACATCCATTTGGACTAGCTCTAAGTCCTCCATTGCAACGAATCCAAGCAACATGCACAAAGTAGTCATCTTGACCACTGGAGAGAAGATTTCCTCAAAATCAACACCATGTTGTTGCTTAAAACCCTTTGCAACAAGTCGTGCTTTATATTTTGGAGAAGCACTATCTGATGTGAATTTTAGCTTATATACCCATTTACATGGTAAAGCTTTCCTGCCCTTTGGCAAAGGTACTAAGTCCCAAGTACCATTCTTGTGAATAGAATCCAACTCACTCTTCATGGCACGCTCCCACTTGACATGATCCTCTGTCTGCATAGCCTCTTTGTAGCAAGAGGGCTCACCGGCATCTGTTATCATAACAAAATCTAAACCTGGAACATATCTATCAGGTGGATATGAGACACGTGCAGAACGTCTCAATGGTTGCTGAACAGGAACATGTGGAGACTGATCTGAATGGACATTCTCTTGAACATCCCTATGTGTAGCATTTTTATGCATGCTAACCGGAGGACTAGTATCCTCAAACACCACTCTTCTCACTTCAACCTCCTTAATCGACTGTTTATGCATCTTAGACTCATTAAAAATGACATCACTACTTCTGATCACTGACCGTGTTTCAGGATCCCATAAGCGATATCCAAATTGTCCTTCTCGACCATATCCAAGAAAAATGCATTTCTTTGAATTATGGTCCAACTTCTGTCTAAGATTCTTGGGTATATGAACATATGCTTCACACCCAAAAACTCGAAGATGATCATAATATGGTGGTTTCCCTGTCCATAACTCTTGTGCCACTTTCAGACCTTTTGGCAGTACTAGGTGAAAGGTTAATCACATGAACTGCAGTCAATACTGCTTCTGCCCAAAAACCTTGTGAGAGGTTTGCATGATGCAACATAGAGACTACTCTATCTTGAATAGTTCTATTCATCCTCTCAGCTACACCATTCTGTACTGGGGTATAAGGAGCTGTAAACTCTCTACGAATCCCTCTACACTGACAGAAAAGGCTGAATTCATGTGAGGTATACTCACCCCCATTATCTGAACGTAAAGCCTTAAGCTTAGTTCCTTTTTCAGTCTCAACTGAAGCAAGCCATTTTCTGAAAGTAGGAAATACATCATCCTTCAATTTGATAGGATATACCCAGACTTTTCTAGTAGCATCATCTATGAAAGTGACAAAGTAAAGAGAACCACCTAAGGACCTAGTGGGCATAGGACCACACACGTCTGTATGAACAAGATCTAAAGGCTGAATTGAAGAGTCAATGTGCGTTTTATGCACATTTCTGGTTTGCTTTCCATATTGACAATGCTCACAAAATGAAAAATCAGAGAAAGATAACACAGGTAAGTAGCCAGAATGAGAAAGATTTTCCATTCCACTACGAGATATATGGCCCAAACGACCATGCCAAATAAAAGCCATAGGCTGTTCAGTAACAGCTAACAAGTGTTCTTTCTGTGATACAAATAAAGGGTAAAGTGAGCCAACTTTCCTTCCTTTTGCAATAACCATATTGCCCTTTGATATACGAAAGGACTGAGCATAGAAGACCACCTTGTAACCAAGGTCATCAAGTTGACCAACTGACATCAAACTGCGTGATAACTGAGGTACATGGCGTACATTATGCATAGTAAATTTTGAACCGTCAATGAACTGCACAACCACATCTCCAATCCCCACAACATCACACTGGTAAGAGTCACCAAGTCTCACGGTACCAAGAGACTTTGCTGCATAATTAGAGAACCATTCTCTATGTGGTGTCACATGGAAAGAAGCACCAGAATCTAGCAGCCAGGTGTGGGAAAGAGAATCAGCCATAAGTGCCTCAGATGGCACAGTACTATCAAGTGTCAACACATCAGCATCATCAGAAATAGCATTAATTTCTTCAATCTTCACAGTCGTAGTAGATGGTGCAGGTAACTGTTTAACATGCCCATCAACATTCTGTCCTTTACCTTTAGCATTCTTTAATGCATAACAGTCTTTCTTCATGTGTCCTTTCTTATGACAATAATGGCATTCAATATCCCTCTTCCTTGATTTACTTCCGCTCTTATTCCGTTGACCATTATTTTCCTTGTTCTTGCTCCTGCCACGTTGTTGATTCTTTCCTTGGTAAGAATCACGAACATTATATGCATCTCCACTCTGAGTGCCAACCATAGATTTTCTACGAATCTCCTCACTCAAGAGTGCTCCACATATGTCATCATAGACGAGTTTACCACCTGGTGCACTATTGCTAATAGCTGTGCAAAATGTATCCCATGATGATGGCAGGGTGCATAACAGCAATACTGCTTTCATTTCATTGTCCATATCCATTTTCTGAGCCTGTAACTGGGAGAATATGGCATCAAACTCATTTAGATGAGCAGCAACACTATCTGTGTCCTTCATACGAAGGTCGTAAAATTTTCTCATCAGATATACTTTATTTGATGCCGTCTCTTTTTCATATGTATTGCATAACTTCTTCCAAAGCTCCTCTGCACTTTCACAGTCTAATACTGTAAAGTAAACATTATCTGCTAGGTGCAAGCGAATGGTAGACCTGGCCATTTCATCTAACTCATCCCAATCATCTTCATCCATGTCAGCAGGCTTCTTTGAAATCCCATTTACTGGCTTCCATTGCCTTCTTTGAATCAGCACATCTTTAATCTGATTCTTCCATAGAGCAAAGTTTGTGCCATCAAATTTTCGGATCTCAAAATGGTCTTTGCCCTGCAAGTTATAGCTCCTCCTCGGAACGCTAGCACTAGACCCTGATCCACCGGATGTGCCTGAGACCTCTGATGCCATGATCGTAGAGAACTGAATAGAATGATAATGGAGCTAGAAGAGGCCAAACACCAACAAATAAGTGTATCAAGGAGTAAATCGACCACTATATGGTTGACTAAACCAGAAATCTGGAAAAATTTTGCCAGAGTATCCTCTGCAAAATTAGCATATGACCAATGTCAAAGTATCATAAAACTGCAAGTACTGACATGTCTACCTGCATAGTGAATCACTGACTCCACTGTATATAATCAGTTACCCAATAGAAGCCAACTAGGCTTATCGAGCACCTATGAATAACTATCATACATCTCCTATGGCGAGGCTGGGTAAGTCTTCCACCTGCATCATCGAAGAGACCCCGACATCTGGGTGTCTCCCAGTTAAGAAAACCTCACCACGACCCTCTTTATCAAACGTAAAAGGCTTTATGCAAAGAACGTAACCGCTATATCAATGCCCACATGGACGTACATAAGCGGTATCCACAGAAGCGTACATGGTGTGTATGTGCTCAATATATGCAGTAAAATGACACTGAAAGGCTGAATACACAGCCCAAAAACTAGCCAATAACACCTGCAAGTGTCTGTCAACTCTGATGTTTTAGGCTTTAAAAACTTGCATAAATTTGCAGCGACTGCTCCCACCAAAACTGAAAACCCCTCTAGAGACCCGTAGTTTTACAAGTGTGGCTGAAAATACAGCCCCAAAGGTTGATATTTATTGTCTGAGAAGTACAAGGAACACTCTTCTTGATGTTCTTGGACCTGTGTGAAGAGAACTACGTGCGAAAGTACTCCGAAATGGCTCCAAAAACACCCCAAAATTGCTTCAGAAATAGGCTTTAAAAGCAAAAATGAAGCTTTGAGGGACCAAAACTTGTTCAAGGTAATGTCAACCTTAGTCTTTCCCCTTCTTCAAACACCACAAGAGTGTAGCTTAGTGGCAAGAGATTGCCACGGTTAAGCGAGCTCTGGGGGGAACAGTACTGGGATGGGTGACCTCCCGGGAAGTACCGGGAACCTCTATATTCCTTGATCGTTGAGGTCCTCCCTCGCGCGCAGCCAACGGCGCCAACGGTGACTTCGGTGACTCGGATGACAAGGTATGCCAAGGTCTATGCCTTGGTCGCCGCCTTAGTCGTAAGCCTTGGAGAAAGCCTGGGGGGGGGACATTGTCTATGATTTCAAAGCAGACTTAGTCACTCTGTCTAGAGGACATTGGTTCCTGGACAGTGAAGTTGCAGAAGAGGAGGTGGATATGGAATCTGATGAAGAGAAAGAAATTCCAGAAGCAAAGAAGGCAGTTAAGGAGCTCAAGGAAACTCTGAGTATTATTGGCCAGCACATATTTACACTAGGAGTTGGAGGTTACAAGTACACTATGCTGTGCCAGGAGTTTTACAAATTCCAAAGAATTGCAGTCAATCACAAAAGATTTAAAGCAGTAGGATTACACAAGTTGTTGAATGAACCCATATTCTTTATAGATTTTGAAAGAGTGGCACAGGTGATGAACAGCCTGTTGGAAGTTGGAAAGGGCAATGAGGCATATTTCAGGTGTGTTGTCAAGAACAAAGAAAATCAGGAAGTAAACATCACTATAAAAGCAGAACATATCAGGGCAGCTCTACAGTTTTACCCAATGGGAACTAAATTGGATAACAACTTTGTTAAGAAGAATAAAGAAACATATATAGGATATTCTAAATTCCCTGATTTTAAGGGAAGAGAAAATGATGAGTATGCCATCAGAATGTTTTTGCAATATTTTTGTCTTCCAAAACTACCTAGATACACCATGCCACACAAACCAGTAACACTGAGTATGTTCAATAATAATGATAGAACTAAGCCTTTTGGGGTGATGGATGTAACTCCATATATACATGAGCAATTGAAGGAAGCAGCCAAACATTGGGAGCAAAAGAAGTATATGAATGGAGCCCAATTCTTAACTAGAATTATATATCATGTTCTAGGGATGGAGGATCAATTGCAACTGGCTGCAAAAGCTCAGTACTTCAGAAGTCTGATGACAGGAATCAAAAATCCTTCTAGGAAGATGTCTATAAGAGAAGCAGAAGGCCAATCAAGCATGAGGGGAGCAGAAAGGAAAAGAAAAGGAATTTCAGAAGAAGTCATTCCAGTAAAGAAAATAAGATTGGATCCAAGAAAAGTGGAATTGGAACAGGAGGAAGCAACTAAGGAAGAGCATGAAGCTGCTGAGAAGCAGATACAGTCTTCAAATGAACCTCACCCACCTCAGACAAGAAAAGAGCAGTTGTATACCTATTTGACTCAAGGTAATAATAAAAGGGCAGTATATGAAGCTCAATTTCAAAAGATGTTGGAGGACTGCTCTTGCAAAGCAACTGATTGGATTCAAGAGGAATAACACTATGAAGAACTGCATGATCAGATGATGGCAGCAGAGACAGAGGAAGTTTTTGTCAAAAAAGAAGTGGAACTGTTAGCATATTTTAAAGAATTACAAGGACCTCCTGAAACTAGAACTATAGTTGTAGCGAAGAAGAAGGTTCAGAAGAAACCTGTAAAGAAGAGGAAGTTAACCAAGAAGAGTAAAGGAAAATCAGTAGCAGAACCTGTACTAATGATGGAGATAGAAGAAGTGATAGTAGAAGAAAAAAAGCAGGAGGAATCCATTGCTGTGAAAGAATCAAGAATGGACAAATCAAGAATAGTAGGCTCTTCACAATTTTCTTCACATTCTGAAAGTGATATTGAAAACTTTTTGTTGAAAAGTTTGGACTTATCAGTGCCTAGTACACCAAATGTGATAACACAAGCCTCTGAAAAAAATAAAACACCAGAAGACTTGAGTGGGAAACCACAAGGGAAGCAAGTCCAGGAAGAAGCAGCAAAACAGGTTAGTCCTGAAGAAGAGAGAAGGTTATTGAAAGGCAAAGCAGTGATGATGGAAGAAGAGAGTGAAGTCAGGAAGGAATTCAGTTGTGGATTAGTGGATACAAGATTAAAGACAATATGGACAAAACCTTTACATCAAACCTATTTCAAATTGGATGAAGGAAAGGTAGAAGCAGAAAAAGAAGTTCAGTTATGCAGTTCAATACATAAACAAAAAGATACAGAACAAATTAAGGAAACAGAGGAAATAGTGGAAAAGAAGAATGCTCAAGAAGTAGAAAAAGGAATTACAGAAAAAGAGATAAACCAGAGCATAGAAGACATACTATATGACTTGAATCATAATGAAGAATTTACAACTACAGAAAATCAGGGACAAGAGGAAGATCTGGATCTCATGGATATAGATGAGCAAGTGGAAGGACAAAAGGAGCAGATAGTTGATGATCGAACAAAGCTCTCTGTAGAGACTGAAACAACCCTAATTTACGAAAAGGAAGTTCAGGTAAAGCAAGGACATCTCCTTGAAGAAGAACAACAAGTAATGGAGAACAAGAAGGCAGAAGAAACAAAGACAGTTAAAGATATATCAAGACAAGAGAATAAGGAGGATTAGGTATTAGAATATGAGGAAGATATTGCAGACAAAGAAGAAATGGAGACAGATAAGAGCTATGAAAAACAAGAGAATCAGGTCATAGAATATGAGGAAGAAGATGAAGCAGAGAATGACTACAAGGAAGAAAAGCAGATAGGAGTGAAACAAATTGAATTAGAAGCTGGGTTGGAAAGAATACCTAAAGATATAAGATCTGCTTGTAAGGTGATTATGAGCAATATAGAATAGTTCAGACCATCAAGTAGAAACATGATCATATCAAGAATGGTGGTTGAATCTGAGTTTGTAAAAGGCAACAGAATCATTAATGACCAGAGGAAAGAAAAGGAACAGTTAATAGAACAATTGAAAGTTGTTCAAGAAAGGAATGAGGATTTGACCAACAGAGTAATTTCCTTGGAAGAGTTTGAGGTTCAGCATCAAAACAAAATCCAATATCTTGAAGAGAAGTGTACAAAACAGACAGAGCATAGTAGTAAAATGGAGATGGAGTTGAAGAAAATTGAAGGGATATACAGAACCTTGCAGAGTTCATATCAAATTATGGTCAAAGCAAATGAGGAAATAAACAAGTTATTAATGGAAGAAGGCCAGATGAAGGAAGAAAGCAAGACTGCACAGGTGACACAGGATGAGAAGGAAGATCTGAACAAAGAAATTATGAAATTGCAAACAGAGTTAAAAGAAGCTAGGGAGTTGGAAAAACAAGCAAGTATACATGCTGCTACTTCAATGAGAGGATATAATAAGTTGCATATGGATATAGAAAAAGAGAGAAGTGATTGGCCGTTGAGTATAGAAAAGGAAAGAAATGAGTGGAAATCAGAAAGAGAATTGTGGACCTCTCAAAATAAAAGTTTAATGTTGATGATAGAAGAGCTACAGAGAAAATTGGAAAAACCACAACCCTAGGTGGAAGAACAGGTAGAGACTACACAAGCAGAAGAATATGAAGTAGGAGATGATGACAAAATCCAACCTGGTGGTGAACAAGAAAACAAGGCATCAGTAGAAGAGTACTCAGAAGAGTTTGTTTAGAAAATTTTGACAGACAGAGAATCTAGAATGGAATTTATTAGAAAAATGCATACTGAATATGAGGAACAGATTGTTAATTTTGCTCTGAATAAAGGAATAAATCCAGATCAACACCATTGGGCTGCAAATGGCCTAGGTATACCCTTTTGCATGATTATGGAAAGCATTAAAAACTATTAGTTGGCAAGGGTGGGATTACCTCCAAACAAGTATCTAGAATATGAAGAAGACATCAATGTGACAAAGGAGTTATTTGAAAAAGCTAATCCTAAATGGAGGAATAAGTGGTTGGATGCTAATAAAGAATGCAGAAAAATATGGAAAGAAGCACCAATACAGTTAAAAATCAATCCAGCATATTGTCCAGTAGCAAGGAGAAGGGAGTGGACAGTCTTTTGGGAAAGAAGGAAGGAGGGACACATTCCATCAAAATGGTTGAATTTTCCAAAGATAGCAGGATCAAAGGCAGGAACATGGCCAACAAAGAAGTATATAGTTGACACAGCAGAGTCTATCATATCTACATACAAAGATGTCAATGATCCAGCATGTATTTTACTAATCAGAGTAATGAGACTCATATTAGCATGTATAGAGACTTTTACAGATACAGATGTCAGAGTTCTCAACTAGATTGGCTTTAATTCACCATCTGATGCTCTATTATTTGATCTCAGTGAAACACTAGACAGGATATGTTTGATGGCTTATTATAGCAGAACTATATTTTTGGGAAGCCATTATCTCCATATTTTTGAAGATGCATTTGATTATGGATTTTTTGAAAGAGAATCAGAAATATTTGGAAAATTGTCAGTAGTAACAAAATCTCGACTCACTACCTATGAAGCTGCATACACAGAATATCTGAAGAAAGATGTAGACAAACCAGAGGCTGCTGTACAATGGAGAAAAGCATTATTTGAGATGGTGAACAACTTAAACATCACAGAAAGAAAAAGCAGTGACCTACTGTCACAAGTATATCAAAGAAAAAAGAAGTGAAGGAAGCATTCATGGTATATCAACAAGAATGTCTTTTGTCAAGAGCCAAAAGGTCTAGGAGGGGAAGAATGTTAGAAGGAGTATTTTTTAATGGAAAATAATTGTAAAATGCCAAAAAGTTATAAAAATATTTATGAAAATGATGTAAAAATGAGGAAGAGTCTTCCTCATGTAGATTAGAATCATATGTAATTTTTCTAGAATTTTTGGAAACTCTTAGATAGCATATTTTTAGATTAGAAAGGAAAAGGACCAAAATTCAAGTGTGAAAAGGGACACTTGAAAATGTATAAAAGACAATTTCCTCTATTTTGGGAGGGTTGGTTATTTGTAATTGATGCTATCCTAGTAATGAGGAGAGTTTCCTGTAGAAAATTGTGTTTCTTCCTTTTGTGTGAATTTCTTTGATTTGTTGAGTCTATTCTATGTGTATCCATGGAATTTGCAAGCTTCTATTGTGTATTTCTGATGAATGTGTATGAAGAGAGTTGATTCTTGATGAATGGAGTGAAGAATTGCTGAAGAATAGTGTTGGAGATGAAAATCGTCAATTTTCATAGAATCACGATTGTCTCGTCTCAAGGTTATAGGTATCATTTTTGAGATTTGACTTCATGATTGAGTTCTTCTGAGAAAATAACACACTTTAGACACCAAGATCATTGGAAATGGTGTAGTATTGCTCAAGATAATCAAAAACCTAGAAATTCCTCTTCATCTTCATTATTTCTCAGAAATCCAGCCAGTTTTCTCTTATTTCTTGGATTCTATCATCTAGAAGGGGCTGTGGTCTCTTGTATACTTCCAGGGTTGACAAATATAAGATGTATTGTTGATTCTTTATGCTAAAATGATTGGAGAGGACAACGCCAAAGGTTAACAACAAACAATATGTCTGAGCAAACCCTTTCACAACAAGTCTAGCTTTGTACCTAGACACACTTCCATCTGCAAACCTCTTTGTCTTGTAAACCCATTTGCATCCAATGATCTTCTGACTACTTGGATTAGGAACCAAATTCCATGTCTGATTTTCTATCAAGGCATCTGTTGAGGGTTCCAACGTTCAACACAAAATCGAAGAAGAAAACATTCAAAATTACTCATTTAACTTGCACTGATCCTCATTCACAGAGATTCTACCAGATCATGTTGAAGGTTGTGTCGCAATTCCATTACTATACACTTCTACTGAATCAGAATTACATGGTCTCAATCAAACTACACATCTCAAAAGATTAACAAAATCACACACACACACACACACACAGATTCAATGCGTTTCTGTGCAGACAACTTGAATTTCTCTATAGACTTCACAAAAGTAAAAGGTTACAAACAAGAATTCTTGTCTTGCAGACATTTCTGGTTTTTGATTGACTTAATGCCGCTATTACAGAATTATAAGTTTTCAGATTTCATAGGTATCATTTGACACACTACACTATTACATTACTCACAGACTGCACAATGATTCCTGCAGAACCTGTTCACTATCCTCAAACTCTCTGTTGAGAAATCTTCTTCCTTACAGTTGTCGCGCTCTCTCTTTTGTAATGTCTTCTCTCTTTACAACATGTCCCCTGACCTCGACATAACCGTCTTTTCTTTTTATTAAAATCCAATACACCAAAAAGATATATCTAACTAGATAATATCTACGTTTAACCATCTTTTCTGGATTCAAATTAATCATTCATCTTCCAGATTTCCCTTCCGTCAACACCTAGCATAGCCCGGTGGGTAATTTTGTCAAAAATTAGACTCGAATTTAGCAATCCCTTGATCATATAAAATAATTTCCTACGACTGTTTGGAAATATGCACTTCTTCTGCTTCAATCTTCCGATTCTACAAACTATTGACATCCTCCTCTGCACAATCTTGCTTTCCCTGAAAGTCTGCATCAATAATACACTGTTGCTTCTCAATTAATATATCCACCTTTTCTTCTAACTTCCTCTGCAACAACTGTTCCTGCAATTCCTTAATTATCTGTGTCTGTTCTTCAATTTGCTTCTCTTGCTTTGTAATTACACATACTAAATCTTTGTGCAAAGTAGCATTAAGTACTAAAAAATCCATCATCTTTTTTTGAATTTGTTCTTGCACAGACCTCTGCCATTCTTCAAATTCATGCATAGACTGCTTTATGCTAGACAACTCTATCACATATTGCATCTTGTCCTTTTGCAATTTCTCCAATAATTGTACCTTCTTATCCAACGCTTCCTGAAGTGTTTTAGCCTGCTTCTGTAAAGACTGATAATCATCCACATTAATAAGTACTTTTGTTTGCTTGTGCCGAGACAATCTTTCCTCTTGCAAAACTAAAAAATCAGAAATTACGTGCAACCTCTTCTTCATTCCTGGTACATCATAATCTGTAGTGTTAATTGATTGGTGCATAACATCCTTTGACATTTTCTCCCCTACTGCTTGCAGCTGTTCCTCCAATCTTCTCTTTCTAGACAACTTAAAAATAGTTCCAAGTACTTTCGGATGCTCAACACCATCTGCCACCTGCAACAGAATATCCTCCTCTATCCCTGCTTTTCGTACATTAGGTTGAATCATCGGCATAGCCGGTTCCAACTCTTGTACAGTATAACCTGCGCGGAGAAGATCCTCACACGTCTCTGAAGGTCTATCCATTACCTCTTTCACTGCTAGTTGTTCTTGCTCTCGACTCACCAACTCGTGACCATGAAGATTTATCTCCTTTGGCCATTCTAACTTCTAACCATCGACTAGCTGCACGAACTCAAATAATGCGGCTAAATATACTGACAACCTACTATTTGATTGCATTTTACGCCTATCCCCAACAAATATCTCATTATGCAGGTGATCATACAACCAATGAGCCCAACTAACTTTTCCACCTGCCTCTGCATAAGCCAAAGGTGCAAAATTTTCTTTGGACATATAATCATATTTGATGATAAAAAACAACTTTTCCAAATACCATTCTAACTGCTCCCTTCGAAGATAACTTGCGTTCTTCATCATGTAATACTGCCGTCCCCCTTCTCTGGGTCCAAAATCGTTCTTCAAAGCCTCCTCCAAACACTTTGGAATGACTACATCGTCGTAGATAGGCAATTGAAATAATTCTGCAACTAGTTCCGGTGAATATTTTACCTGAAGTGCTAACTGACCCTTCTTTTTCCGAATAATTTCCAGCTGACTCTTTGCGTAATAACTGCATCTCCATCTCGCCCATGGCAACGTAGCGAACTGAAATAACCCAATCCTTCTGAGCCAAGTCTCATTCAGAACGGACTGTGTATCAACTTCCACTTTAAAGTCTGTAAATGGTTCCATAAGAGTTTGCACAAACTTAGTCGTTGCAGATGGCGTCGATATTTCATCTTCATCCTCCTGTAACAAACTATTACTTTCCTCCATTGTGGTTTCTTCCTTTCGCACTACAACTTCTCTCTTTCTCATACGTCCCCGCATGACTCCTGATTTAGGCACCAACACAGAAGATGCAGGAAGGGACATTATCTTGGGAGCCATAAAGTAGGACTGAAAATACCCGTTCCACAAGTGCGAATGCTTGAACTGCCACTGATTGCAATGATGGACGTACTTACGCACGTAACACTTCATACGACATAATAATATTGTAGTATGTAATACCATAAAAATCATCAACAGTCAGTTGCCCCGCATTTCGATAACCCACTTAACAAATCTTCTACACGTGCCTGAAAAATCATGGAGCTGAAAAATCATGCGCACTTCAATAATATGAAATTGATATTTAAATTTTTCAATACTGCCTTGTATAGTGCAAAAACTTCCAACTACACGATTCCGACAAATTGTATTTTGCAAGATAATAGTTGGTTGAATACTAGCTTTCTTTTCATGTTCCCCTTGCTGCATCTGCTCCTTATAGGTCTGTTGACTCGTAATACGTAGTATACTTATTTCCAACACCTCATTACTTGCAGACCCGGAATATCCCTTAGTATGTGCACCCCGATCCAATAACCCTTCCTTATCAATCTTTGGCCTTGGGCTAACCCCTAGCACACTGTTGAACTGCAACTGTAGACAGAGTCTCCATTGTAATCCTAAAAACTTACTTAATGTAGTTTTGGACCAACACGAGGCCAAAAAACACTTTACCACAGATAAAAATGTAGAGAAATAAACTCTTTTATTGCGATGATCACAAACATTGTTGAAGTGATGTTCTGGATTATGAACGACTTGCACAACATTAGCAAATAACCAATCCAAATGTGGCGGCTTCCCTTGAAATGATTTCACCCTAAATCCATTTATTGGCTTGTCCATCCATGTGCCAAACACATCTGCCACTCGAAAAGTGCCTTGACCCAAATCCTGCACAATCTGATATGGGCCCTTGTATCTCAATGTAAGCTTTCTTGGATGGGGTCCCAGCTTAGAATTATACACCATCACCCAATTGTTGAAGAATCACTCATGAATTTGACATACAGACAGATATAAAAGAAAAAGAAAGATAGAGAGAAGCGGAACCAAAATATTCAGAAAATCAAAAGCCTTAGTGGAGGGTCAAATCCACGACCGTTATGAACAGCGGAAAATCTTCCAGAATTAGAGTTTGATAGGGATCGTTGCACCGAATCAAACTGTATATAAAGAGAGGACGTGCAAGCAAGAAGAAGAGGAAGTGTGCGAAAGAATGTAGATGGTGTAGTGTGCATAGTGCAAAGTGAACACATATAGAAGTCAAGAATAGATTTAGAAGACGCCAGAGATCGCGTATGTAAAGAAGACACCAGAGATTGCATATGTAAAGATGAATAACAAAAACCTGGAATGTCAGGTATTCATATGAGAGAGAGATGGTAGAAGAAACTACTCAGTGTAGGAGAGTTTCTGTAGCTTGAGAAAAAAGAGGCCGAGCTAGTTTGTACACATCTTCTCTAATAGAAAACACATGTTCATGTGGAAGTTTGTGCGCATTGTTCGTATGTGAAGAAACTTGAGTATTTTTCATGTTACAGTATAAAGTTAGTTAACAGTTACGTTTTTCACAGTAAACGTATTTTCGGTCGGTCATTGTTGTTTTGTAAACGTGTTTTTCCGGTAGAACAACGAAGTATATCTCGCAGATTAAATTAGAGTTTTGTATGAGAGATAGCTCATTTTGTAGCTAGACATCTCTACTATCAGTCCATCAAGGATTTCGGTAAAAAGGATATGTACACACAGTACAAAGTTTTTCCTAAACTTCAGAAAGAGTTCATTCAGTGAAGGAAGTTCACGCATCACTTCCTTATACACTTGAAGTAATTACAAACAGAATCGAAGTTTATTCCGGTAGGATTTCGGTACAATTACGGTGACATTCCAGTGGCAGTCTGGTGAAGTTTTGGTGGAATTTCAGTGAATTCAAAACAGAGTTTTATATGTTTTAAGTGACAGAAACTTTGCTAAGCTACTGCTGATTATAGAGGTGTTCTAAATCACTCTAGCTTAGTTCTTCTTGGCACGGTGAATTCCGCAGGCTTGATAAAGTTCTAGCCTTTGTCGCGTAATCAAGAAGTGGTATCAGAGCCGAAGGATACCGCATCAGTGGTATCAGAGCCTAGGTTAGACCCAAGAGCCATAATCACTATCAGAGCCCGATTAACTGAGAAAGATTCTGAAGAGCAGAAAGATTCTCAAAAAGCAACCGGAAGCGAAGATACAAGAGAATTCGAAGAACCTTCAGAGAGAAAGGTGAATGCTGTGGTGGTCAACAATAGACTGTATCAAGAAGTATTCCGAAGTCATCCTCAAGAGTAAAGGTTTGTGAAAGGTAAAACCTTTTAACATTATACTCACCGAAAGAAACAGAGACAAGAAGATTATGGCAGATCACGTTACTATTGACAAATTGGACAGAGATAATTATCCCGCATGGGTAATGCGCATGGAAGCCTTACTTATGAGTAAGGACTTAATGATGTATGTGACCAGAGAAGAAAAGAAGCCGACTTTCGAAGATGATAGTCAATCGAAAAAAGAAGAATTAGAAGCCTTGAAGCTGTGGCAGAAGAAAGATGCAACGGCAAGAGCTTACAGTTATAATACCGTTATAGACCATCTACTACCGCACATTAGAGGTCTGGAGAAAGCGGAGGACATATGGAGTGCATTGGAAGATCATTTCCAAAATACTACGAAAGCTAGGAAGGCTAGCTTATGGTCTGAGTTCACAACGTTCAAGAAGAAGTCGAATCAAAGCATTAGTGACTACGTTACTAAAATGAAGGATCTAGCAGACAGTCTTGGATCCATAAATGAAGATGTCGAAGATCACAGATTGATAGCGCAAGTGCTCACAGGTTTGAGAGGAGATGAAAGGTGGAAACCTTTCGTACTCTCAACCGAATTATCTTTAAATCATTTTGTACCAGATTTAAATCAGTTGCTTGGTTTGATGCTCACATATGAGCAAGGCCTGAAAGGAGATGCAGATAAAGGACAAAGTTCTGCAATGTACATGAAGAACAAGAAGAAACCAGATAAAGGTAAGTCAAAAGACGAAGAAGAGTCGAGTTCTCAGGCCTATTATGCAAGAGGCAAAGGCACTGGCAGAGGAAGAGCAAGAGGTTTTGGAAGAGGAAGAGGTAGTCAAAATACCAACAAGAAGGCTTGCTGGATTTGTGGATTAAGTAATCATCTGGCTCATGATTGCTGGCACAATCAACAAGGATCGAATCAAAATCAGAACAATAATAGTAGAGGTAGAAGCAGAAGATATCAAAGAGGTAGACAGAATCAAAGAGGCGGCTATGGTAGAGGTGGAGCAAGAAGCTGGGGACAAAATCAATCCTACAATACCACCTACAACAACTACGCAAATGATACACAGAATGAAAGTCATACATCACTGATGATGAACTCAATCAGCACATCAGATAATGAAGACCTAAAGGTATTTTACATTGATTCTGGATGTTCTAATCATTTATCAGGAAATATAGAACTGATGTCAAAATTGGAAAAAGGTAGTTCCAGTCATACTGTTCAAACAGGTGACAATACGAGACATAGTGTACATTCAATTGGAAAAGTGAAGTGTAAGAGTGGATCAGATTTGCTAACCAATGTTTTGTATGTTCCGACAATACCAAAAAACCTGATTAGTGTGGGACAGATAGTTGAAAAAGGCTTTCAGGTCAGATTTACAAATGAAGGAGTATTTGTAGAAGATCCCAAGAATGGATACAACCAGATTGTCTCTAGTAAGAAAGAAAGTAGACTCTTTACTTTAAGAGTACAAGGGAACATCGGTCAAGTGTTGCTCACACATGGTGAAAAGGTGATTACAGAACATGATCTCTGGCATAAGAGATTAGGTCATTTTAATGAAAAAGGAATTAAAGCTATGATCGCAAATCAGTCTGTACTAGGATTACCGAATGTACAAAACCAACATATGATTCATAAGTGCAAAGCATGTTAGATGGGAAAAGCCCGGAGGTTACCTTTCCATAAAAAAGGATTCAAACATGATGGAGTACTTGAGCTCATTCATACATATGTATGGGGACCGACAAAGGAAGGATCAATCAGCGGCTCAAGGTACTATGTTTTATTCATTGATGATGCTACAAGATGGATAACGTTATATGTTTTGAAAGAGAAATCAGAAGTGTTTGGAGCCTTCAAGCATTTTCATGCATATGCTGAAAGACTCACAGGTCGAAAGCTTAAGAGACTGAGGTCTGATGGAGGGGGAGAATACTTCTCCCGAGAGTTCAATGATTATCTTTGGAACGCAGGTATTAAGAGAGAAATAACCTGCAGATATACACCACAACAAAATGGTGTAGCAGAAAGAAGGAACCGAACTCTAGTAGAGTTTGCACGAGCTATGCTAAAGGAAAAGGATTGTCCAAATTATCTTTGGGCTGAAGCTGTTAATACAGCTACATACTGGGTAAACAATTACCATGTACAGCGTTAGTCGGAATGACCCCTTATGAAGCCTAGTGGAGGAAGAAACCAACACTTGATCATTGCAAAGTGTTTGGATCAGTTGCTTATGCTTATGTACCGTCACAACTTAGACATAAGCTTGAATCGAAAGCAGATAAATATGTGTTCATCGGATATGATGAAAAGCAGATGGGTTACAGGTTATGGAGTCCTCTAACAAAACAGTTTACTGTTTCCAGAGATGTTACATTTGATGAACAGAAAAGCTGGTATGAAGATCAAAGTCATACGACTGAAGAATATGAAGAAAAGGTAAGAAGAAGAGAGAAAGGAAAATCAATTGTGCAGGTGAACATAGATGAAGATCATATACAGGCAAATACGTCATAAGAAACGAAGATGAAGAAGTGTATTGAGATACACATGAAGAGTTTGAACCAAGAAGGTCAAACAGAACTAAAAGACAACCCGAAAGGTACTCTTATGATACCTCCTACATAACTCAGAAAGATTATGCATATATGGTAAAAAATGATGAAGAACCGTAGAGCTATGATGAAGCTAAAGGCAAGAAGCAATGGAAGAAGAGTTCAGCGCACTAGAGGAGAACAAGACATGGGAACTTGTTCCGAAACCAAACGGTAAGAAAGTAATCGGAAATAAATGGGTTTTCAAAGTGAAGAAGCTTGCAGATGGAAGGATAGCCAGACACAAAGCTAGATTGGTTATCAAAGGCTATGCTCAGACGCATGGCATAGATTATGACGAGACGTTTAGTCCGGTGGCAAAGATGTCAACCATAAGGACAGTGATTGCTATAGCAGCATCGAAAGGATGGAAGCTAAGTCAGCTGGACATAAAGAATGCATTTCTAAATGGATATATATCAGATGAAGTCTATATGGAACAACCTGAAGGGTTTGTGAGTTCCAGATACCCAAACTTTTTTTGCAGACTAAGAAAAGACTTTATGGGCTGAAGCAAGCTCAAGAGCTTGGAATTACAGACTTGTGAGATATCTCAATGAACTTGGATACCAAAGTTCGAAGGCAGATGCAAGTCTACTCATCAAGAGAACAGAAGAAGGTATGATCTACATTTGTATCTATGTAGATGACATTATAATTACAGGAACCTCAGACGAAGGAATTACAGAAGTAAAAAGATTACTTGAAAAGGAGTTTCAGATTAGTCACCTAGGAAAGTTATCATATTTTCTAGGAATGGAAATCACATACACAGATCATGGTGTATATGTTTCGCAAGAAAGGTATCTCCTAAACTTACTGAAGAAGTTTAATATGGAGAATTGCAGAGAAGCTCCAACACCGCTTGAAGTAAATCACAAACTCAGCAAATACAGTGGTGCAGAGTTTAAAGATATGAGAAAGTATCAGTCGTTAGTAGGAAGCCTAATTTACGCTACGCAAACAAGACCGGATCTTAGTTATGCAGTGGGAGTTCTCTCACAATTCATGCATTGTCCGACAGATCAACATTGGGTTGCAGGACAGAGAGTTCTTAGATATATCAAAAGAACTATAAAGGAAGGATTATACTATCCTTTTATGTCAGATATAAAGCTGAGAGCATTCAATGACTCAGATTGGGCGAGAAGTCAAGATGATAGAAGATCAACACATGGGTATATGATATACCTAGGAGATAAGCTGGTAAGCTAGTGTTCGAAGAAGCAACACACAGTGGCGTTATCGTCAACAGAAGCCGAATATAAAGGACTTGTAGAAGCAGCTAAAGAAGTGATATGGATGTAGACCTTATTCAGAAGCATGGGCATTGATCAAGGTATACCTATCATACATGGAGATAACATGAGCTCGCTGTATCTTGTAGCAAATCCAGTATTTCATACAAGAACAAAGCACATAGAAATTCAGTATCATTTCCTGAGGGAAAAAGTGATGGAGAAGGAGATAGAAATTGTATACACTCCGACAAAAGATCAGATTGCAGATATTTTGACAAAGAGCTTGGATGGAACAAAGACAAGCAGATTCAAAGAAATGGCAGGTATAAAAGAAAGAAAGATATATGAAAGACCGGAAGATGTCAAATTAGTGATTGAGGGGGAGCTGTTGAAGAATCACTCACGAATTTGACATACAGACAGACATAAAAGAAAAAGAAAGATAGAGAGAAGCGGAACCAAAATATTCAGAAAATCAAAAGCCTTAGTGGAGGGTCAAATCCACGACCGTTATGTATAGCGGAAAATCTTCCAGAATCAGAGTTTGATAGGGATCGTTGCACCGAATCAAACTGTATATAAAGAGAGGACGTGCAAGCAAGAAGAAGAGAAAGTGTGCGGAAGAATGTAGATGGTGTAGTGCGCATAGTGCGAAGTGAACGCATATAGAAGTCAAGAATAGATTTAGAAGACGCCAGAGATCGCGTATGTAAAGAAGACGCCAGAGATTGTGTATTCAAAGATGAATAACAGAAACCTGGAATGTCAGGTATTCATCTGAGAGAGAGATGGTAGAAGAAACTACTATGTAGGAGAATTTATGTAGCTTGAGAAAGAAGAGGCCAAGCTAGTTTGTACACATCTTCTCTAATAGAAAACACATGTTCATGTGGAAGTTTGTGCGCATTGTTCGTATGTGAAGAAACTTGAGTATTTTTCATGTTACGGTATAAAGTTAGTTAACAGTTATGCTTTTCACAGTAAACGTATTTTTCGGTCGGTCACTATTGTTTTGTAAACGTGTTTTTCCGGTAGAACAACGAAGTATATCTCACAGAGTAAATTAGAGTTTTTTATGAGAGATAGCTCATTTTGTAGCTAGACATCTCTACTATCAGTCCATCAAGGATTTTGGTAAAAAGGATATGTACACACAGTACAAAGTCTGACCGGAAAGAGGCATTCTGAACTAGTGAAGTTTTTCCTAAACTTCAAAAAGAGTTTATTTAGTGAAGGAAGTTCACGCATCACTTCCTTATACACTTGAAGTAATTACAAATAGAACCGAAGTTTATTCCGGTAGGATTCCGGTACGATTATGGTGACGTTCCAGTGGCAGTCTCGTGAAGTTCTGGTGGAATTTCAGCGAATTCAAAACACAGTTTTATATGTTTTAAGTGACAAAAACTTTGCTAAGCTAATGCTGATTATAGAGGTGTTCTAAATCACTCTAGCTTAGTTCTTCTTGGCGCGGTGAATTCCGTAGGCTTGATAAAGTTCCAGCCTTTGTTGTGTAATCAAGAAGTGGTATCAGAGCCGAAGTATACCGCATCACCAATCGCCTTCTTTAAATAACTTAAACTTCACATTTTGATTTACCCAAGCTTGTCTCCGCCTTTGAATCACCTCAGTAATATATGCACTTATCAAACGATCCTCCTCAATCTGTAAAAGATATTTACTCCTGTGTTTAACCGATAGCACAGGTGACATCTTCTCTGCCGTAATCCGCAAACTTGGAACTACAAACTCCATAGGTACTACTGCCTCCAATCCATACACCAATCGGAAAGGTTTCATTCCTGTTGTCACTTTAAATGCTGTTCTGAATGACCACAAAGCTGATTCAAGAAACAAATCCCAATTTTTCTGATTTTCATGCACTAACTTTTTAAGAATACGCATTAAAGTTTTATTCGTACTTTCTGCCTGCCCATTCGCTTGAGGATGATAGGCTGTAGTCTTTTTATGCAGGATTAAATGAATCCTTGTTAACTCTGAAATCACCTCATTTAGGAAATGAGTACCTCTGTCACTCACCAACTCAATCGGACACCCAAACCTGGTCATAATATTATGATAAAGAAATTTCGCCACACTTGCTGCCTTATTATTCTTCAATGCCACTGCTTCCACCCATTTCGTACGATAGTTGGTTGCCACCAATATATATCTGTTACCCCACTGAGTGGTAGGTTTAATAGGCCCCACAAAATCCATGCCCCATTTTTGGAAAGGATCCAGTGGTAATACTGGATGATCAGTCATCCGATCGGAATTATTAGGTTGGCCTAACCTTTGGCAAATCACACATCCTTTAGCATACTCATGTGCATCCTTTAAAACCGTCGGCCACCACAACACAACTTGTAACACCTTCTTGCTTGTAATATCCCTTGGCAAATGACCTCCTGCTAAACCTGAATGTGCTTCCTGTAAGACAGTTGGTTGTTCAAAATCTGGTACACACCTCCTTATAACCTGATTCACCCCCTTCTTGTATAATGCCCTAGCTATAACCAAATACGGCCTACTTTTAAGGGCAAACTTCTTCCTCTGATCAGGTGTAAAATACTATGGTAATGCACCCTCCCTCAAGAAAATTAATAATTGGTCATACCACGAATCTGCCTCTACCACTTGCATAGTAAACAACTCAGCATCCGGAAATACATCAAGTGCACCTGTAGGTGTTTCTCTTGATTCCAATCTACTAAAATAATCTGCCATCGCATGCTCTTTCCCTGGAGTATGAACAATCACAAAATCAAATTCCTGTAACAAAAGCATCCACCTAGCTAATCGGCCTATTAATAAGGGCTTCTTGATTAAATAAACCAAGGCCTGATGATCCACATGAAAAACCACTTTATTGCCCAACAAATAATGTCAAAACTTGTTAAGGGCATACACCATCGCCAAAGCTTCCCTTTCCGTCACCGGGTAATTTCTTTCAGCGGCAACCAATACTCTATTGGCATAATAGACAGGTCTATACCATCCTTTGTCTTTCTACTGCATCAAAACTGCTCCTACGGCCACATCTGATGCATCAACAAATATGTGAAATGGCATTGACCAATCGGGTGGTTGCAAAATTGGTGCTACCGATACCATCTTTTTTAACAACTGAAATGCTTTCTCTTGAGCATCTGCCCACATAAACGGAACATCCTTCTTGGTCAAATGCGGCAGCGGTAAAGAAATGTTTGCTAAATATCTTAAGTATCGGGAATGCCACTTAATTTGACCCACAAACCACATTACTTCTTTAACGTTGGTCGGTGCTTTAGCTGTACTTATAGCTTCAATTTTCTTAATGTTAATAGCCATCCCTGCTTGTGATATAACATGGCCCAATAAAATACCACTTCTGACCACAATCACACTTTTAAACGGATTCAATACCATCCTAAACTGTCGATGTCTTTCAAAACATGCTTTCAGGTGTAGCAAGTGCTTAATCATTTCACCAAAGACCGAAAAATTGTCGACAAATACTTGCAAAAAATCCTGTAGATAAGGTTCAAACACTTTATGTGCCACATAATTGAACGATGGCGGTCCATTCTTCAAGCCAAAAATCATGACGATAAACACATAAGCGCCAAATTCCGTAATAAATGTTGTTTTATGCTGATCCTTCTCAGCAACACTGATCTGATTATAAACGGAAAATCCATCCAAGAAACTATACATTTCATGTCCTGCTACTGTGTCCAACACTGCATCACAAAATGGCATAGGAAACGGATCTGTAACCATTGCCACATTTAACTTTCTATAATCAACACAAATTCTACGCTTCCCATTCTTTTTTGGGACCACTATGATGGGAGATAGCCAAGTCACCTGATTCACCGGTTTGATAAATCCGACTGCCAATAATTTATCAATTTCTTCCTTCACCTATTTAGCAAAGTTAGGATTCATTCTATATCTTTGTTGCACCAGAGGTACTGCATCTGTCTTCAAATTAATCCTATGTTGATGCAACTGCCGATCTATGCCTTTTACTTGAGTATAATCCCAAGAAAACACATCTACATACTCTTTAAGCAAGCAAATAAGATCCTCCTTAAATTCTCCTTCCAATGTTTTACCAATCCGCACCATCTTGGGTTCAACTTCGGTTCCTAAATTAACCTCTTGAAGCTCCTCCTCCTTCACCCGCATAGAACCTGCATACTTCTGATCATACATCCTTTCCGCCAGCATAATTATCTCTTTCTCTTGTTGTTCCATCTGCGGCTGCACTAGAATGTCCATACGTTGATCAAATATCTTTTGTAACTAGGCACCTGCCACCTGTTCACCAGGAACTGGCCCTTCTGCATTTAGCCCACCACTATGATCCTTACTTAATACTCCTACAACATCAACTTCTAATACTGGCACCACCGTTGGGTTTGCTTGCAAAAACTTTTCCTCTTCATCATCTTCAATCTCATCCGCTAAATTAATAGTCTGAGCCATGAGTGGTTTCTCTTGTACCGACATATTTTTTCGTCCACGCATAGGGATTGTCAATTGCTTTTTACCCTTAGTAATCATCACTACATTCAAACCCCAATCCTGCTTGACTTTGGCGAGTCGAAACCAAGGTCTCCCTAACAACATTTCGTACAGATATGCGGACTCAAACATTCAGATGACCACAAAATTGACCATAAATGTCATATCGGAGATGATTATTTGTTGCTACTTTAGAATGCCAACCGGCTGTACTCGTGTTTGATCTGCCATCTTTACCTGAAAAGGTGTTGGAGCCAATACCCCTCTTCCTATTTCAATAAAAATATGCTCAAGTAATATGTTTACCCTTGATCCTCCATCAAGCAACACTTCTGCAAATCGCCGCTGATTGTACTGCACCTGAATTACTGGTAATACAAAATCCACATCTGTTGGATCAATACTGTTGGCCGAGATTGAAGGGATCGACCTAATTTCGGGCTCTGCATGATTCCCAAGTAGCTTTCTCAAGAATTTCTCTCGAAACACAGGTACCAAAGATAACAATTGATCCAAAGACAACTATAACGGTGAGCTAATGATTTCATCAAACCAATCATTTGCCAAGCCTTGCTGACTCGGAGCCTTATCCCGCTCCATTATGGGAGGTATCAATTTCACACCCTGTTGTTGCTCAGTCTGACCTCCACACCTCGCCTGATTATGAGGCTCGTCTCGAACCTGCTTCAAAACCTTGTCTCGAATTTGCCTTTGTTCCTGACACTCAATAGGGCCTTTATTCCTTGATCTTGTAACCTCCAACACTTCAACCTCTTTACCTTTCCCACATTGTTTACAATCACACTACCATTGGTTATCATTCTTAACGGACATTCGATCAGATGTAGTGGGTGCATCATGGGCTCTATCCGCTTCATCTGGCCATCTATAAGCATGGCATTTGCCTGAGCCGCCTGCTGCCCCTGTTGTTGATGTTGTCCCTGTTGATTATGCTGATTATACCTGATAACGGGTATACCTCTTTCTTCACAATGCTTTACCCACAAAGGGCAATCCGGCCCTATCCAATGATCCGGAGCTGAACAATATCCACAAGGCATTACCCTTGGTGGTCGACCTTGGTGATTGCCTTGTTGGTTATTCCCTTGCTTATTCCCTTGATCTCTCCATGGGGGTCTTACTTGTTGCTGTCTCTCAAAATTACCCCGCCCTTGGATAGGAATAGCCTGATTGGCCGCTATGTCATTGAGATTTCGATTGTCTTGCCGGGAATTTTGCCCTCTATGCTTAGGGTTATACCAACACTGAGTTGTTGTATGTCCCTCTTTGTCACAGATATCACAAAATCATTTTTTCTTTGGAGCTACTATAGAATATACATGTCTCTTTAACTTATTAATCCATGCCTCCTCTTTACTGTGCTTGGCTTTATGCTTACGATGCTTTGTCCTTACTATTTCATCATCGTAGTCATCAATGTCAGAATCACTTGAACTCTTGCCCGACTCCGTTGCTGAATCCGATTCAACCTCTGAACCAGAATCAGACTGCTTCTTTTTGGCTCGTCCAAACCTTCTTTCCACACGCACCGCTGCTAATACTAATACATCAAAGCCATTTGCAATGTCCACACTGGCCACCACATATCTTATTGTGCTCCGTAATCCTTTCAAAAAAAATCCTACCAACATCTCATCAGTAGGTTGTTCATTACCTTGCAATCTTTCCATTAAAGTCCGGAACTTCTGAGCATAGTCTTCCACTAGCATGGTCTTTTGTCTGATGGCCCTCAACTTCCTTAATACATCGGAAGGAGTCTTTTCTTTTCTAAATCGTTGCAAGAATGCTATTTTTAAATCATCATATGTAGCAAAATGGGCAATGCCATATTGACTGAACCAGCTCATAGCTCGTCCTTCCAACGTGGCCGCAAACAGTTGAAGCTTAATATCATCACCATACATAGCTGGATATCCATTAGCTGTCCATTTTATTTCGAATTGAGCCACATGGAAATCAACATCCTCCTTAGAGGTTCCTCTGAAATGAGTGGCTTTGACCTTAGGATTGGGAGGTGGTTGAGCCATTGGCTGTGGTTGAGGTGTATGCCTAGTTCTTTGACCGGTCGCCCCTACAAGCGGGTCAAACTGGAGTCATCTTCTTACACCTATAGTTACTTCTGTGAGGAATAACGCTCCAAGTATGCCGCCCACTAACCTTCCCTCTGCTGCACTTGTTTCCTCCTGTTCCTCCTCAATTTCCAGATTTTCTTCCTCCTTGGCCTCGTACCACTCGTTAAAGTCTGAGGATGTCTCCACGTTCACTGCTCTTGCCTATGCCCTCGTAAAATATACTTTACCAAAGCAGTTGCATCTATCCTTCATGCATTTCTTGCTGCGTCAGCAGTATAGTAGGATCGCCAATTGTGTTGAGGGTTCCAAGGCTCAACACAACATCAAAGAAGAAAACATTCAAAATTACTCATTTAACTTGCACTGATCCTCATTCACAGAGATTCTATCGGATCATGTTGAAGGTTGTGTCGCAATTCCATTACTATACACTTCTACTGAATCAGAATTACACGGTCTCAATCAAACTACACATTTCAAAAGATTAACAAAATCTCACACACACACACACAGAGGTTCAATGCACTTCTGTGCAGACAACTTGAATTTCTCTATAGACTTCACGAAAATAAAAGGTTACAAACAAGAATTCTTGTCTTGCTGACATTTCTGGTTTCTGATTGATTTAACACCGCTATTACAGAATTATAAGTTTTCGGATTTCATAGGTATCATTTGACACACTACACTATTACATTACTCACAAACTGCGCAATGATTCCTGCAGAACCTGTTCACTATCCTCAAAATCTCTGTTGAGAAATCTTCTTCCTTACAGTTGTCACGCTCTCTCTTTTGTAACGTCTTCTCTCTTTACGACATGTCCCCTGACCTCGACATAACCGTCTTTTCTTTTTATTAAAATCCAATACACCAAAAAGATATATCTAACTAGATAATATCTACGTTTAACCATCTTTTCTGAATTCAAATTAATCATTCATCTTCCAGATTTCCCTGCCTTCAACAGCATCATACTCTTCCTGCATAGCTTTCTCCCAATTTTCCTTACCTTTTGCCTCTTCATAGGTAGAAGGATCTTCATCTGCCTTTATCATATAAGCATAATCTTTGGTAGCCAAAAAAGAATTGTCATAGCTATACCTTGTAGGTTGCCACTTCTGTCTTGATGACCTTCTGAGTTGTCCACTCCTTGAGGTTTCTAGTTCATCACATTCAGGATCAAATCTTGGCATTTCTTCAACTTCAACCTGTACTTCATTATTCTCCTCTTCATCAAATATCTGAACCTTTGATTTACCTTTCTTTTGATTCACAACTTCTTCATCACCTGCATAGATATTGATTGTACCTGCCTACCAAGTACCTTGCTCATCCAATAAACACATACTTTTCTGCTTAAGGTTCCAATTTGTGCCTTAATTGAGATGGCACATATGCATATGCCAAACATCCAAATACTTTGCAATGATCTAGAGTAGGTCTTTTACCCCACCATGCCTCATATGGTGTCATACCCTGCAAAGCTTTACATGGTAATCTAGTGACCAAATAAGTAGCTGTGTTTACAGCCTCAGCCCACAAACAATT
>CM035428.1:52080173-52160173 GCA_020310875.1 Ceratopteris richardii
TCAGTTGCTAGGACATATGTTAACCTTTGAGCGGGATGTCAAAGGTGAAAGTGATAAAAGTGCAGGTCATGCAATGTATTCAAAGGATAAGAAGAAGAACATCAAAGGGAAGCAACAAGCAAATGAAGAAGAAGGTGCAACTAGCCAAGCCAACTTCCTAAGAGGAAGAGGAGGTGGCAAAGGTAGAGGAAGAGGCAGGAGTAATAAGGATGGAGTCAAAGCTTGTTGGATTTGTGGTAAGACAAATCATTTAGCCAATGATTGTTGGCATAATACTCAGAGTAATGGTGGATATAATCAGAACTTTAATTCAAGAGGAAGAGCTGGCACAAATCAAAGAGGTAATTTCAGAGATAGAGGTAGTAGAGGTTACTTTGGAAGAAATGCAGGTAGAGGATTTCAAAGTCAACAATACAACAATACCTACTACAATTATGCTTCAAATCAAAAGGAAGATTCAACATTGATAATGAATGCCATTTTTGAAAGGCAAAGTGAAGACCAAAGAGTCTTCTACATTGACTCAGGGTGTCGCAATCACCTGAGTGGCAACATAGCATTGATGACTAATTTGGAAAATAAGGTAACTAATCATGTAGTTCAAAAAAGTGACAATACAAAGCATAATGTGAAGTCAATTGGATCAGTGAAGGCCAAGGATGGAAGTACTCTCTTGAGTAAGGTCTTGTATGTTTCTACAATTCCTAAGAATTTGATAAGTGTAGGACAAATTGTTGAAAAAGGTTATGAAGTTAGATTCACTAATGAAGGAGTGTTTGTGGAAAACCCTAGCAATGGGTATAAACAAATTGTTTTAGGGAAGAAAGAAGGAAGATTGTTGACATTGAAGATCCAAGGTAATGTTGGTCATGCTTGTTCACCTATGGAGGACATAAGATCTCTGAGTTAGATCTTTGGCACAAGAGGCTTGAACATTTCAATGAAAGAGGTATCAAAGATATGATTAACAATGGTTCAATGCTTGGATTGCCTAATGTTGTAGGTCAACATATGACATACAGATGTGAAGCATGTCAATTAGGTAAGGCTCATAAGCAATCTTATTCCAAGCATGATTTTATGTATTTAGAGAAGCTTGAATTGATACACACAGATTTGTGGGGACCATCAAAGGATTTCAGTATAAATGGATCAAGGTATTATGTGCTTTATGTTGATGATGCTACCAGATGGATCACTATCTATGTGATCAAAGATAAGTCAGAGGTATTCAATACATTCAAACATTATCATGTGTATGCAGAGAGAATTACAGGTCATAAATTGAAGAGACTAAGGTCAGATGGAGGGGGAGAGTATTTCTCTAATGATTTTAGTGATTACTTGTGGAATGCAGGTATAAAAAGGGAAATTACTTGCAGGCACTCTCCTCAACAAAATGGTGTAGCAGAAAGGAGAAATAGAACTCTTGTTGAGTTTGCAAGGTCAATGATGAAGGAGAAAAATTGCCCTAATTATTTGTGGGCTGAGGCTGTAAACACAACTTCTTATTTGGTCAATAGATTACCATGTAAAGCTTTGCAGGGTATGACACCATATGAGGCATGGTGGGGTAAAAGACCTACTCTAGATCATTGCAAAGTATTTGGATGTTTGGCATATGCATATGTGCCATTTCAATTAAGGCACAAATTGGAACCTAAAGCAGAAAAGTATGTGTTTATTGGATATGATGATAAGAAGATGGGATATAGGTTGTGGAGTCCATCCACAAAACAATTCCTAGTGTCAAAGGATGTTACATTTGATAAGCAAGGTACTTGGTATGTAGGTACAATCAATATCTATGCAGGTGATGAAGAAGTTGTGAACCAAAAGAAAGGCAAATCAAAGGTTTAGATATTTGATGAAGAGGAGAATAATGAAGTATAGGTTGAAGTTGAAGAAATGCCAAGATTTGATCCTGAATGTGATGAACCAAAAATCTCAAGGAGTGGAGAACTCAGAAGGTCATCAAGACAGAAGTGGCAACCTACAAGGTATAGCTATGACACTTCTTTTTGGCTACCAAAGATTATGCTTATATGATAAAGGCAGATGAAGAATCTTCTACCTATGAAGAGGCAAAAGGTAAGGAAAATTGGGAGAAAGCTATGCAGGAAGAGTATGACTCATTGATAGAAAATCAAACATGGAATTTGGTTCCTAAACCAAATAGTCAGAAGATCATTGGATGCAAATGGGTTTACAAGAAAAAGAGGTTTGCGGATGGAAGTGTGTCTAGGTACAAAGCTAGACTTGTTGTGAAAGGGTTTGCTCAGACATATGGTATTGATTATGATGAAACCTATAGTCCTGTGCCAAAGGTGACAACCATCAGGACACTCATAGCCATTGCTGCATGTAAAGGTTGGAAATTATGTCAATTAGATGTGAAGAATGCTTTTTTAAATGGTTACATTTCAGATGATGTTTTCATGGAGCAACCCCAAGGATTCTGAGATAAAAGGTATCCAGATCATGTATGTAAGCTCAAGAGAGCTTTGTATGGTTTGAAGCAGGCCCCAAGGGCATGGAACTATAGACTTGTGTTAAACGCGCTTTTGCCATCAAAAACGCGTTTAAGCTCTTTTCGGGTTCTTGGGAGTGGAAGGGGTCTGAATAATCAGAGGCCCTATACTTGACTTTCCCAATTTAACATTCACACCACAGTACCTTAATATTTAAATCTCTATTAATACAAATTACTCTCCAGACTCTAGTTCGTTCTCTCACAGTCTCACTGTCTGTACTCAGACTATTGCTAACTATTCCACAACTTTACCGATTACGCTCTGGTTGGTACGTCCTCAGTGCCGAAACCATTCATTACCGTAATACAAACTCACAAGTCGTACTTAATGGAACAGCGTTAAACACAAGTGAAGGTAATCAGCAAAAGTGAAATAACACAGTACTACTCAGAATTCTCAAAACACAACACAACGGAACTACACAGACGTATCGCCTAGACAGACAGTTTGGCGATCCTTCTAGTTGTTATCCTTTCATTGATTTATAAATGGATACAACTCTACACAACGACCTTTCGGTTCATGCGGAATATGAAAAGAAAAAGGTTTACAATTGCCAATCCGGCGGCTTACACTGGCACACACGGTGGACTTGAACCCACAGGTATACAAAATTTTATGGCTCATCAACTATACCCTGAAGATACATTGTTCTAGCTAATTTAAATGTTCGGGAAATTTTCTTTTTCAACGAATCCAACATCTGTTTCAAGATCTCTAGTTCTACTAACTGAGCATCAGTTCTAACTCAACTAGTGGCAATAACTTGGCTCATCAAAATTTCTGCCTGTGTTTGCAAAAAGGCTTCCTGCAAATAAAAGTCATTCAATAGAGCTGCATCACGGTTTACTTTCATATCGAAAATCTGTTGATCTATTCGTGATAAGCGTTCTGCTTGAGCTCCAAGTTGCTTTTCTCTTCTCTCCAATTCTTGATTCTGAAATTGAATGGTCCGGTAATAAGCATCTCTTTCTCTTCTTATCCCTGGTATCTCCTTCTGTAGTCGAGCTACCAAATTCATCTGCGTTTTAAGAGCAGAATTTGATTCAAATAAATTGGATTCTGCTCTTTGGAGTTCTTCAATAGTTCGCTTTGCTAAGTCTGCCATTTCCTGTCCTCGCCGTACAACTTCATCTAACTGTTCTCGTGTCTCTTCTAATAGATTTCCCAGTGCTATGCGAGCATCTTCCTTATCTTGGATTTCCTGTTTCAATTGTAGGATCTCTGCATCAACAGCACATAATAAATCATCTTTGGCTGTTACTTCAGCCAATGCAGCATCTCTTTGACTAATTACTGTTTCTTGTTCAACAAGGCGAGCCTGTAACTGTTTAATCTGGAAGTGCACATTATGATTCTCTGCCTTCACTACATCTACCTCTTCCTGCAACGGAATAATATCTGCTTCACGGGTATCCACCTTATGCTGCAATTCCTGATGAATATTCTTTGTAACCATTCTTAGTTGCACCGGAAGCTGCTGAGAAAACTGGATGAGCATTCATCCCATTGATTCTAATTCGGTGAACATGGGAATCGGAGGAAGTAAAGGAGGAAGTGGCTGGGATGAAGAGGCTGTCAAGACATGAGTGGAATCTGGTGGAGAGTAATTAGGTGAGGAGGATGAAGCGGCAGGTTCCTTAAGAACAAGGGGTGGAACAGGTACAATGGGTTCAATCGGAGGCAATGGTGGAGGAATGGGAAGAAGATTGTTGGATACTAACGCTGTTCCGAGCGATTGCTGTTTATTCGCTTCAGTACTGGCAATTAAAGTATCCATGGTTGTTATCAATTCCTTGAAGATTTCTGCAACAAGGACTTGCACGTCTTCTTTAGACTGTTGCTGAGACTCTTTGAGAAGAAACTACATCAGAGTTGATGTTAGAAATACTTAGTTCTTGCTTATCTATAGTGGATTGACCAGAAGATTCCACATGTATAGAAGTGGCCGTGTCCTGGAATGTCTCTTCCTCATGTCCTTCTTCTTCATTTCCAGCGGCAGAACCCTGTACTTGACTATCAAAAGAGCTTATTCGGATTCGTTTTTGGTGGAGGAGGTGGAAGATTTCTTCAACATCTTCTTTGTCGTCTTCAAGTATTTGAGCAGATTCCTCATGATATAAGACTGGAGCTCTTGGAGGTGGTTGCACTGCTTGGAGGGCCGGAAACAAAAACGTAATGATATGCGGTAAACGTGAACGCGGAAGTTCTCCTTTATTTACATGTTTAATAACCGTAACACATTCACGATGAATGCGTCGGAAATAGTAGGAAGCAAAATTGACAGGCTCTTGAGAAGCCATATGAAGCATAGAGTAAAACAGGTGTGAAATTCCATAGGTACATTTTTGCAGGTTTAGTATGGCTACTAAAAATTGAAGGGTGGTTCGTTCAGGATCAGGGCGACAGAGTATGGCATACTCATTTGATGAGTGCCTTGGGAACAATTCAATCATAGTCTCAATCGGAAGGTTAGGACCATTTTCTCGTCCTTCTGGAGAGAGTTGGAAAGCAGCAGCAAATGACTGCAAGGTGATTACAGTACGAGATGGTTAAACACGTAATAGGCAACTCTACTCCGTAGCAGGTGTGGCGGCAATAGCGGCAATAATCTGAGCATAGTATCGATGGCACTCCACTGAATGCCAGGGCAATTCAGCAAAGCTGGACAAACCTCGAACCCGCAAGAATTCACTTACGTCCTGAGGAAGTCTACCACGGAAGGTAGCAAAGTTTGCCAGGGCTTCCATGATGCGTACACAAGAACACAAGAACACAAGAACACAATTGCATAGTAAACAAAAAAATCACAACGCACACAGCACATGGATACAATAGCGATTATCAGTGAAAAGAAGAAGCTTAAGTAGATACTTGGTAACAGGAGGCGATCAAAAAATGCTAATCATCACGCGATGTTGAGATGATAACCTCATAACTACGGTGTGCATGCATGAGCAGAATCAATAACAAAGGGCGGCGATTATTCATGGTTATGTATCAGAATGAGGAGTTTATGATTATGTAATAAAACGAGGAGTTTAAGGTATTTATTCAACTAACACGAAAAACTAAAAAAGGAAAAGAAAAGAAAAGAGAAAAAGAAAAAATACGCGCGCAACCGTAGAACACTTCAGTGCGAATCAGGTGCTTGAATATACGACCGCAACTTTGAACCATTTATCACTTTAGGAAGAGGAATTCCGGTCAAAGTAGTCAACCAAACAGTAGCTGGGCCCAGTTGTTCACTAATCTGGTAAGGACCAAACCATCGTAACTTGAATTTTCCAGCAAAACGATTTGATTTTGCATTATAAAATAGCACAAGTTGCCCACCGTAAAAACTGGAGTTTTAACATACCGATCATGTGTACGAGCTTGCCGCAACTGCACTTCTTGAAGAGTCAGAAAACTTTTCCAGCAATGCTCATCTAGTTTTGTGAGTGTGTCCAACCGAAATGGCAAAGAATCTTCGGGTATCAACTTCTGAGTTATGGCGACGCGTAAACTAGGCACTACAATTTCCATTGGAGCAATTGCTTCCAATCCATAAGCAAGCTTCAAAGGAGTCATTCCGGTTGCTACTTTATAGGTATTTCGGTAAGCCCATATTACTGCAGGTAGTAACTGATCCTATCTTTCTCGTGATTCCACAATCAATTTCCGAAGCATACTCAACAAGGTCTTGTTGGTACTTTCAACTAAGCCATTAGCACGAGGATAATAAGGAGAACTAAATTTATGCAGAATTTGAAAAGTATGTGTTAGCACTCGAATTAAACTATTAGCAAAGTGCGTTCCTTGATCTCTCACAAGCTCTAAAGGTAATCCATATGGTGGGAATACGTCCTTCATCAGACATTTTGCTGCTGAAATAGCTGTAGCAGACTGTAAAGCCCAAGCTTCTGCCCATCTGGTAGCATAATCTATGCATGTCAGAATGTAGGGATTGTTGCTGAGGATTGCTGGAGGTGTGATTGGGCCAATAAAATCAAGACCCCATTTCTAAAAAGGTTCCAAAGGTAATACATGTTGTAGAGGGAAAAAATGGCATTGTAAAGGCTGTCCAGATTGTTGACAATTGTCACACTCTTGCACAAACTGAGATACATCTTTGTACATAGTAGGCCACCAGAGCCCACTTTGCAAAATTTTTCGGTGTGTTAAATCTGCTGCAAAATGTCCACCAGAAGGTATTGAATGTGCCAGAGCGATAACCGAGTTTACTTCATGTGGAGAAACACAATGAAGCAAGATCCCAGTGTGATCCATATGATACAACTGTCTGGCAATCAACCGGAATCTGCGACTGTAAACTGCAATTTTTCGATGCATAGCAGGAGAAGTTTGAGGGGGAAGACATCCATTAGTAAGAAAGGTTAATAACTGATCATAGTATGTAGGTGTCATAGGAGGTTCTACAGATTCATCACTAGTTGATTCAGTAACAGAAATTGCTGGTGTGGTGTCATCAACACCGACCGGAGCTTCACCGAAATCCAATCTAGAGAGAAAATCTGCTAATGCATGTGCAGTGTCGGGTCGATGAATCACTTCGTAATCAAACTCTTATAACAGTAGAACCCAACACCCTAAACGACCACCTAAATGCTACTGCCGAATCAGATACACCGGTGCAGCATGATCTACATGAAAGATGAATTTTCGGCCTAGCAAATAATGCTGGAATTTCTTTACAGAATACACCAAACCAAGACATTCTCTTTCAGTCACTGAATAATTCTTTTCAGCAAGAGCAAGCCGTCAACTTGCATAATAGACAGGCCGGAACCACTTATCAGTTTGTTGCATTAAAACACTTCCAATGGCAATATCTGATGCATCTACAATCAGCGTTCCCAATCAGGAGGTTGTAAAATTGGAACCTGCGTTAATAATCCTTTTAGACGATCAAATGCTATTTGACATTCCTGACTCCAATCAAACTGTCAAGGAGTACTAGTTATTAGCGGATTTAGGACTATTGCCAAATGGGCAAGCCACCGTAAATGTCGACCATGCCACCTGACTTGACCCATGAATCGCATCACTTCTTTCGGCGTAGTAGGCACAGGTGCTTCTAACACGGCTGCAACTTTGTCTGGGTCAACTTGTATGCCCTGTGCAGATACAATATGGCCAAGGAGCTTACCACAAGAAATCGCAAAGACAGATTTGGTTGGGTTCAGGCAGAGTCGGTATTCTCGACATTTCTCAAAGCAACACCATAAATGAAACAGGTGTGCTATCATCTTACCGAACAAAGAGAAGTCATCTAGATATACTTGCATAAAATAAGTGAGATAGGGTGAGAAGATTTCCTACATACACCACTGAAAAGTGCTAGGAGCATTTCTTAACCCAAACCACAGGACTGTACAAGCAAAAACACCCTAGTTGGTAATGAAAGCTGTTTTTGGTATGTCTTGTTTAGCCATTCTGACGTGGTTGTAACCACTGTAACCGTCCAAAAAGGAGTACATCTCGTGTCCGGCTACTCTGTCTAATATTGTGTCAAGAAATGGAAGAGGAAACGGATCAGGCACCGTGGCCGCATTCAGTTTCTGGTAATCGACACAAATTTGCAGTTGCTTATTTTTCTTAGGAACAATAACAATCGGTGAGATCCATTCAGCATGTTCTATTGGTACAATGAATCCGATCCTTAGTAACCTATCAAGCTCTGCCTTGACCTGTGCTGCATAGTTAGGGTTCATCCGGTAGCTGGGTTGTTTAATTGGTTTTGCTTCTAGTTTAAGCACGACCCGATGTTGATAGATGTGAGGGTCCAAACCTTTCATATCACGGTAATCTCATGCAAAAACATCAAAGAACTCAGGAAGAAGTTGGATCAAATCTGCTTGAAACACCTTAGACAATCCTTCCTTTATCTTAACAGGTCGTGGATTTACTTCATCACCCAAATTATAGGTCACTAACTGATCTTCGGGAACATAGAATTGACGAGGTTTCTATGGATCGTCAGTTGACTGTAAAAGTTGTTGTAGAGTGGCTTCATCCTTAGCAACAGTACCTTCTGTCTCTACTTTATCGGTCACAGGCACCACCGTATAGGCTTCTGGACTCCAGTTGTCTGCTACAGATTGCAAGTCGATAGTCCCCAAGGAGATCAAATCTATGTTATTCTTCAAAAATTCTTCTTCTTCGTCAGCGGATAAACCATCTAACATTTGGACCGGCTCTGCGACATAAGGTCTGGCATGTAGTTCACAGGGCTGAATAGCATCCAATTTGACAACATATTTACGATGGTTGTCCTTAAAAGTAAGTTCCTGTGCTGACTAATCCTGTATAACCTTAGCCTGTTTCAACCAAGGTCGACCGAAAAGAAGATTATAGTCAAGACTAGACTCAGATAGTTCTAAGACTATGAAAGTCATCTTAAATGTTGTACCCTGCAAAGTGATCGGAACATTTCGTACGAGTCCTAACGGATGAACTCGGGATTGGTCGGCCATTCTTACAAAAAACTGGACAGGCTCAATTTGGGTCCACCCTAACTTTTTACAAAGTGTTGCAGTGGCTATGTTTACACCGGAACCACCATCAATTAGTACTTGAGTAATCTTGTGATTTTTGTACCATACCGTAATTAAGGGGACTGAATGATCCACCGTAGAATCAGTTTCCGGTTGTACCGTTGCTGTCGCTCGAATGCAGGAAGACCTAGGACTGAGCTGTTGTTGGATTGCTTCCAAACTCCCGGTACTAGTGCAAGTAACTGTCCAAGAGGAAGAGTAATAGACGCCTTAGATAAAATTTTCCATGCCTGATTTGCTTGAATTGTACTTTTCACCGATTCTGAAGATGATGCGCCTGTTACTGGGGTAGAGTCTTGTTCCTGCGACCCTTCCTTTGGCAGTTGAACTTGGGTCACAGGAATTGGATCTGGGAACACTGTAGGCTCTTTGGTGGTCCATTGGCTAGCTTTGTTATACATTCTCTACTGTTCACGGATGCCCGGTTCAAACACCTCAACTGCTGGTTGCAACTACTTGCCGGATCGTGTTTGAATCACTGCGGCTTGAGTTTCTACTAGTGAGATATAGACCATGTTGGTCATCGGGTTCTAACGCTCTTTCTTCCTCTGATCATATTCGGCTGCATCTTTTCAGAATCTTCGGATGTGACCAAGCTCACCATAAAAATGACATCGAGGGGGTGGCAAAGCAGTACCTTCTTGTGAGGTACCTGTCTGTCAGCGATTTGCATTGAAGTTAGTATTCCTCTGTCCCTGATAATTTCTGTATCCTTGCTGCTGGTTGTTTCTCATTTGAGGTGGTACATAGTGGGTGGCCAACTGCCCTGGTTCTTGTATAATGGCATTTACAGTTGCTGGTCCCTACACTTTGGCGTTATATGCATAATTTTCGGTGGAATGTTCGGTGGTATTGCAGATAGCGCAATACACCTGATTAAGGGCAGAGGTGACATTAGTATGCCCAGGATTCTTGCACTTAGTGCAGTACATCTGTCTAGCCGGATCCTCTACAACATGTTTACTGGCTTTCAACCACTCCAGGCCTTCGGTAAAGCTGCCAACCTTATGCTCGAGCTACAAGGCCATTGCAATAACCGCATCTAGTGTCATGGCTCCCACACAATGGATGATCATAATCTGTCTGAGCTGGGGATTCAAACCATTAATAAACCACTGAGTGATGACATCATCTGGTAGGTTGGCATGGGCCAGCGGTAGTTATCTCAAATGAGTTCTAAACAGGGTGGCATATTCCTACACAGTCTGGTGCAGCTTCTGTTTATTGTTCTGCAAGTAATCAAAAATTTTGGCAGGGTTCTTCTTTAGCCGGAATCTCTGTAAAAACGCATCCCTTACCGCTTCATAGGTAACAAAATGATTGAAATCATACTCTGTAAGCCACCTCGCTGCTTCATTAACTAAGGTTGACTGGAATACGATGGCCTTGTATGCCGAATCGGGTGGATGGTTTAGTACTTGTAGCTCAGTGATGAGTAGCACCTCCTTTAATGTCAATCCGGGAAGACGTGAGGATGGTATGAAGACCACGAGCAAGTGGAGGCACAAGTGCGTGAGTGAGAAGCACACAAGCATGCACACACATACACACACACGCGCACACACGGCAAGACAAAGAGTGAGAAGCAATGGAGTTCTTAGATTCCTTTCAAAAAGCTTTTACAAGTTCATTTCAATTACAAGCTAACCTCCAAAATGAGCTCTCTAGCTCTTTTTATAGTTTTTGACTAGGTTTTGGCCCTCTCCAGACCTAGTGTCCAGCCTAGTTAAAAATTAGGTTCCAGGGCCAATTTGAGGGCTTAAACGGAGTCTAAAAAATACGAAAATTGATATGTAGGTACTTCTAAGGCTCCTCAAGCTCAAGGACTCCTTGGCTTGCACAAAATGGAGCTACAAAAATATGAAATGGTATTTACAATGATTGTTAGTGATAAGAATCACTGTTATAAAGATGTTGGTTTGGAAAAATTTGAAGGGCCTATCTGCCAGATTTGCGTCGACTGCTTTGTCTACTTACTCCTTCACCTCGCTCTGACTCTCTCCGCTGGCTTCCTTGTCTAGTCAGTCCTTGGGTGCCCATACTGCTCTCAACACCCCCCCCTCTCTCGCGTCTGTCGTCCCTGACAGACCCTTGTTGCTGGGAGTGTTGGATGTAATATTCCACAACCTGAGTGGCAAGCTGATGTTCTTGTATGCGTAGTCCTTTGGACAAGTCTGTCATCATACGATCCCAATCAATTGGTCCTGGAATGTCCGGATGTGGCAGACGTAACTGATCTGCATGAATCGCTTGTTCTACTACGAATAGGTGTAGCAAATGTGTGGGTCTAGGAATGAAAATTTCCGAATGATATTCCCAGAATCCCGTAGAGAACATTTCCTCAAATGTCTGCTTGAAGCATGCGGGTAAGTACTTTATTCGTGCATGCCAAGCAAAGATTATAGTGACCGAGGGGGTCTGGCTCATGTCATAGACTAAATCCTTGTTACCTTGAGAGAATCTAGGGGCAGAGATGTATGGAGCTTGTACATTCCGAAAGGTTTTGAAGACAATGGTCATGAGCTCGAATATCTTCATACACATTTTCGCTGCTATGTCAGGTACATTATTTAGACGTGTAGACCAGTGCCGAATTGTTGATATCATGTAGGCTACGGTTGGGGTCCCTCGAGGTGGAGCAAGATATGGATAGTTAACCCAAGCCGAGCATTCTTTATTGTTGCGTACCTTGATTGCAAATGCTTGCCAGGATCTGCGACGTACCACTGGGCAATAGCATGGATTATACTTGATATATAGTGGCATGGTTGCCCAGGTGCTCATCATCTCTGGGTAATCGGTTAGTAGACGTGCACACCAATTAGGTTGGAAGATCCAGCCATCACGTGCATCTGTCGGTAAATCCCCTAGCTCAAATTGAGTGGCAAATGTGGGCTCCTTCCCTGTATGTCTTTTGACTTCTGCATTATAATCATGTAACAAGACAAAATAAGGCATGTATTGTGACTCTGATGTTGTGATTAACCGTTGATGGGATAAGTTTTGAAAGTAGGAAGACCGAAGGACAGTTTCTTCCAGATTTGTGAGAGATTGCATTTGCACGGCCACACGATCATCATGTGTCTTACCCACTTTCTCGACCCTTTTGACCCAATCTGGAACTTGAATTTCTAAAGTGTCTTGCCCCTCCTCTGTAGTTCGACCACCGGGTGTCGGCATCGGCTCATATGGCTCTTCATAACTGTCATCGACGGGGATTTCCACTACTGTTTTAGGTTCTGGTTCTTCAATGGGCGAGGGTGGCCTTTCATATGGTAAGAGGCGTGCTTGGAGTTCTGCCACCTGTTTCCGGAGGGTCTCTACTTCTTCTGTAGAGTGTTGCAAGATTACCGGCTCCTGTTGAGCTGTGGGGGCACTGGCTATCTATTTCTTTAGGTCTGCACATTCAGTCTCTAACTTTTCATATGACTCCAAGAAATTTGCATGCTCCTCAAGTAAGATGCGAATGTCTTCCGATGGGACTGCTCTATATCTGGTAGGGCTAATGGTTGCTCCTACAGTTCCTTCCATAGCCGCTTCAAAATTGTCTTGGTTTTGTTGTTGAAGCCTCTTGTTCTCTTCTAGTGCTGCTGCCATATGATTCCTTAATAGCCCAAGGTTGCGTCTGAGTGTAGCATTAGATATCATTTGCGCTTGGAGCACTGTTTCTAATTCCTTGACTGCGTGGTCATCTACTGTTGATGTCTTTGATTCCAATTCGGAGTGAGCCTGCTGTAAGGTGGTATGCTCGGTTAGGAGCGTTTGGTAATCAGCTTCAAGAGTCGTGACTCTAGCTTGCAGACGTTGAGATTCTGCCTGGAGGGCAGTAGTGCGTTCTTCCAATTGATGGTATTCTTGTTGTAGTTGATGTGTACACTGAAGTAATGTGTTGAACGTGCTATTTACATTATGAGATGCAAGGGAAAAAGTTTGAATTGCAGCGGAGGTGGGATTGGGTAGGGGGGTAGTGAATGCTGTGTGTGCCAATGATGTGAGTGGTGAGGTGGGGGGTAAGGGAGGGGAAGATGGTGGAATCGTGGGGAGAGGTGCTGTGGTTGGTGAAATGTCCATTGGGTCAGACAAGGTGGTGTGTACAGGGGCTACCATGTAGGTGGGTATGGTAGGTGAAGTGAGTGTGGTGTTCGTGTAAATTGATGTCGTTGCGAACATCGGAGAAATGTGCCTCTGAAACATTGGAGAGCGGATGAACTGCTCCACAAAGGACGGGTATTGGGTTGGTGCGGTCAGGTTGAAAGAGGTGTGGGGCCCGGATGGGAAGTGAGGATCATGGAATGGAGGTACCCATATTGGGGGATAGGAAGGGAAACACAGGGTGCCTTCGGTGGGTGCCGGGTTTCCAACCACACTTGGAATTATGGGATGGCCAGTTATGGGTTCGGAGGATAGAAGGGTTGAAGTGTACAAGGGATTGGTGACGAATGAGAAGAGGGTTTCTTGTGAGGTGGGTTCTCAAAATGAGAATGATGTGAATGAGGATGGGTTGTAAGTGGAGGTAGAGGTTATGACTGTCGTTTCTTCCATGGTGGGAGGTGGTGGTGGGGGTGGAGAAGGTGGTGATGGAGGATGCTAGGGTGAGATGGGTGATGTCTGAACGAAGGTTTCAACAGAGAGGTCAGTGGTGGTTGTGGGGGTAGCTGTGGTTTCAATGGGTACTTCTTGTTCTGTGACGGGTATCCTGATAGTCTTACCTGCTCGTGGTAATGTGTCAACTCTGCGTTTGTCATACCTCACGGACTGGCGGACTGCAGTGTGGACAGCCTCCGGAACTCCTAAAGATTCTGACACTAATTTGAGGGTGTCAATGAAATGTTGGTCCACCCCCTCATCTGATAGCATTTCTTGCATCAAAGCTTGACCTGATACAAGAGAGAGTTGATGCCTTTCTTGTACTGCTTTGATTGTGTCGTATAACCTTTGTAGTTGAGCTGTATATGCTGGTGCACCTACAAGTTCTGGCACTTCTTGTTGCTCCTCTTGATGCTCTTGATCATAATCCTCCTCATCTTCCTCTTGTTCTTCATCTCCATCATCCTCTTCATCCACTTCAACTGTGGTGACAGGTGCTTGGGAGGTTGTGGCCTGCGTTTGTACGTTCTCTACATGTTGTGCCTCTTCTGCCTCCAGCTCTACATCTTGTAATAATTGTTCGAAATCTTCATTAGTGAGTTCTTCCAAAGGTGCACCACTGGGAAATTCAAGATCGGTTGGGATAGGAGGGAATATCAAGCTGGAACCATTGGTGCTGCGTCTTGGAAGTCGGAGTGTGAATGGTCGGACTCTTCGGGGTGGAGGGGTGACGTCTGGTGTTAGGGTGGCTCCACGTGGTTGAGCACATGGGACTTGGACAGTGCCTCTCATTTTCTTAGAAGGGGGTCCTGTGGATGTCCTGCCTCTAAACTGCTCTACACGATTCCACATTAAGGCCCGTTGAATAGGGATGTCATAAGCCAAACACCTATAAATGATTCTCGTCAGAGCACAGCAACCATATAAAACCTGTTTCCGCGGCCATCGTTTGTGAGCTAGGTGTATCTGATCAATTATCCAGTGGGGCAAGTTGATGGTGAGGCTCTGTGTCTCTGCCAGATACAAACTAAACCAAATCTTTTTGGGCAGCATGGTGAATCTATCTTGTGCAGGAAAAGCAAAGTGTTGCATGCACATGCGAAGGTGTATTGCAATATTAGGCGTCATGGACACCATGTCCTTGAGTTTGGTGAGGCTTCAATTCTTCATGTAATCCGGTACTAGGGTTTCCTTTTCTGTAGGAATATGCATTCCGCGCATATCTAGAGCCTCTCTCACCAAGTTGTTTGATAGCCTGAATCTCTTGAGCTCATTCCCCTTTGTCAGAGATGGAATCACAAATGAGCTTGCACCTTTTGGGTTCTGGTTTGGAGTCAAGGTGTTGATGAGATAGTAGCATCGCATGAAGTCAGGCTTTGGGAGCCGTGCACTGAAATATGCATCCAATCCTGCCTTTGCCCATATCGAACGTAGAACTTCTGCATTTTGTAACTTCTCGAATTCTCTTGTAAAGAAATGATATCTGCCTTGCTTCCCATTGAAGTCCAACTCTGATTCCCATAGGTACGTTCCCTCACCCAAGGGTCCTGCCACTTCAGTAAACCAGTGGGAAGTCTTTCCTACGGGCATGGTGTGGCCACGCGGAGGGTCCGCAATAGGTATGATTTTGATTGCCCGCAATTCTTCTGGTCTTTCATTTGTCTCAGGCAAAATGGGTAAACTGTCTAAGTCCACCACTTGCGGGCTTGTTTCTGTGTGAGAGCTAGTTCCTGCTGCCTCAGCCATGTTGAAAACTTCGCAGCTGGTTCTGTGAGAATATATGAATAAATTTTAACATTGCAATGGACACAAAAATGACACGGTGTCCCCTGTTACAACATTAACCTAAAGTTCGGGAGAGGTTAGGGGTTAATAAGTGCTCGGTGCTAGTGTGTGTAGTTAGAAATTGGGTAGACCTACGAGCTAAGCGGAATGATGTGATGTGAGAGTGAAGTAGTTATTAGGTGGAGATGGATTTACAATTGGGGTCCGGGGGTTTATTACAAGTTTTAGGTTGCCAAATGCAACAGATAGGTTTTGAGTTTGACTTTGTGGAGGCTCTGGAAAGTGTGATAGGGTATTTACTTGAAAAAGGGGGCTGTTTAAGGACCCATCTACGAGTGAGTCTGTGCGTGTTTCTAGGTGCCAGTGTGTTCGAGTATATCAGACAAGGGTGGGTGGCGGCTGCTTGAGCGAGTGAACCCTGTTGTGTATGATGTGAACTGTGTGGGGTTATTTGAGCCCGCAAGCAAGCCTTAGGCACCCAAATTTGTCTTGATTGTGGGTCAGCCTTCATCGACTTCTTGGGTACCCAAATGGATTTCACTTTCTCCACAGAGGTTTTAGGAGTCCTCTTATTAGCATCAAGTCGTTGATTACTAATAGGAAGTTGAGACCGTTGTTGCGACTTAGTTACGGTCGGCAGCTCGTCTTTCCGCACCCACATTTGTTTCATCGGCTGAGTTGTTCTGCTTCGCACGTTCTTTTGGTCTCTCGCCTGGAGAGTCTTCAGTGATTGATCTGCCCTTAGTTGCTGCCTCCTTCTGACCTTTGGAAAAGAAGGGAGTTCCATTGTGGTTCTGACTCCTTCTTTGAGATCTTCATTCTTCTGCATCACATAGCTGTTGGCATACAAAGCAACAAAGGAGTCATGCACAATACGGCAACAAGGCCAGATCATTTTTTCCCTTAGATTATGTACAACTCAAGTGATTTTAATCACTACACAAACATTGTAAATCCCGTTTTTGGTAGATTAGACTCCATTTTGTGCAAGCCGAGGAGTCCTCGAGCTTGAGGAGTATTAGAAGTACCATCGTACCAATTTTCATAATTTTTAGACTTCGTTTGAGCCCTCAAATAAGCCCTGGAACCTAATTTTTAACTAGGCCGGACACTAGGTCTGGACAGGGCCAAAAGCTAGTCGAAAACTATAAAAAGAGCTAGAGAGCTCATTTTTGAGGCTAGATTGTAATTGAAATGAACTTGTAAGAGCTTTTGAAAGTAATCTAAAGAACTCCATTGATTCTCTCTCTTTGTCTTGCCGTGTGTGCGCGTGTGTGTGTATGTGTGTGCATGCTTGTGTGCTTCTCACTCACGCACTTGTGCCGCCACTTGCTCGAGGTCTTCATACCATCCTCACGTCTTCCCGGATTGACATTAAAGGAGGTGCTACTCATCATTGAGCTACACCAAATTTTGGCGCCGTTGCCGGGGATCGAGCTTTGAGGACGAGCGTGTGATGGTAAGACGTAGAGTTGACGCGTTGGAGTTGTAGGTATTTTCTTCACTCTCATCGGTTTTCTTTTACTTTCTTCACCATCTTCATCATCATCATCACCATCTCCCACGTCCATCTCCATCATCGCGAAAATTTCAGTTTTGACTATATCCCCATCTCCACCTCATTTCCCTCATTTCACTTGTGAGAGAGAGCGAGAGAGCGAACTTGCATGTGCTGTTTTTGCTTGTTTTCTGAGCTATTTTGCAGGTTTTTGCTGTACCATCATCCCCAGCAGTGTGCGCAGGTACGACAGGTTCTGCACAGGTCCCGGGACGACAATCTCTGTCTATCGCGACAGACAGAAAATCTTAACATTTTGTGAATGCATGATTACCACTGTAACCTACACCTTGTGGGCACTCTAGATCACTAGAAGTTTTTCAAAAATTTGCATTTTTTCAGTCTATCGCGACAGACACCGTCTATCGCGACAGACAGAAATCCACGATAGACACCGTCTATCGCGACAGACACCGTCTATCGCGACAGACAGAAATCCACGATAGACACCGTCTATCGCGACAGACACCGTCTATCGCGACAGACAGAAATCCACGACAGACACCGTCTATCGCGACAGACAGAAATCCACGATAGACACCGTCTATCGCGACAGACACCGTCTATCGCGACAGACAGAAATCCACGATAGACACCGTCTATCGCGACAGACACCGTCTATCGCGACAGACAGAAATCCACGATAGACACCGTCTATCGCGACAGACAGAAATCCACGATAGACACCGTCTATCGCGACAGACACCGTCTATCGCGACAGACAGAAATCCACGATAGACACCGTCTATCGCAACAGACACCGTCTATCGCGACAGACAGAAATCCACGATAGACACCGTCTATCGCGACAGACACCGTCTATCGCGACAGACAGAAATCCACGATAGACACCGTCTATCGCGACAGACACCGTCTATCGCGACAGACAGAAATCCACGATAGACACCGTCTATCGCGACAGACACCGTCTATCGCGACAGACAGAATTTCACGATAGACACCGTCTATCGCGACAGACAGAATTTCACGATAGACACCGTCTATCGCGACAGACACCGTCTATCGCGACAGACACCGTCTATCGCGACAGACAGCCCCCACGATAGATTGTGTCTATCGCGACAGACACCGTCTATCGCGATAGACAGGCATTTTCGGCAAAAAGTTAAGGAGTGAATTTTTGGAAATTTAGGCTAAATTTTGGGCATATTTGCACTTTCATGTACTCATCTACTTACAAAGGCCTTAGAAAATGCATTAAAACCCCCGAAAGGTTCTGTTTGTCTAGTTAACCCCCTAAACCCTGAACGGTCATAACTTTTTCATACGAAATCCATTTTCTGAGCTCTAGGGCTTGTCGGAAAGCTCGTGACATATACTACACGCCCTCAACTGTTTTTTATAAGAATAACGCGTTGATTTTTCAGATAGGATATTTGGAAGTTGACACACTGAGGGGTAGGAACACCAAGGGAGCTCTAGAGTAAATTTCTAACAATGCAAAAGGGGGAACAAGGGTCATTAAAAAAGTGTCCGAAATAAATTGTCTGTCAATTGAAAGGTCTACTTGGAGCTAATCTTGGGATTTATGCAGGCCTATTGAGAAGCAATTGAGAGTATCCAAGCAAGGGTGTGGCACACGCTTGAGAATCAACTTCTCGAGCACTAAAGAGCAAGGTTCGGCAAGAAAGGTCGGAATATTCTCAACTCCTCTTCGTCAATTCCTAGCCTAGGCTAAGAGCGATTAGAAGTAGGAGTAAGTCAGGGCGACGATAGGCCACTATCAAGTTGAAGACTACCTAAAAACTCAAGTTCAAGCTAAAAACTTAATCTCTGTACTGTCGACAACATAAAGGAAAGAACCTAACGTGGAACGATCAACCTGAAAGTACGAAGAACATTCAAGTATTCCTGACGACGTAATAGCATACAAGACTTTAAACACGAGGAATAACTAAAAAGAATCAAGTGACTGGTACCAATTGATCGGCAACGAGGTTGTACTCTGGGCAAAAATTTGGGCTAATCAGTTGGGCATATGAACCTTAGATCAGGACGACACCTAGTAAGAGAGAGACAAAGCCTTAGGTCTTCAGAGGCTAGTGTTAACCACACTGCTAGGTCCTGGGCCCAGCAGTTGAGCCACCACTCGAACTACCCTCGCTCTGAGACCAGTGAGTCAGAGATGTCTCAAGGCATGGACAAACCTACGGGAAGTTCAGGAGTGCCCTACTTGTACAGGGTAGAAGGCCCTTACAAAACACAGTTGGAGTACCTGAGGACCAACCGATTAGGTGCTAGCATCTATGAGGACGGCTTAGGAAGATCTGTGGTCCAGATTAAAAACCCTGACCAATCCATAGGACTAGAGCACCCAGCTGTCAAGTTTGAAAACGGTGTGGTGTAGCTCAGTGATGAGTAGCACCTCCTTTAATGTCAATCCGGGAAGACGTGAGGATGGTATGAAGACCTCAAGCAAGTGACGGCACAAGTGCGTGAGTGAGAAGCACTCAAGCATGCACACACATACACACACACGCGCACACAAGGCAAGACAAAGAGTGAGAATCAATGGAGCTTTTTAGATTACTTTCAAAATGCTCTTACAAGTTCGTTTCAATTACAATCTCACCTCAAAAATGAGCTCTCTAGCTCCTTTTATAGTTTTTGACTAGCTTTTGGCCCTGTCCAGACCTAGTGTCCGGCCTAGTTAAAAATTAGGTTCCAGGGCTTATTTGGGGGCTCAAACGAGATCTAAAAATTATGAAAATTGGTACGCAACTACTTCTAAGGCTCCTCAAGCTCAAGGACTCCTTGGCTTGCACAAAATGGAGCTACAAAAATGTGAAATGAGATTTACAATGATTATTAGTGATAAAAATCACTGTTGTTGTAGGGATTTCTTCTAGTGATCTGCCATACATATCTTCAAGCTCCCTACTTGCTCTTCTTCCCTGCATGTCCATCTCTCTGGTTTGCATTAATGTCTTGAAAAAATATTGGCCTACTTGCCAGATCTTCTTTGACTGCCCTGTTTGCTCGTGCTGTCCCTTCGCTCTGACTCCCTTCTTTGACTTTCACGTCTTGTAGTTCCTGATGTACCAAGGCTACTGCCAACACCCCCCCCACTCTCGCGTCTGTCGCCCCTGACAGACCCTTGTCTAGCTGCTTTTTGTACGTAGTATTGTACAACATCGGCGGCGAGGTGGTGTTCTTCTAACCTGAGTCCCCTTGCTAGATCTGTCAGCAATGCATCCCAATTGACTGGCCCTGGGACATCTGGATGTGGCACCCGTAACTGCTCTGAGTGAATGGTTCGCTCCACAGCAAATAAATGGAGGAGATGTGAGGGTCTGGGTACAAATATTTCTGAGTGGTATTCCCAGAACCCTGTTATGAACATCTCTTCGAATGTTTGTTTAAAGCAGGCCGGGAGGTATTTTATTCTGGCGTGCCAAGCGTATATCACCTCTATGGAAGGAGTGGTGCTCATGTCATACACTAAATCTTGGTTTCCTGTAAGGAATCCAACGCCTGAGAAGTGTGGGTCCTTGATATTCTTGAATGTCCTGAATGTAATAAGCATTAACTCAAAAATTTTCATGCACATCTGGGCCATTACATCAGGGGTATTCTTTAATCGGATGCTCCAGTGCCGTATAGTGGAGATCATGTAATTGACGGTGGGAGGCCCTTGAGGGGGTGCTAGATAGACGTAGTTTAACCATTTGGCGCATCCCTTGATATTCTTGACTGCAATGGTAAACTCTGGCCATGTACGTCTGCGGAGTACAGGAACATAACAAGGGTTATATTTAATAAAAAGAGGCATATTCGTCCAGGTGCGAACCATCTCCGGATAGGTTTCGAGGAGTCGGATCCTCCAAGTGGGTTGATGAATGGATCCTTTTTTAGCACTCTCTGGGATGTCATCTGGCCCAAATTGTGTGGCAAACGTTGGAGGTTTGCCACATTTATGTTGGATTTCTGCATTGTAGTCCGCCAGGAGTATACAATAGGGCACGTATTGATCATCATTGGTTCCGATCCATCTATGGTGGGACATGCTGCGGAAGTATTCTGATTTAATAATAGTGTCCTCTATCTTTGCCATAGATTGGATCTGAACTGCCACTCGATCTTCATGAGTTGATGCCGTTTTCTCTAGTGTTTGGAGCCACTCAGGTACTTCGATTTCTAACGTATCCATTCCTTCTGCGGTTTGCTCACCACCTGGCATTGGCATAGGAACGTAAGGTTCCTCATACGTCTCATCTACCTCGATGGGTACCAAATCCTCGGGTTCAGGTTCGACCACTGGAGAGGGTTGCCTTTCATGTGTGAGTAATCTTGCCTGTAATTCGGCCACCTGCTCTTTCAATGCCATGACTTCTTCTGAAGTCGTGGTCGTTTCTGTGACTTTGGGTGCTGTCTGTTGCTCTTGGAGTTGATTGCGCAGCGCATCACGTTCCCTTTCCAAGTCATCATGAGCTTCTAATAGATCTGCATAGCTGTCCAAGATTGTCTTCATTGTCTCTGAGGGCACCGCCTTAAACTGCTCTGGATCAATTTCGTGTGGGGAGCCTTCCATCGCTGCTTCTAGATTTGCTTCATTTTGCTGCTGCAGCCTCTTGTTTTCTTCTAGGGCGGCCGCCATGTGTTTTCTGAGAAGTGCCAGGTTACGCCGGACTTTGAGATTATCGGCTTGGTAGACCTCGAGCAAAGCTTCTAGTTGTTTGGCACCTGATTCTGTCGATGGTTGGGGTGCTGCCAATAATGTTTGGTGAGCCTGTTCAAGTGTCGCGTAGCGTTGATTCAGTTCTGCATTTTCTGTTTGTAGAATGTGAAATTGTGTTTGTAGGTTCTGGTGGTGCGTTTCCAGTTGCTGATACCGGTTGTCCAGTGCTTTGTACTCATGTTGGAGCTGGTATACACATTGGTTTAATGCAAAAAATATGTTATTTACATTAAATAATGCTGGGAAAGGTGAAGATGCAGGGGGAATGGGGGCGGGAATGGGAGAGGTGAATGTTGTGGATGTAAGTGGAGATGTGGGTGGAGGGGGTATGGGTGATGAAGGTGGCATGGGGGGAGGGAGCGGTGCTGTGGCTGGTGATGTTTCCATCGTGTCAACTGTTTGAGTGACGGTGTAGATGGGAATCGTGGGTGGAGTGGATGTGACATCGGTGAACAGGGTGGTGAAGGTCGGCATGGTGACTCCCCCGTAATGGATTCCCGGAGAGAGTGGGATGCCCATGACAATGGTAGTGGTAGTGGATGTGGTGGTGCTAGTGTCCTGTGGTGGAGTGAATTGTGTAGTGTGAGGTGGGGATGGTGGTGACAACGGTGCTTCGTGATATTCTTCTGCTTGCGCTGACTCGCCTGGTGCTGATGTATTGATGTGAATTTGCTTCCCCGACCTCCTGGGACGAACGGGAACTCTTTTTTCAAACCTGTGGATGTAGGCCATTGCCTCATGAATGGCCTCATCCAGTCCCACGGCGTCGGCATGAAGGTTCATGGACTCAATGAACAACTCGTCCACACCTTCCTCCGCTAGCAAGTCGTTCATGAGTCTTTTGCCCTGTTCTAGAGACATCTTATGCTGTTCCTGAACCAGTCGCATGGTTCGATATAGTCTCTTGATTTGTGCCGAATATGCTGGGGCACTTGCTAACTCGGAGAGTTCATCATATTCTTGGTGTTGTTCTTCGTCGGCCTCTTCTTCATCTCCTCCTGCCTCTTGTTCATCTACATCGACTTCTACAGTTTGTGGTTGGGTGGGGGCCGATGTTGTTTTGGGTCGTGGTTCCTGAGCTCGCGCTGCTTCCGCTTCGAGGTTAGAGTCATAGATTAATCGGGCAATTTCTTCATCCGTGAGGTCCTCAAGAGTAAATCCCTGCGGGAATTCCAAATCGGATGGAATGGGTGGAAACACCAGATTAGGCCCCTCCGTGCTTGGTCTTGGTAACCGGATTGTGAATGGCCTAACTCGTCGTGTCTGGGGAGGAGTGATTTCTGGTGTAGCGGTAGCTCCCCTTGGTTGAGCACAGGGTAGTTGGACTCCCCCCCTCATCTTCTTGGATGGGGGACCTGCTGTTGATAGTCTTCTTTGGAATTCTTGGACTCGGGACCATACGAGTGCCCGCTGAACAGGCACGTCATAAGCCAAGCATCTATAGATTATTCTGGTCAAAGCACAACACCCGTGGAGCACATTCTTCTGTTTCTTGTTCCACCTTTGATGTGCTAGGTGGATCTGGTCTATGATCCAGTGTGGAACATTGATGGGCAGGCTTTCGGTTTCTGCTAGATATAAACTGAACCATATTTTTTTCGGGGGCATTGTGAATCGTTCTTGGGCGGGAAACGCAAAGTGTTGCATGATGGTTCGCAGGTGAAGCGCAATGGTAGGTGTCATTGCTACCATATCCTTCAACTTATTCAGATCCTTGTGCTTCATGCGACCTGGGACCATGGTTTCCTTTTCTGTTGGGATGTGCATGCCATACATTCCCAATGCTTCTCTTACCAGGTTGAGGTCCAGCTTGAACCTTTTAAGCTCGTTACCCGGCAACAGTGATGGCAACACAAAGGTGCTGTCGCCTCCTTTGGTCCTGCTTGGCGTGATTGTACTGATCAGATATGAACATCGTAAAAAATCCGGCTTTGGTATGTGGGCCCTGAAGTAACTTTCCACACCCGCTTTGACCCAAACTGACCTCATGACTTCGGCATTTTGGTAGCTTTCAAATTCGCGTGTGAAAAAGTGGTATCGACCCCATTTGCCATTGAACTCCAATTCTGCTTCCCAGAAGTAGGTTCCATCGCCCAGTGGTCCAGCAACATCACTGAACCAATGTGCATGCTTACCTACTTGAGAAGTGTGTCCTTGAGGAGGATCCTGGATGGGGAGCACATGCACTTCTTGAAGCTCTTGCGGTCTTGCAGTGAGACGTGGCTCAAGGAGAAGTGTTTCTATGTCCACGATCTGGGGACCAGATCCGGCTTGAGAGCTGGTACCTGCTTCTGCCATGGCCCTGTTTGCTGATTGGTTCTGTGAGAATATAGAACCAAGTGTTAACATTGTAATGGACAAAATAAATCCGTTGTTGTCCCCGTTACAACATTAACATAAGGTAGATGGTGAGTTAGTGGTTAGTAAGTGCATTAAGACAGTGTGTGTAGTTAGTGGTTGTGTTGTCCTAGGAAACTATTGCAGTTAGTGAGTGGGTTATGAATTTACAAATTGGGGTCGGGGGGTTTATTACAGACCCTAGGCTGCCAAATGCAGTGAGTGGGCTTTGCTTTCGGTTTCGGAGAGTCTCTACAGAGCTTTGTCGGTGTCGTGGTTTGAAAACGAGGCCTTTTTGGGACCCATATACAATCGATTACATGCACGTTCTTGGGTTTTGGTGTGTACATGAGTGTCGAGAACGAGTGAAATCTGGCAGCATGCGTCGCTGCGTTATGCTGTTTAAGTTGTGGCCTCAGCGTAGCTACTTGTGCCATCAAGCAAGCCTTAGGCACCCAAATTTGTCTTGATTGTGGGCTTGCCTTCATCGACTTCTTGGGCACCCAAATAGATTTTACTTTAGCAGAAGAATTTCTGAAAGACTTCTTATTAGCGTTGCGTTGTTGGTCACTAATAAGAGGCTTTGCCCCTGTAGTCGACGGTGGTGCAACTGGTCGTTCGCCTTTCCGCACCCATACCTGGTCTATTTTCTGGGCTGTTCTGCTGCGCAGGTACTTTTGATCTCTGACATAGGTAGTACCCTGCTTCTTCTGCCTTTGATCCACCTTGGGTTGCTGCCTCCTTCTAGCCTTTGGAAAAGAAGGGAGTTCCGTTGCATTCTTGACTCCTTTTTTGCAAATATCATTCCTCTGCAACACATAGTTTTGGACAAGAACAGCATGGTCATCTTCATGTGTACCCCTGGAAGGACCAGGAGTCTGTGCCTTTCCTAGTTCCTTGAGTGCTCCATTGTCTAATTCTACTGTAACTCGACTATGATTGACCCAAACCTGGAGAAGTCCACTTCTTAGGTTTAGATTGACTGCTTGGTCATAGATCCAATTCTGACCCAAGACGAGAGGTTCAGTGAGATCCTCATCTTGACACACTAGTACTTTAACGGTCATTGCCTCCTCGTGAATGTAGAGGGGAAGTTCCACCTCACCCATGCAAGGGGTTTCCACGCCTCCCAATCCTATGAGGTATGCTTCCACAGGATGGACAGTTAACTGTAACTCTTGACAGTAAGACAACTTAACAGCGCTAGTGGCAGCACCTGAGTCAATCAAGGCTCTTACAGTCCTTGTACTCTTTCCTTGTCCTATGTCTATGGTTATGAAAGGACGTCTATCAATTATTCTATTCGACCTTGTTCCTGCAACTTCACACATGGCTATGGGAAATCCTTGGTCTGCATAGTCATTCGCTCCAGGCTGATCTCTACCTTGCCTTCGTAGTTTCATCCTTCTGATGCGTTCTAAAGCCTCTGCTTGAGCTTCTTCTCTAATTCTCTTTTCTTCCTCTTTGCGTTTCTTAGCAGTGTTGAGTCGGCTAAGCATTTCCTCCGTGAGGGGTTCCTGATACAACTTGACTCTGCAACCGCTAATATAATTTGGGAGAACATCACCCTCTAATGTGGCCAATTGCACTGCTCCACTTGTGGAGATTCTATTGATGATCATAGGTCCGTAGCCTCTCTTTTCTAGCTTCCTTGCGTGTTGTTTGAGTGTATAGACCAAGACTAGATCTCCTGCTTTCAAGCCTTTATCCTTCACGTGGGCATCAAAGTATGCCTTCTGTCTCTTCTTGGCGGCATATATTCCTGCAGCGGCTCTTAGTCTTGTTTCTCCTAATCGTTCAAGGTCAAAGATCCTAGAGGAGAGCTCGTGACCTGTCCATTCGTGTTCTTGTGCTACTCTCAATGTAGGGATTAGGAAGTCCAAGGGTAGCACAGCGTTTTGGCCGAATACCATCTGAAAGGGGGTGGCTTGGAGTACCGTTTTGTAGGCAACTCGGTATGCCCAAACAGCATGGTGTAGCTGTTTGTCCCAATCAGAGCGTTTAGTGTTCACTAATTTTCTCAGTACATTGCATAAAATCTTATTAGTACTCTCAGCTTGTCCATTAGCTTGAGGGTGATAAGGGGCAGACTTCTTGTGTGTTACCAAGAATTCTTGGAGTAGATTTTCAATCACTTCATTCAAGAAATGAGTGCCTCTATCACTTACAAGCTCTATAGGTAGCCCGTATCTCGTGAATACATTCTCAAACAAGAATTTGGCAGTTGTTTGAGCATCGTTCTTTGTCGTAGCCTTTACCTCTACCCACTTGGTGAGATAATCTGTTGCCACGATGATGTATTCCGCATGAGAACCCTTAGCTGGGGGGTTAATAGGACCTACAAAGTCTATTCCCCACTTAGAGAATGCACGTCCACCCATCATAGGTTTCAGTGGCATCTCATCTTTGCGTATAGGATACTGAGTCCTTTGACAGATATCACACCGTTTCACATAGGTATGTGCATCCATGTGGAGGGTGGGCCACCAGAAGCCCGCAAACAATATTGCCTTGATCACCCGATCTGGTCCAAAGTGTCCTCCTGCTACACCTTGGTGAGCAGTTTCTAAGATCTTAAGATACTCACTTTCATGGACACACAGTCTCAGGTAACCATCTTTACCGCGCTTATATAGATTATCACCTATGAGTGAATAATCCAGGGCTTCTTGTTCTAAACTCCTTTTCCTAGCTAGAGTCATGTCTGGGGGGAATGTGTTTGTCCGCAAGAATGATACTAGAGGTTCACTCCAATCTGGCACAATGGATACTTGATAGAGAGTGGCATGTTCCACAGGTGGTTTAGTGCAACAGATTGGGCATTCTTTGCACAACTTTTGGACATCCGCTTCCATAGTTGGCCAGTGCACTCCGAATCTCTTTAGAGTTTGCAACGTTCGTTGCTTCGAATGGTGTTGCTCTAACGCACCTACATGTGCTAATTGCAACCATTTAGCGTACTCATCTTCTTCTACGCAACAAGCCAAGATCCCTTGATCTGTGTGCTTGTACATGCTGCCTGCCATGATATGGTACTTTTGGGCTTTTACGATCTCTCTATTCCGTGTGTTCACCACTGGATGATTAGGCCCGTATGTCAATACTGGTACTATTGGCTTGGCCCACTGCGGCACCACTTCCAAATTAAACAAGTAAGCGTCAGGAAGGTCATCTGGCACTCCTTGTGGGGCTTCTCCCGATGTGAGCCTAGAGAGATGATCTGCTCTCAAATGAGTCCTTCCTTTTCTTACCACAACCTCGAAGTCGTATTCCATTAGCAAGAGAAACCATCTCACTAATCTTCCTGTATTGCATGGCTTGTTTACTAAGTACAACAATGCCTGATGGTCCGTAAAAAATTTAAACTTATTTGCAAGCAAATAGTGCCTAAATTTCTTGACTGCATATACCATACCTAATCCTTCGCGCTCTGTTGTGGTGTAATTCCGTTCAGCCGCATTCAATTGTCTGCTGGCGTAGGCAATTGGAAGATCCATATTACCTTCACCAGTAGGTTGTGCAAGTACACATCCAATAGCGTAATTGGATGCATCAACATGAACATGGAATGGCTTATTCCAATCTGGTGTGGTCAAGATTGGTGCTGAACATAATCTTCGTTTAAGTTCTTGGAAGGAATTTTCACATTCATCCGTCCACTCAAAGTTTGTCAATAGTCCGTACATGGGCTTTGCAATGACAGCATACATGTGTATAAATCGTCGATAATAACCGCAATGCCCCATGAAAGCTTGTACTTCCTTGACATTCTTTGGCCTAGGTAGCTCCGCTATGGCTCTCACTTTTTCTTTGTCAGTAGATATGCCATTCTTTGACACGATATGTCCTAGGATCTTGCCTTGCCTGACCATAAAAACACACTTTTCGGGGTTCAGGCAGACTTGATATTCTCTACATTTGTCAAAGATTTGTTTGAGTTCAGGAATGTGGGTTTGCCTAACATTGGAATGAGCACAGAGATCGTCAACATAGACTTCTAAACTCTTCCTCAGGAACTCCTTAAACACATGGCACATCATCCTCTGGAAGGTGGCTGGTGCATTGGTAAGCCCAAATGGCATTACTCTAAAAGCAAAAATGCCCCATTCTGTGGCAAAGGCTGTCTTATGCTGATCCTCTGGAGCTATGGCTACTTGATTGTAGCCAGAAAATCCATCAAGGAAGCTGTACACTTCCTTGCCTGCCACTCTTTCTAAGAGATGTTCTGTGATGGGAAGCGGATAGTTATCTCGAATCGTGGCGGCATTAACCTTTTTCAAGTTAATGCACACACGCAGTTTGCCATTCTTCTTGGGCACCACCACGATAGGGGATACCCATTCAGTGTGCTCAATTTCGTAGATAAATCCGGCTTCAACCAATCTATCTATCTCTTCCTTGATCTTAGCAGCATAGTTATCGTTATATGTATAAGGCTTTTGCTTAGAGGGTTTAGCATCTGGGGTCATGGGAATGGTGTGTGAGCATATATCAGGGTCAACACCTTTCAAATCCTTGTAACTCCAAGCGAATACATCTCTGTATTCTCTTAGCAAGGCTATCAATTCGTACTCTTCTTCTTCTGTCAGGTCATGGCCTATATACGTGCATCTCTCCTCTCCTTCTTCTATGGCCACTACTATTTTCTTGGTAGTTTCTTTGTTATCATAGGCCTCTCCTACTTGTGCCTCTCGTTTAGGCATTCTTATCATGACTCTCCTGTCATCTATCTCATACTTCTTAAAATTTTCTGGGACCTCAAACAAAGATTCTTCTTCTTCCGGTGAGGCTTCTCTCTTCTTTCGTTTCTTTCCTTCTTCCTTTGGGGTCACATGTGTTGCTAATCTTATATCATTTGTAACCTCTCCATGCCTCTGGGGTTGAAATTCTATTTCATGGAAGTATTCTTCATCTGATGCAAATGGTGGGTCCATAATGATTGACTCTAGATCGGAGTCACTTGCATCCTCAAATGCATCAGGGCTAGGTTCGCATTCTTCTAGAACTGCCTCTCCCATGATTGGCTCTATGGAGAAGACTGAGATATCATAGCCATCCTCATCACAGTGAGGTGTCCATTGTTCTTCATTGATGGCTACGTCCATTGTTGCTAAAATTTCTGCCCAGCCATGGGGTTCAAATTCCTCGTCTGGAAAAACTACAGGTGCATAGGCTGGGTCTTGAATGGGTCTATGAGTTTCGTTCGCACCTACCTCTCTGGCTTTCTCTCTCTTCTCTTCTTCTACTGCTACCTTGCACATCCATAAGTGGGTATCTTCATGCATCCATGAGGATCCAGATCCTATGGAATGCACCGATTCTGTGTCATCTTTGGCCCTATGGATGGGATTCCATTGGATAGGAGGGACATCTCTGTGAGAATAATCTTTGAGATTGACTTTGGTTGTAACACCTAAGTGCTGCAGGTACAAAGAATTGGTCCCCCAATCCTGTACCACTTGCAACTGTCGCATGAATGGTCTTCCTAAAATCATTTCATAGGCATGATTTTTGCTGAAATCACATATGGCAAAGGTATGTTCAAACTCGACACCACAAGTGGTGAGAGTTATTCCTTCTAGCAATCCTAGGGGTCTCTCTATGTGACCATCGGCCATTTGCAATTTCATTCTCGTCGGTCTGAGTGCCGGCTTGCCCCAACGCTTCCATAAGGAGGTGGTGGCAATTGCAACTCCTGCACCTGAGTCCAAAATTGCCTTGGTGGTGTACTCTTGGTAGGTGATGGGAAGGTAGGTGTTGCCTTCTTCACCTTCACACATATCTCCTATCTTATCCAAGGGAATTTCTGGCACTGTCCTATGGGATCCTACCCGGGAATGAGGTTTTGCAACTTCAGTTACTCGACTGGCTGCATATTTCCCCGTGTTTAGTCTATCCTCAGGCAGTTCTTTCAAAGTGAGATTGCGCTGCACCTTGGTGTTCGTTACTACCTCCGTGTTCCTTGGTATGACTGAGTCGTCGTTCCTTACCATGACTGTGGGTGTTCTCATACACGTGGACTTTGCTTCCCATGGGCCTGTGAAGTGGGGTAGCTCCTGTATGGAATTAGATTCAAAGTCCAATCTCTCGTGAGATTGAGTACTCTCATGTTCCCCGTAGATGGATGGGATGTCTTGTGGGAATTGGTCGTGTGCATCGTCCACAAGTTCAAAAGGAGGGGCGACCTCACTTTCGTTATCCCATTTGTCTTCTTGAATCTCTCGTAGGAAGTCTGGTGCAAACCGATTCATAGAAGAAGAAGTGTCTGGCTCCGTAGAATTAGGTACATATGCTACCTGGGAAGGAGGGCTTATCCTATCGTTGGCTCTTTCCTCGTTGTCATAGATAGCTGAAGCACAAGCTTCTTGGGGAGGATTACTTATGCTATTACTTTTCCGCACAGGCTCATACGCTCTCTGGGAAGGAATGTGGGTTGCCTGTGGAGGTACATAAGCTTTCGAGAGAGGCACCTGTGACCTTTGGGGAGGAAGATAAGCTCCTTGAGGAGGCACATGAGCTTCCTGAAGAGGCTGGCTTATCCGTTCTCTTGCCCTCCCCTTTTTTTGAGGGATAGGCTCCTTTTCTGGCTGTGCAGTTAGCCTCTCTAATCTTTCTAAGGAGGGGAAGTTGTCTGGTTTAGTGGAATTGGCTGCATAAACTTCCGATGGGGAATGGCTCAGGTTTTTGCTTGCTTTTTCTTTCTCCTGATTTTTTTCTTCCTTGTCAGATCTGGCAATTATCCTCTCTAACTTTTCTAGGAATCCGTCCAAGTGTAATTGCGTCTTGGCTGAGCCCGAGTAATTGAAAAGGCGACTGGCTTCAAACATAGTCTGAGCCAATGCGACCATTTTCGCGCATAGTTTGGTTCTTTCTATCTCTAGGTCAGCTCTAGGATAGCACTTGGCATGATCCGTGACGTTTGGCCCTTCTTGGATTCTGGCCTGATATGCTTTGAGCATCATGTCTAAGTCTTCAGGAGTGGGATCAGCTAACACTGATCCTACTCTAGGGGGTGGTGGGATTTGATGAGGCGGTGGGGAAGGTGGTGAGTCGGATGGAGATGGGAGTGGTGGAGGCGGGGTGATGTGAGAGGGAGTTTGAGCTGTGAGTTCCGTTATCCTCGCTTTGGTTTCTCTTATGCTTTCCTCAAGCTCACTCATCTTTTTGGCCCATTGTCGTTTCATTCTTTCTCGACTATCTTTCCATGCTCTAGTCCTTTTCTTTGTTACGCTCTCGGTTTCACTAGCCTCTGGGCCCTTTTCCTTGCTTGTCTCTTGGTTTTGCTGTAATGCCTGAGCTCTAGTGACTGCCTGCACTGGTGCAGTGGAAGTGACGCTTCCTGAGGGATCTACAACCAAACCGATCACATTGATAGGAGTGATTTTTGGCATATTATTGGGGTTCTTAGGACAATCTCGTAAGAGATGTTCTTTTCCACAATCTTGGCAAAAACCTTGGATAGTCACTGACTGGGGTTGTGTAGGTGGAGGCAAGGGACAATCACGAATGAGATGATCTCCTTGGCATCTGTAGCACGGTCCTCTTGGGAATGGAGGTCTTACTAGCCTAGGTTGAGGCCTGGGGTTGGGGTTTGCATACATGACGTTCGTGTAATCTGACTCCCAACTAGGTTCACTTGGTTCCTCACTATAGTAAGACTCACCATGTTCTGGAGACTGCATGTAGTAAGCCTGGGGACTATCGACATGTGTAGAATCAAAGCTATGGTCACTTGGGTCACTTTCTGAGATCAATGGGGTTACTGGTACTATGGCCCTATTCAGGTTTTCTTCTGCAACAGCATACTTTACTGGAATCACGTTAGTGGGGTTTGGAGGCTGTTGAGCTAGCACCGGTTGGGGTCTCTGTTGGGCCTGATATTGTGGTTGGTAGGTTTGTTGGGGTCTAGCATATTGTGGTGGTGGATTTTGGTTTTGGTATCTGCCTTGTTGGTAGGGTTGCGGGTAGGGTTGCCTAACAGTCTGCTTGTTGTATGGGCAATCTTGCGCGGTGTGGTTGGTGTATCTCCGTTCTATGGTGCAGTACTGGCTACTAGGGTTTACTTGGGGTTGAGCCATAATGGGACAGACGTTCGCCATATGGTCACCACCGCATGTATAGCACCTTTTTACAGGAGCAAACCTTGGAATTTGTTTGCTAGTCACACCTAATTTCTGAGCTACCTTCTCAGCGAGTTCCTCGATTGATGTAGATTGCATGGAAGAGTGGCTAGATGCGCTATCTGAATCTTTATAGATTTTGGAAAGCTCTAGCTCTTCCCCTAGGTTATCTTCAATGTCAATGCACATGCGTACACACTCTTCTATAGTCCTAGGGTCCTTCAGATACACATAGGATCTCAATTTCGTACTCAGCAGTCCATCAAGGAATAAGGCTACTTGTTTAGCAGATGTGGGTAGCTCCGAAATAGGGCACCTTTCAAGATATTGTCTAAATCTTCTTCCTGCAAGTCTCACAGTCTCTTGGGGGGTCTGTTTGAAGCTGTGGATCAATGAGGAGGTATTGTGTCTTATGCCGCTCTTAGAGAACTCTACAATGAATGCCTCTAGGAGTTGGTCTATGCTCCTGAACTGGCGTTCATCCAATGGCTGAAACCACGTAAGTGCTGTGTTCCTAAGGGTTAGACCGAAGGCATTGTACTGCGTGAACAGATCCTCCACTTGTTCAGCTCTCAAGACTTGCTTGAACTCTGCCACATGATCATAGGGATCTCCTGTGCCGTCAAAGTAATTCTTCATGGACTTAACTAGCTGGGTGGGTCTCAAAGTTCTTGTGTGCTCTCTAGGCCTCGGCAGAGGGAATCCATCTACATTTCTTTGGTTCCTGTGGGCTCTATGCATCTCAGGTTCTACCCTATTAGTCTCTGTTCTCGTTCTTTCTCTGCCCACTGGGTTGGCAAAACTTACTTCTGGTCTATCTCTACTTCTGTCTCTTTGCGTACCATGAGCTTGGGAAGTTCCAGCCCCAGGGTGACCATAGGATACATTTGATCTCGGTTGGGGGAAAATAAATTCACCCTTCCAAGTGTAGGCATGCCTATCATTTTCTGTCACCACAAAGATCCGTTCTGAAGCATGATCTAAGTAGGTCACTCTGCCTGGGCTATCCGGATCCTTAAGCTCATAGATCATGATATTTCCTATGTCTGTTGGCTGATTAGACTTATACCTCCAAAAGGCTTCATCAGTTTCTCGATTGAGGAGCAACTCTATGCTCTGGTTGTCTTGGGGGACCCATTCAGGCGCGATAATCCTAGTGAGAACTGATTTACCTCGAGGGGTTCTAGGTTCCGCACCCATGTTCCCTTGTTCTAGGTCACCTAAATCCGCTTCTGAGATTACATTCCCGAAGTCATCTGTCCTATCAGGGTGACTAGTGACAACATATATAGTTCCTTCTTTGTCCAGGTATGCACCATTTTCAAACTTGACAGCTGGGTGTTCTAGTCCTATGGATTGGTCAGGGTTTTTAATCTGGACCACGGATCTTCCTAGGCCGTCCTCATAGATGCTAGCACCTAGTCGGTTGGTCCTAAGATATTCCAGCTGTGTTTTGTAAGGGCCTTCTACCCTGTACAAATAAGGCACTCCTGAACTTCCCGTAGGTCTGTCCATGCCTTGAGACATTTCTGACTCACTGGTATCCGAGCTAGGGTAATGAGAGTGGTGACTCAACTGCTGGGCCCAAGACCTTGCAGTATGATTGACACTAGCCTCTGAAGACCTAAGGCTTTGTCTTTCCCTTGCTAAATGTCGTCCTGATCTAAGGTTCATATGCCTAACTGATTAGCCCAAATTTTTTTTCCAGAGTACAACCTCGTTGCCGATCAATTGGTACCAGTCACTTGATTCTTTTTAGTTAATTATTGTGTTTATGGTCTTGTTTGATATCACGTCGTCAGGAACACTTGAATGTTCTTCGTACTTTAAGTTGATCGTTCCACGTTAGGTCCTTTTTCTTTAGGTTATCGACAGTACAGAGATTATGTTTTTAACTTGAACTTGAGTTTTTAGGTAGTCTTCAACTTGATAACTGCCTATCGTCGCCCTGGCTTACTCCTATCTCTACTCGTTCTTAGCTTGAGCTAGGAAATGACAGAGGGAGTTGAGAATAATCCAACCTTACTTGTTGATCCCTTGCTTTATGGTGCTCAAGAACCCGGTTCTCAAGCTTGCAAAGAAACCTTGCTTCGTATGCTCTCTGTTGCTCTCAATGGACCTAGAAAAGTCCCACGGTTAGCTCAATGCTTAGATTCAAGGACACAACCCACAATTTTCATTCATGTAACATATACACATATTTGCATTGTGACTTTTTAGGAAAATAATTCTAAAGACCCCTGACTTTGAGCCCCCTGGGTATGGTCAACTTCAAAATTCCCTCTCGGAAAATCAATGCATTATCTTTATAAAAAACAGTTGAGGGCGTGTAGTATATGCCACGAGCTTTCCAACAAGCCCAAGAGCTCAAAAATTGGATTTCGTATGAAAAAGTTAGGACTGTTCAGGGTTTAGGGAGTTAAATCAGGGTTTAATACAAGCTAACAGTCGAACAGGAATACTCGAGTAGCTTGTGGCACGGCCTAACAATGCGATACTACACCCTAGAGTTTGTCCCACACTTAATCACAATTTAGACCAATCACTTTGCCTTAAAAATTTGACCTAAATTGCCCTTCTAACGCGTTCGCAAAGTCTGTCGGTCGCGATTGACAGGTCAGTCGCGATCGACGTGTCGATCGCGATTGACAGGTCCGTCGTGGCTGTCAGTCGCGATTGACTGGTCAGTCACGATTGACAAGGGTTGCGAAAAGTCAATCAATCGTGGTCAAAGCGTCGTTGACTCTGTCGGTCGCGATTGACGAGTCGATCGCGATTGACAGGTCGGTCGCGAGGGTCTGTCGATCGTGGTCAAACAGTCGTTGACCGTGTCGGTCGCGATTGATGAGTCGATCGCGATTGATGGCTCGATCGCGATTGACACGTGTCACGCGTATGGTCAGTCGGTCGTGGTCAATCGGTCGTTGACTCTGTCGGTCGCGATTGACAGAGCCGTCGTGGGCTGTCGGTCGCGATTGACGTGTCGATCGCGATTGACAGGTCTGTCCGTCGTGGTTTGTCGATCGCGATTGACAGAGCGATCGCGATTGACAGAAATCTGTGGAATTTCAAAAAACTAAACACATTTTTGGGAAGCCCTTGGCCTGTAGGTCATGGATATGCACTTTGTTTAGCAATTAGAGCAATTTTTCTGTCGATCGCGATTGACAGAGCTCGGCGACACACAGACAGTTACTCAGAATTCCGTACCTGCGCAGAGTGCTGGGGATGATGATGCGGCCTCTACCTGCAGAATGCTCACAAAACATGCAAAAAACAGCACATGCAAATTCGCTCTCTCGCTCTCTCTCACAAGTGAAATGAGGGGAATGAGGTGGAGATGGGGATATAGCCAAAAAACTGAAATTTTCGCGATGATGGAGATGGAGGTGGAAGATGGTGATGATGATGATGGTGATGAAGATGGTGAAGAAAGTAAAAGAAAATCGATGAGAGTGAAGAAAATACCTACAACTCCAACGCGTCAACTCTACGTCTTACCATCACACGCTCGTCCTCAAGGCTCGATCCCCGGCAACGGCGCCAAAATTTGGTGTAGCTCAGTGATGAGTAGCACCTCCTTTAATGTCAATCCGGGAAGACGTGAGGATGGTATGAAGACCTCAAGCAAGTGACGGCACAAGTGCGTGAGTGAGAAGCACTCAAGCATGCACACACATACACACACATGCGCACACAAGGCAAGACAAAGAGTGAGAATCAATGGAGCTTTTTAGATTACTTTCAAAATGCTCTTACAAGTTCGTTTCAATTACAATCTCACCTCAAAAATGAGCTCTCTAGCTCCTTTTATAGTTTTTGACTAGCTTTTGGCCCTGTCCAGACCTAGTGTCCGGCCTAGTTAAAAATTAGGTTCCAGGGCTTATTTGGGGGCTCAAACGAGATCTAAAAATTATGAAAATTGGTACGCAACTACTTCTAAGGCTCCTCAAGCTCAAGGACTCCTTGGCTTGCACAAAATGGAGCTACAAAAATGTGAAATGAGATTTACAATGATTATTAGTGATAAAAATCACTGTTGTTGTAGGGATTTCTTCTAGTGATCTGCCATACATATCTTCAAGCTCCCTACTTGCTCTTCTTCCCTGCATGTCCATCTCTCTGGTTTGCATTAATGTCTTGAAAAAATATTGGCCTACTTGCCAGATCTTCTTTGACTGCCCTGTTTGCTCGTGCTGTCCCTTCGCTCTGACTCCCTTCTTTGACTTTCACGTCTTGTAGTTCCTGATGTACCAAGGCTACTGCCAACACGGTGCATACCTGGACAAAGAAGGAACTATATATGTAGTCACTAGTCATCCTGATAGGACAGATGACTTTGGGAATGTAATCTCAGAAGCAGACTTAGGTGACCTGGAACAAGGGAACATGGTTGCGGAACCTAGAACCCCTCGAGGTAAATCAGTTCTCACTAGGATTATCACGCCTGAGTGGATCCCCCAAGATAACAAGTGCATAGATTTGCTTCTCAATCGAGAAACGGACGAAGCCTTCTGGAGGTATAAACCGGATCACCCAACTGACATAGGAACAATCATGATCTATGAGTTTAAGGATCCAGATAGCCCAGGTAGAGTGACCTACTTAGACCACACGTCAGAGAGGATTTTTGTGGTGACAGAAAATGATAGGCATGCTTACACTTGGAAGGGCGAATTCATTTTCCCCCAACCAAGATCAAATGTAGCCTATGGTCACCCTGGAGCTGGAACATCCCAGGCTCATGGTATGCAAAGAGACAGAAGTAAAGATAGACCAGAGGTAAGTTTTGCCAATCCAGTGGGCAGAGAAAGAACGAGAACGGAGACGAATAGGGTAGAACCTGAGATGCATAGAGCCCACAGGAACCAAAGAAATGTAGATGGATTCCCTCTGCCGAGGCCTAGAGAGCACACAAGAACTTTGAGACCCACCCAGCTAGTTAAGTCCATGAAGAATTACTTTGACGGCACAGGAGATCCCTATGATCATGTGGCAGAGTTCAAGCAAGTCTTGAGAGCTGAACAAGTGGAGGATCTGTTCACGCAGTACAATGCCTTCGGTCTAACCCTTAGGAACACAGCACTTACGTGGTTTCAGCCATTAGACGAACGCCAGTTCAGGAGCATAGATCAACTCCTAGAGGCATTCATTATAGAGTTCTCTAAGAGCGGCATAAGACACAACACCTCCTCACTGATTCACAGCTTCAAGCAAACCCCTCAAGAGACTGTGAGACTTGCAGGAAGAAGATTTAGACAATATCTTGAAAGGTGCCCTATTTCGGAGCTACCCACATCTGCTAAACAAGTAGCCTTATTCCTTGATGGACTACTGAGTCCAAAATTGAGATCCTACGTGTATCTGAAAGACCCTAGGACCATAGAAGAGTGTGTACGTATATGCATTGACATTGAAGATAACCTAGGAGAAGAGCTAGAGTTGTCCAAAATTTACAAAGATTCAGATAGTGCATCTAGTCAATCTTCCACACAAGCCACATCAATTGAAGAACTTGCCGAAAAAGTAGCTCAGAAACTAGGTGTAACTAGCAAACAAATCCCAAGGTTTGCCCCTGTGAAAAGATGCTATACATGCGGTGGTGACCATATGGCGAATGTCTGCCCTATTATGGCTCAACCCCAAGTAAACCCTAGTAGCCAGTGTGAAGAGAGATGGTGGATGCAATCCAAAGATAAGTAGGTGCCGCTACAACCAGCTTCACACCAGCCAACTGAGACTTCAGAGTTGATTAGTAGACCCTTTGAGCTTCCTAAATCCACCAAAATATCAGCCAAGTACTTTGGAAGATGTATCCCAAAAGTTTAAGTCAAGACAGGCTAGTTGCGAAATGACTAGCTCCCAAAACTTGCTATTTTTGGACATACACCTGCTGGAAAAAATGAACAGTGCTCTCAACCTGGAAGGAATTAGAAAAATTCCTTTTGGGCATAGCAAATAGACTTAGCAAGCTTCCTATTCCAAGTTAAAACACTTCAAATGATGGACTGAGCACTGAGAACAAGTTTCATCAAGTTCTGGAACATTCCCACAATTCTCGGGGCTCTGCAGAGATAGACCAGTAAGCAGTAAAATGCAGATATCTCCAAAAGTATAAATCCAATGACCTTGAAAATTTATAGGTAGAAACTAGACAGTGAGAGCTATCCAACGCACTTTAAAACACTGAAAAAGGTTCAGTAAAACTCGAGATATGACCTTCTGAAGTTACTGCTCTGAGTGAGTATAGCAGAGAACAAAACAGAGAAGTAGATGATAGTAAATGTATAGATTCACATATGATTACAACCACATTGGCAATGAATCTTTGCACAATGGGAGTAGAATGATAGAGCTATGGAGTAAGCTCTTCAATCTCTACAAAATGACATGAAGTGGTCACGTACAAGGCTTGCTAATCGCCTCTTCCTTCTTGCTCCTTTTATAGCTATTCTTGGAGGGAGTTTTGAATTCGAATTCGAATGGCTCCACCTAAAAGTGATCCCCAAAGTTAGGAGAGATTCCCTCAGCTCAAAAATTCGTGATTTTGGTAGTTGGAGCCACGAATTTGCTTTTACATCATGGATGAGGTAAGCCATCCTTTTACTTTTTTCTTTTTCCATTTACAAGAGATAAAATGTACTCTTTTACAAGAGGTGTTCACATGACTACTCATGTGACTTACAAATGAGGATAATATCAAGCATATCAAGCATGTAGGCTTGGGCAAAATGCACCAACAGCTCCCCCTCAAGCCTAACATGCTTGGCCTCCAAATAAGTCTTCAATTGTCCTTGATTTCCTGCAAACCAATCATCAACTTGAATCTACTTAATTTCGTACCATCAAGAGCTTTCGTCAACATGTCTGCACATTGCATATCTGTAGAGACGTAGGATAGTTGAATATCCTTGCTCATTAGCTTCTCCCTTACATAATGGTAGTGGACTTCAATATGCTTGGTTCTAGCATGGTATACCGGATTAGCTGCTAGATGTAGTGAGCTTGTGTTGTCACCAAAAATGTGAGGTGTTGAAGAATGAAGTCCAAGATCTGTGTACAAAGATTTTAACCACATGATTTCTTGAGTTGCATTAGCCAAACCTCTATATTCAGCTTCAGTAGAAGATAATGCCACGGTTGGTTGCTTCTTCGATGACCAAGAAATGATTTTTGAACCTGCAAATGATATATACCCTGATGTGCTTCTTCTATCATCTTTAGATCCGGCCCAATCTGCATCTGAGTAGACCTTTAGCTCAATATCTGAAGTATATGAATAGAACAAACCTTCATTCATGGTCCCCTTTAGGTACTTGAGGACTCGCTTGGCCGCTTCCATATGTGGTCTTCTCGGCTTATGCATAAACTGACTCAATATGCTAACACTATAGCATATATCCACCCTTGTGAGTGTTGCATAGTTCAAACTTCCAACCAAGCTTTGATAGCTTGTGATGTCTTCAATTGGCTCTCCTTCATAAGCACTAAGCTTATGATTTTGCTCCATAGGTGTACCTGCACACTTGGTATTTTCCATCTTGAACTTGACGAGCATGTCATGGACATACTTCCTTTGTGTGATGTATATACCTGAATCTGTGTAGATCAACTCCAATCCAAGAAAATAAGTGAGTGGTCCGAGGTCACTTATTTTGAACTCCTCCTTCATTTGACTCTTTACCTGTTTGATTCCTTCAAGATCATTGCCTGTGATAATAATATCATCAACATACACACATAAATAGATCACTTCAGATCCATTCCTCTTTATGAACAAAGAGGTATCCGCCTTGCTAGCTTTGAATCCTTGGTCCTGCAAATAAGTAACCAATCTGAAATTCCAAGCTCTTGGAGCTTGCTTCAATCCATACAAAGCTTTCTTTAGTTTGCATACATAGTTAGGATGATGTGCATCCTCATATCCAGGAGGTTGTGCCATATACACTTCCTCAGAAATCCATCCATTCAAGAAAGCATTCTTTACATCAAGTTGATAAAGATTCCAATTTCTAGATGCAGCAAGACTTATGAGAACCCTAATTGTAGGCATTTTTGCAACAGGAGAGAAAGTCTCCTCATAATCAATACCATGGGTTTGAGCAAACCCTTTAGCAACTAACCTTGCTTTGTGTCTATTTATACTTCCATCTGGATTCCTCTTGATTTTGTATATCCATCGAGATCCGATTATCTTCATAGATGGCTTGTTAGGTACAAGCTCCCAAGTGTCATTCTCCTTCAAGGCTTCCATTTCTTCATCCATTGCATCTCTCCAAGCTTTCTTGCTTTGTGCTTCTTCGAATGTGGTAGGTTCTTCATTGGTTGAATCCTTTGCAATGTAGATTGAGTGCTTGGTGACCAAAGAAGTATCATAACCAAACCTCTCTGGTTTCTTCTTCTCCCTCGAAGACCTTCTAAGTGGTTGATGTGAGCTCTCGGGTCCATATGTAGCATCTTGCATCTTTGCTTTACCTTTGTTCTTCCATAGCTTTAGTCTTTCCAAGTCTTCTAGGTCAATCTCCGAATCACTTTCTTCAATCTGCTTTGGCTCCTTCGGTTGAAGTGAGGGAAAGTCTTCATCCAAGTCATACGGCAGCTTCACTTTCCTGTCATCATCAAACCATGATTTGTTTTCATCAAAAATTACATCTCTACTCACAGAAAATCCTTTATTGGTTGGATTGTACAATCTATATCCTTTTTGGTTTTGATCATAACCAATGAATACACACTTCTCTGCCTTGGGATCCAATTTCCCTCTTACTTGAGAAGGAATGTGAGCATAGGCTAAGCATCCAAAGATTTTACAATGCTCTAGACTAGGTCTTCTTCCATTCCACACTTCATATGGAGTGGTTCCATCTAGTGACTTAGATGGAAGTCTATTTATGAGATATGTGGCTGTCGACACAGCCTCTGCCCATAGGTAGTTCGGCAATCCCTTTTCGTTGAGCATGGACCTTGCAGCTTCGACGATAGCTCTATTCCTCCTCTCTGCTACACCATTGAGTTCAGGTGTATACCTTGTAGTGACTTCCCTTTTAATGCCTCTTTCATGCAAGAAGGCATCAAATTCAGAAGAGAAGTATTCTCCTCCACCATCTGATCTGAGTCTTTTCAAAGTCCTACCTGTTTGATTTTCAACAAGAGCAATATACTTCTTAAAGCAATTAAACACTTCATCCTTGTGCTTCATGAAAAACAGAATGGTCCACCTGCTACAATCATCTATGAAAGACACATAATATCTTGAGCCTGATATAGATGGCTCCTTACTTGGACCCCACACATCCGTGTGCACTAGATCCAAAGGATTTTGATACATATATCCTTTCTTATTGAAAGGTTGTCTATGAGCCTTGCCGAGTTGACAAGCTTCACACTTATAAATCATGTGTTGCCTTGTGATATTAGGCAAACCAAGTACACTTTGGTCCCTGCAAATCTGTTTGAGTGTCCTCTCACCAATGTGAGCAAGCCTTTTGTGCCATATCTCCAACTCTGTTAGAGTTTGAGATCCATAGCTAAACAAAGCTATGTTCTTTGTATCTTCCACTTCAAAAGTGAAAAGCCTTCCTGTCTTTTCTCCTTTGGCAATCCTTCGAAAGCCTTGCCTTGGGTCTTCAACATATGCTCCAAATCGATTGAATCTAACCTGCAATCCTTTTTCAACAATCTGTCCAACACTTATTAAATTTTTGGTAATTGTAGGGACATACAAGACTTTGCTTAAGAGGTTCATATTCCCATCTGATGTCTTCACATTACCTATCTTCTCCACTGAGTGCTTTGTGTCATCTCCTGTCTGCACTTCATGCTTGTTATGAGGATCTTCCAAATCAGAAAGTAAAGCCACATTTCCTGCTACATGGTTCGAGCATCCCGAATCAATGTAAAATATGTGATCATCATCCTTACCCTTCTTTGTTGATAGATTCATAATCAATAATGAATCTTCTTGACTTTGGTCCTCTGCATAGTTATTGTAATCTCTTCTTCCTCTATGGCCACTTTGATAGTTGTTGTTGTTGTTGTAATTGTTGTTGTAGTAGTTGTTGTTGTTGTAGCCTCCATTGTACCTGCCTCTATTTGATCCATAGCCACCTCTATTGAATCCTCTTCCTCTTGAGTTCCTCGGGTTCCTGAAACATTCTTCAGTAGTATGGTTAGATAAGCCACATATGTTGCAAGGTTGAGATGATTGGAATCTCCCCCTGCCTTGCTTTCCACTTCTGCCTCTTCCTCTAGCTCGTCCTCTACCTGCAAAGTTTGCTTGGAAAGAGCTTCCTTCATCTTCATTCTTTCTATTCTTTGACTTGTCCTTGACCTTAGCTTTATCAGAATATAAGGCAGAAGTTTGATTACCTCTTGAGGACTCACCACCTTTGCTAATCTTTGCTTCATGAGTGAAGAGTTGGCCCATGAGTGTGTTGAGGTCGGGTACATGCATATCCATGTATAAATCCATGGCTGTTGTGAATGACTCCCACTTGTCGTCTGCTTTGATTCCATTCATGATTTGTCTTATGATTTGCTCCTCTTCAATTACCTCTCCAATGCTTCCAAGTTGGTCGGAAATCTCCTTCATCTTTGTGACATAATCAGTCACATTTTGCTTCGGGCTTTTCTTCATTGTTGTGAACTCCATCCACAATTGGTTCTTCCTTGCTCGAGTGTTGGAAGAGAAGAAAGAAGCAAGTGCATTCCAGGTTTCTCTTGATGTCTTGCATCCCTTGACATGAGGTAAAAGAAAATCAGAGATTGAGTTTAGAATATAAGACCTTGCAAGTGCATCCTTCGAACACCAATTCGAAAGTCCTTCCACTTCTTCATGTGATGGTTGCCCTTTGTTCCTCATGGTTGGCATTGCTTCATCTCCGGATATGAATCCATATAGATTCCTTCCTTGAAGGTAAGCCTCCATCCTTAGAGACCATGCCGGGTAGTTGTTTCGATCCAATTTGTCAATTGTTGATGGAAATCCATCTCCCATGTTGCTTGACTATGCTCTGATACCACTGTGAAGAGAGATGGTGGATGCAATCCAAAGATAAGTAGGTGCCGCTACAACCAGCTTCACACCAGCCAACTGAGACTTCAGAGTTGATTAGTAGACCCTTTGAGCTTCCTAAATCCACCAAAATATCAGCCAAGTACTTTGGAAGATGTATCCCAAAAGTTTAAGTCAAGACAGGCTAGTTGCGAAATGACTAGCTCCCAAAACTTGCTATTTTTGGACATACACCTGCTGGAAAAAATGAACAGTGCTCTCAACCTGGAAGGAATTAGAAAAATTCCTTTTGGGCATAGCAAATAGACTTAGCAAGCTTCCTATTCCAAGTTAAAACACTTCAAATGATGGACTGAGCACTGAGAACAAGTTTCATCAAGTTCTGGAACATTCCCACAATTCTCGGGGCTCTGCAGAGATAGACCAGTAAGCAGTAAAATGCAGATATCTCCAAAAGTATAAATCCAATGACCTTGAAAATTTATAGGTAGAAACTAGACAGTGAGAGCTATCCAACGCACTTTAAAACACTGAAAAAGGTTCAGTAAAACTCGAGATATGACCTTCTGAAGTTACTGCTCTGAGTGAGTATAGCAGAGAACAAAACAGAGAAGTAGATGATAGTAAATGTATAGATTCACATATGATTACAACCACATTGGCAATGAATCTTTGCACAATGGGAGTAGAATGATAGAGCTATGGAGTAAGCTCTTCAATCTCTACAAAATGACATGAAGTGGTCACGTACAAGGCTTGCTAATCGCCTCTTCCTTCTTGCTCCTTTTATAGCTATTCTTGGAGGGAGTTTTGAATTCGAATTCGAATGGCTCCACCTAAAAGTGATCCCCAAAGTTAGGAGAGATTCCCTCAGCTCAAAAATTCGTGATTTTGGTAGTTGGAGCCACGAATTTGCTTTTACATCATGGATGAGGTAAGCCATCCTTTTACTTTTTTCTTTTTCCATTTACAAGAGATAAAATGTACTCTTTTACAAGAGGTGTTCACATGACTACTCATGTGACTTACAAATGAGGATAATATCAAGCATATCAAGCATGTAGGCTTGGGCAAAATGCACCAACAGCCAGTACTGCACCATAGAACGGAGATACACCAATCACACCGCACAAGATTGCCCATACAACAAGCAGGCAGTTAGGCAACCCTACCCGCAGCCCTACCAACAAGGCAGATACCAAAACCAAAATCCACCACCACAATATGCTAGACCCCAACAAACCTACCAACCACAGTATCAGGCCCAACAAAGGCCTCAGCCTGTGCTAGCACAACAACCCCCTGCCCCAGCTAATGTGATTCCGGTAAAGTATACTGCTGCAGAAGAGAACCCTGAATAGAGCTATAGTCCCTATAACATCCTTGATCTCTGAAAATGACCCAAGTGACCATAGCTTTGATTCTACCCATGTGGATAGCCCCCAGGCTTACTACATGCAGTCCCCAGAACATGGAGAGTCCTACTATGGTGAAGAGTCGAACGAACCTAGTTGGGAGTCAGATTACACGAACATCATGTATACAAACCCCAACCCTAGACCTCAACCTAGGCAAGTACGACCACCATTTCCTAGAGGACCGTGCTACAGATGCCAAGGAGATCACCTCATTCGTGATTGTCCCTTGCCTCCACCTACGCAAACCCAGACGGTGACGATCCAAGGCTTCTGCCAAGATTGCGGAAAAGAGCATCTCTTACGAGATTGCCCAAAGAACCCCAATAGCATGCCAAAAATCACCCCTATCAACGTTGTTGGGTTAGTGGTAGACTCCTCAGGAAGCGTCACTTCCACTGCACCAGTACAGGTAGTCACTAGGGCTCAGGCATTGCAGCAAAACCAAGGGGTAGGCCAGGAAAAGAGCCTAGATGCTAGCGATACTGAGAGCCAAAATAAAAAGAGAACAAGAGCTTGGAAAGATAGCCGCGAACGCATGAAAAGGCAATGGGCAAAGAAGATGAGTGAACTTGAGGAAAGTCTACGAGAAACCAAGGCTAAAATCATAGAGATCACGTCTCAACCGCACTCTCACACATTCCCACCGCTACCATCCCCATCACCCTCCATCCCTTCACCCTCTAAGACAGCCCACGCCACCCACCCACCACCCCAAACAGGATCAGTATTAGCTGATCCCACTCCTGAAGACATAGACATGATGCTTAAAGCATATCAGGCCAGAATCCAAGAAGGGCCAAATGTTACGGATCATGACAAGTGCTATCCTAGAGCTGACCTAGAGATAGAAAGAACCAAACTGTGCGCGAAAATGGTCGCATTGGCTCAGACTATGTTTGATGCCAGTCGCCTTTTCAATTACTCAGGCTCAGCCAAAACGCAATTACACTTGGATGGATTCCTAGAGAAGTTAGAGAGGATAATTGCAAGATCTGACAAGGAAGAAAAAAATCAAGACCAAGAAAAAGCAAGCAAAAACAGGAATCATTCCCAATCAGAAGTGTATGTGGCCGATGCCCCTAAACCGGACAACTTTCCCTCCTTAGAAAGAATAGAGAGGCCAATAGCACAGCCAGAAAAGGAACCTACCCCTCAAAGAAAGGAAAGGGCAAGAGAACGGATAAGCCAGCCTCTTCAGAAAGCCCATGTGCCTCCTCAAGGAGCCTATCTTCCTCCCCAAAGGTCACAGGAGCCCCCCTCGAAAGCATATGTACCTCCACAGGTAACCCACATTCCTTCCCAGAGAGCGTATGAGCCTGTTCGGAAAAGTAATAGAATAAGTAATCCTCCCCAAGAAGCTTGTGCTCCAGCCATTTGCGAGAACGAGGAGAGAGTCAACAATAGAATCAGCCCTCCTTCACAGGTTGCTTATGCGCCCAATTCTACGGAGCCAGACACTTCTTCTTCTATGAATCGGTTTGCCCCAGACTTCCTACGAGAGATTCAAGAAGACAAATGGGATAACGAAAGCGAGGTCGCCCCTCCTTTTGAACTTGTGGACGATGCACACGACCAATTCCCACAAGACATCCCATCTATTTACGGGGAGCATGAGAGTGTTCAGTCTCACGAGAGATTGGACTTTGAGTCTAATTCCATACAGGAGCTACCCCACTTCACAGGCCCATGGGAAGCAAAGTCCACATGTATGAGAGCACCCACAGTCATGGTAAGGAACGACGACTCAGTCATACCGAGGAACACGGAGGTAGTAACGAACACCAAGGTGCAACGCGATCTCACTTTGGAAGAGCTGTCTAAGGATAGACCAAACGCGCGGAAATATGTAGCTAGTCAAGTAACTGAAACTGCAGAACCGCGTTCCCGGGTAGGATCCCATAGGACAGTACCGGAAATTCCCTTGGATAAGATAGGAGATATGTGTGAAGGTGAAGAAGGGAACACCTACCTTCCCATCACCTATCAGGACTACACCACGAAGGCAATTTTGGACTCAGGTGCAGGAGTTGCAATTGCCACCACCTCCTTATGGAAGCGTTGGGGCAAGCCAGCACTCAGGCCAACAAGAATGAAATTGCAGATGGCCGATGGTCATATTGAGAGACCCTTAGGATTGCTGGAAGGGATAACTCTCACCACTTGTGGTGTTGAGTTTGAGCATAGCTTTGCTATATGTGACTTCAGCAAAAATCATGCTTATGAGATGATTTTAGGAAGACCATTTATGCGACAGTTGCAAGTGGTACAGGATTGGGGAACCAACTCCTTGTATTTGCAACACTTGGGCGTTACAACCAAAGTCAATCTCAAGGACTATTCTCATAGAGATGTCCCTCCTATCCAGTGGAATCCCATCCATAGAGCCAAAGACGATACAGAATCGGTGCGCTCCATAGGGTCAGGATCCTCATGGATGCATGAAGACACTCACTTATGGATGTGCAAGGTAGCAGTAGAAGAAGAGAAGAGAGAGAAAGCCAGAGAGGTAGGTGCGAAAGAAACCCATAGATCAATCCAAGACCCAGCCTATGCACCTGTAGTTTTTCCAGACGAAGAATTTGAACCTCACGGTTGGGCAGAAATCTTAGCAACAATGGACGTAGCCATCAACGAAGAACAATGGACACCTCACTGTGATGAGGATGGCTATGATATTTCAGTCTTCTCCATAGAGCCAATCATGGGAGAGGCAGTCCTAGAAGAATGCGAACCTAGCCCTGATGCATTTGAGGATGCAAGTGACTCCGATCTAGAGTCAATCATTATGGACCCTCCATTTGCATCAGATGAAGAATACTTCTATGAAGTAGAATTTCAACCCCAGAGGCATGGAGAAGTTACAAATGACGTAAGATTAGCAACACATGTGAGTCCGAAGGAAGAAGGGAAGAAACGAAAAAAGAAAGAAGCCTCACCAGAAGAGGAAGAATCTTTGTTTGAGGTCCCCGAAAATTTTAAGAAGTATGAGATAGATGACAGGAGAGTCATGATAAGAATGCCTAAACGAGAGGCACAATCAGGAGAGGCTTATGATAACAAAGAAACCACCAAGAAAATAGTAGTGGCCCTAGAAGAAGGAGAGGAGAGATGCACGTATATAGGCCATGACCTGACAGAAGAAGAAGAGCACGAATTGATTGCCTTGCTAAGAGAATATAGAGATGTATTCGCTTGGAGTTACAAGGATTTGAAAGGGGTTGACCCGGACATATGCTCGCACACCATCCCCATGACCTCAGATGCCAAACCCTCTAAGCAAAAGCCTTATACATATAACGATAATTACGGTGCTAAGATCACAGAAGAGATAGATAGATTGGTCGAAGCTGGATTTATCTATGAAATTGAGCACACCGAATGGGTATCCCCCATCGTAGTGGTGCCCAAGAAGAATGGCAAGCTGAGTGTGTGCATTAACTTGAAAAAGGTTAATGCCGCCACGATTCGAGATAACTATCCGCTTCCCATCACAGAACATCTCTTAGAAAGAGTGGCAGGCAAGGAAGTGTACAGCTTCCTTGATGGATTTTCGGGCTACAATCAAGTAGCCATAGCTCCAGAGGATCAGCATAAGACAGCCTTTGCCACAGAATGGGGCATTTTTGCTTTTAGAGTAATGCCATTTGGGCTTACCAATGCACCAGCGACCTTCCAAAGGCTGATGTGCCATGTGTTTAAGGAGTTCCTGAGGAAGAGTTTAGAAGTCTACGTTGACGATCTCTGTGCTCATTCCAATGTTAGACAAACTCATATTCCTGAACTCAGACAAATCTTTGACAAATGTAGAGAATATCAAGTCTGCCTGAACCCCGAAAAGTGTGTTTTTATGGTCAGGCAAGGCAAGATCCTAGGACATATAGTGTCAAAGAATGGCATATCTACTGACGAAGAAAAAGTGAGAGCCATAGCAGAGCTACCTAGGCCAAAGAATGTCAAGGAAGTACAAGCTTTCATGGGGCATTGTGGTTATTATCGACGATTTATACACATGTATGCTGTCATTGCAAAGCCCATGTACGGACTTCTGACAAACTTTGAGTGGACGGATGAATGCGAAAATTCCTTCCAAGAGCTTAAACGAAGATTATGTTCAGCACCAATCTTGACCACACCAGATTGGAGTAAGCCATTCCATGTTCATGTGGATGCATCCAATTATGCCATTGGATGTGTGCTCGCACAACCTACTGGTGAAGGTAATATGGATCTTCCAATTGCCTATGCCAGTAGACAATTGAATGCGGCTGAACGGAATTACACCACTACAGAGCGCGAAGGATTAGGCATGGTATATGCAGTTAAAAAATTTAGACACTATTTGCTTGCAAATAAGTTTAAATTTTTTACTGATCATCAGGCGTTGTTATATCTTGTAAACAAGCCATGCAATACAGGAAGATTAGTGAGATGGTTTCTCTTGCTAATGGAATACGATTTTGAGGTTGTGGTAAGGAAAGGTAGGACTCATTTGAGAGCCGATCATCTCTCTAGGCTCACATCGGGAGAAGCCCCACAAGGAGTGTCAGATGACCTTCCGGATGCTTACTTGTTTAATTTGGAAGTGGTGCCGCAGTGGGCCAAGCCATTGGTACCAGTATTGACATACGGGCCTAACCATCCTGTGGTAAACACACGGAACAGAGAGGTTGTAAAAGCCCAAAAATACCACATCATGGCAGGAAGCATGTACAAGCACACAGATCAAGGGATCTTGGCTTGTTGCGTAGAAGAGGATGAGTACGCTAAATGGTTGCAATTAGCACATGTAGGTGCGTTAGAGCAACACCATTCAAAGCAAAGAACTTTGCAGACTCTAAAGAGATTCGGAGTGCATTGGCCAACTATGGAAGCTGATGTCCAAAAGTTGTGCAAGGAATGCCCAATCTGTTGCACTAAACCACCAGTGGAACATGCCACTCTTTATCAAGTATCCATTGTGCCAGATTGGAGTGAACCTCTAGTATCATTCTTGAGAACAAACACATTCCCTCCAGACATGACTCTAGCTAGGAAAAGGAGTTTAGAACAAGAAGCCCAGGATTACTCACTCATCGGTAATAATCTATATAAGCGCGGTAAAGATGGTTACCTGAGACTATGTGTCCACGAAAGTGAATATCTGAAGATCTTGGAAACTGCTCACCAAGGTGTAGCAGGAGGACACTTTGGACCAGATCGGGTAATCAAGGCGATACTATTTGCGGGCTTCTGGTGGCCTACCCTTCACATGGATGCACATACCTATGTGAAACGGTGTGATGTCTGTCAAAGGACTCAGTATCCTATACGCAAAGATGAGATGCCACTGAAACCTATGATGGGTGGACGTGCATTCTCTAAGTGGGGGATAGACTTCGTAGGTCCTATTAATCCCCCAGCTAAGGGTTCTCATGCGGAATACATCATTGTGGCAACAGATTATCTCACCAAGTGGGTAGAGGTAAAAGCGACAACCAAGAACGATGCTCAAACAACTGCCAAATTCTTGTTTGAGAATGTATTCACGAGATATGGACTACCTATAGAGCTTGTAAGTGATAGAGGCACTCACTTCTTGAATGAAGTTATTGAAAATCTACTCCAAGAATTTTTGGTAATACACAAGAAGTCTGCCCCATATCACCCTCAAGCTAATGGTCAAGCTGAGAGCACTAATAAGATTTTATGCAATGTACTGACGAAATTAGTGAACACTAAACGCTCTGATTGGGACAAACAGCTACACCATGCTGTTTGGGCATACCGAGTGGCCTACAAAACGGTACTCCAAGCCACTCCCTTTCAGATGGTATTCGGTCAAAACGCTGTGTTACCCTTGGACTTCTTGATCCCTACATTGAGAGTAGCACGAGAGCACGAATGGACAGGTCATGAGCTCTCCTCTAGGATCTTTGACCTTGAACGATTAGGAGAAACAAGACTGAGAGCCGCTGCAGGGATATATGCAGCCAAGAAGAGACAGAAGGCATACTTTGATGCCCACGTGAGGGATAAAGGCTTGAAAGCAGGAGATCTAGTCTTAGTCTATACACTAAAACAACACGCGAGGAAGCTAGAAAAGAGAGGCTACGGACCTATGATCATCAATAGGATCTCCACGAGCGGAGCAGTACAATTGGCCACATTAGAGGGTGATGTTCTCCCAAATTATATTAGCGGTTGCAGAGTCAAGTTGTATCAGGAACCCCTCACGGAGGAAATGCTCAGTCGACTCAACACTGCTAAAAAACGCAAAGAGGAAGAAAAGCGAGTTCGAGAAGAGGCTCAAGCTGAAGCTTTAGAACGCATCAGAAGGATGAAATTACGAAGGCAAGGTAGAGATCAGCCTGGAGCGAATGACTATGCAGACCAAGGATTTCCTATGGCCATGTGTGAAGTCGCAGGAACAAGCTCGCATAGGATAATTGATAGACGTCCTTTCGTAACCTTAGATATAGGACAAGGAAAGAGTGCAAGGACCGTAAGAGCCTTGATTGACTCAGGTGCAGCCACTAGTGCTGTTAAATTGTCTTACTGCCAAGAATTACAATTGACTGTCAATCCTGCGGAAGCATATCTTATAGGATTGGGAGGAGTGGAAACCCCTTGCATGGGCGAGGCGGAACTTCCCCTTTACATTCATGATGAGGCAATGACAGTTAAAGTACTGGTGTGTCAAGATGAGGATCTCACTGAACCTCTAGTCTTGGGTCAAGATTGGATCTATGACCAAGCAATTAACTTAAACCTAAGAAGTGGACTTCTCCAGGTTTGGGTCAATCATAGTCGAGTTACAGTAGAATTAGACAATGGAGCACTCAAGGAACTAGGAAAGGCACAGACTCCTGGTCCTTCCAGGGGTACACATGAAGATGACCATGCTGTTCTTGTTCAAAACCCTGTGTTGCAGAGGAATGATATTTGCAAAAAAGGAATCAGGGATGCAACGGAACTCCCTTCTTTTCCAAAGGCCAGAAGGAGGCAGCAACCAAAGGCGGATCACAAGCAGAAGAAGCCGAGTACTACCTATGTCCGAGATCAAAAGTACCTGCGCAGCAGAATGTCCCAGAAAATAAACCAGGTGTGGGTGCGGAAAGGCGAACGACCGGGTGCACCACCGTCAACTACACGGGCAAAGCCTCTTATTAGTAACCAACAACACGACGCTAATAAGAAGTCTGTCAGAAATTCTTCTGCTAAAGTAAAATCTATTTGGGTGCCCAAGAAGTCGATGCAGGCAAGCCCACAATCTAGACAAATTTGGGTGCCTAAGGCTTGCTTGAGGGCACAAGTAGTTACGCCAAGGCCACAACCTATGCAGCATAACCCATCTACGAGTACAACCAGTATTCCCCCGTGCTCAACACTTAGGAACACACCAAGACCCATGAGCATGCATGTAATCACTTATAAGTGGGTCCCTAAAAGGCCCCATTCCCAAACAGCGACATCGACACAGCTCTCTGGAGTCTCTACGAAACCGAAAGCAAAGCCCATCCACTGCATTTGGCAGTCTAAGATCTGTGATAAACCCCCGACCCCGATTTGTAAATTCACCCCACTTACTAACGGCATTAGTCTCCTAGGAATACACAAACGTTAACTACACTCACTGTCTTCGTGCACTTACTAACCACTAACTCACCATATACCTCATGTTAATGTTGTAACGGGGACAGCAACGGATTTAGTCTGTCCATTACGATGTTAACACATGCTTCTATATTCTCACAGAATCAGAAGGCAAGCAGTAAAATGGCAGAAGCGACAGGTTCGGGCTCACAAGTAGGGATACTCACTGCAGGGATTGATGTGGATAGCCTACCTGTGGATGTGCCCCCGACTGAACGACCAGTGGAGATGCAACACCTCCAGCAACTCCCGGTGCCAGATCCCCCTACAGGAATCACGGAAAGAGTTCATGCGAATTCTCATTGGTTCAATGGCATGCCCGGTCCATTAGGTGAGGCCAAGTATATCTGGGAGTCTAAATGCGAGTATGACAGATCATGGGTGCGATTCCAATTTTTTTCCAAAGAGTTCGAGACTTTACAGAACACAGAAGATCTACAGATCATATGGCAACGAGCAGGATTGGCGGAATATTTTGAAGCCCCATTACCTAAACCCGATCTCCTCCGATGTTATTATCTGGTCTCCACATTACAAGCTCATGAAGATAAGGACCAACCCGGATCATTTGTTCTCCCCTCACTGCTGGGCAACAACGAGTTGAAGAGGTTTGAACTTACTGTGGAGCTGGTGAGTGATGCTTTAAATATGCATGGCACGCATGTGCCCTCAGAAAAGGATGCTCTCGTTCCCAACAACATGAAGGACAGGAAAGTAGTGAAGCTGAAAGACATGGCAGCCCTCACCCCAAATGTGTCAATCCCTCTCCGCATGTGCATGCAACATTTCGCCTTCCCCGGTCAAGACCGATTCACGCAACCACACAAGAAGATCTGGTTTGCTCTCTACTTGGCGGAAGCAGGTGCGCTACCTATTAAGCTACCAGTGTGGATTATAGATCAGTTGTATGAAGCGAACAAACGGGCTTCTAGGAAATTAGTGGTGAACGGATGCTGTGCACTCACACGCATCATTTACCGATGCTTAGCATATGATGTCCCCATTGAGCGTGCCTTAACTTGGGCACAATTACAAATGTTTAAAAGGCTCAAGACATCCACACATCAGTCCAAGCGCATGAGGGGCGCGATTCCGTGTGTCCAGACAAGGGAAGTCCTGACTACTCCTGAGGCATCACCATTAAGAGAGGGCACTGTACCTCCTTTTACCATTAGGATACCCAGGTCGGAATCTGACACTACGACACAACCCACCCCATCGGCTCCTCCGGTTACACCTGAATTCGAATTTGCTGCCACTGGAGAGGCTGAAGGACTGGACCCCCAGGATTTCGAAGCATTCCTACAAAGCACACAATTCTCTGATGTGGAGTTTTATTCAGAGGCAGAGGAGCAGGGCACATCCTCACGGAGAAGAAGAAAGTCTACAGACGGTAGACATGTCCATTGGAGTGACGCTCAACAAAGTCAACAACACGGACAACCGGAAGAAGAAGAAGCGTATGAAGAAGAGACCACTGAAGCCCCAGCATATACAGCAGAACTCCGAAGGCTGTATCAGATTATGGAAAGAGTACGATCGCAGCAATTACTCACTGAACAGAGCAGCAGAGTACTTATGACTCAGTTGTTGGAAGAAGCGGGAGTTGACTCAGAGTACAGGGAAGGTCTCTTATTGATGGCAGAAACATATGGAGTTGTAGAAGCTGTGCGCACTGCCATTCAGAGGCCTTCAGTTCAATATGACCCACGAAGGTTCCAGACACGGCCTCGCTCAGGTAAAAATATCCAAATTCCCGTTACAGTTGCAGAGGAGCCAACTACTACACCAACCTCCCAAACAGCTAGTCAACAGCACCCCGCCACCCATGAGGAGTCCACCGAACCACTACCACCTACTCCCCCACCATCGCCTCCGAGAACAGAGACAGTGGAAATCCCATCGACCACTCAACCCACTGACCCAACCTTCATCTTTCGTACTCCCATCTCTAGTGCCACCCTATTCTCTACCACTGATAACCCGACCTTTGAAGCAAACCCCATCACTACACAACCCACCGAAACCCTTCCCGAGCCTGCCCTAGGACAACCATCCCCAATGCCTTCAGCCACGGGTCATCCTGACCCCAGATCCACATTCATGGGTTTCCCTACTACCATGCCACCCTTTCCACCCTTCTCAAATGTACGACCCCAACCCCCGATATCCCTTTCTCCATTTCTACAATCCCTCCAGGACATCTTTGCTAGGGCTTTCCAACCAGGCCCTCAACCATTCCCTGTCTTTTCAGCTCCCCACCCCACTTCACATCTATTCACCACTTCCACACACACACCACCTACCATACCCGTGTATATGGCAGGCCCCACACTAACACCCACTCCAGAAGGGATGGACATTTCACCACCCACGGCACCTCCACCCACGGTTTCACCTCCTCCCATTCCCCCTCCACCAATTTCACCCACACACACAACTTTTGTAGACACATCATTCACTGTCTCCCTTCCCCAATTCCCTTCCCATGCATCTTCCACGGTAAACACCCCCCACTCATCTATAGGTAATGCATTGGACACCATGTTGGCTTGTATATCAAATTTAAGAACAGATTACATTCAGCTCCAGCAACAAAACGCACGCCTGCAAGAGCACTCAGCGACACTACAGCTCCGCCTTGCGGTACTAGAAGAGGAGAACGCTCGCCTTCACACACAGTTCCAAACCCTCCAAGACGCCCATAATATATTGGAAGTACAGCTACAGAACGTAGATCAGGAAGCAGTGCAGGTGGTAGAAAGTCACCTACGGACACAACTGGAACGCAACTCAAAACTTCAGCGAAATATGGCGCTACTTAAACGCCATCTTGCGGCTGCTCAGGAAGAGAACAGACGTCTGCAAATACAAAATCAAGAGAACCTGGAGGCAGCTATTGAGAGCACACCGGGGGCACCCATCAGCCCATCCAAGTTTCAAGCAGTGACCCCCGATAACATCAAGATTATATTGGAAGATTATGCCATGCTGCTCGAAGCACATGATAAGCTATCAGAGGAGCTAGGACAACTGAAGCAGGAACACCAACAAGGCCCAACAGCTGCCCCTCCAACCACCCCCTCTGCGGCTTCGCTTCCCTCCGACGCAGAGGCCATAAAAGATCTCCAGAAACAGGTAACTGAATTGCAAACACGCCTACTACAATATGAGAGGCCATCTTCCCCTCCGGAGGCTCCCACGGACGAAGAAGTTGTGCAAATTCCTGTGGAACAAACGTTCGATGAAGAATATGATCCGCAACCATTCCCAGGAGGCCAACAAACAGAAGAAGGGCAGGACACGTTCGAGGCACCACGGCCGCCATGGTTACGACAAGTGGAGGAAATAGGGACCTCGCATGAAGAGCGCACCGTAGTGCAAAATCAGGCTATGAGGGTCATAGAAGAGACTGTTTTACAATCAGATTACTTCAAGAACTTGTCATCGAGACGCCTGATTCTCTCATCGGAACTCCAGTACAGGCCATATTATATTATCTTGGCTGATTATAATGCAGAAATACAAAGAGTCACGGGTCAGATTCCTACTTTTGCGACCCAATTTCAACCCGAAGACCTTCCTCCAGAGGTGCGAAAAGGCAAGATTCGTCAACCAACATGGCGGCAGAAACTTTTAGAGACTTATCCAGAAATGCTACGCACATGGAACAACGCGCCGTTGCACCTCCTGTACAACCCATGCTACGGTCCAGTCCCCCGCCGCAGGTCGTGGAAGGCATTTAATATCAAGGTACAGAACAATGCGCAATGCAAGGAATGGCTGAACTACCCGTACATAGCGCCACCACAAGGACCACCATCGGTAGCATATATGATGGGGACCATTCGCCACTGGATGCCGCGCTTGAAGCCCATGCAAGATGTAGCAGCGCAAATGATGCTTAAAATCTTAGATATGATGCAAGTGGTGCTGAAGACCTTTAGAAATGCAGCCGCGCCACAGGTACGTCTTCCGGGGTTTAGCAATGGAAATTACGACTTGGTGTATGACATGAGCACCACCCCCAGTATCCGTGTGGCTTACGCTTGGCATGCACGCATCAAGTACCTCCCCGCCTGCTACAAACAGACCTTCGAAGAAATGTTCAGATCTGGTTTCTGGGAGTACCACTCGGAGATTTTCGCACCAAAGCCGACACATCTGCTTCAACTGTTTGCTTGTGAACAAGCAATGTATTCAGAGTACTACACCACCCCGCAACCAGAGACCCCCGGTGCAATAAATTGGGAGGCATTGGAAGCCGATCTAGCAAGAGGCTTAAGGATAGGAGAACATGAACTGGCCACCAATGTCATCCAATATTACATCGACCAACCGAGGGAACAAAGGTCTGTCAGGGGCGACAGACGCTAGGAAGGGGGGAGTGTTGGCATACAAAGCAACAAAGGAGTCATGCACAATACGGCAACAAGGCCAGATCATTTTTTCCCTTAGATTATGTACAACTCAAGTGATTTTAATCACTACACAAACATTGTAAATCCCGTTTTTGGTAGATTAGACTCCATTTTGTGCAAGCCGAGGAGTCCTCGAGCTTGAGGAGTATTAGAAGTACCATCGTACCAATTCTCATAATTTTTAGACTTCGTTTGAGCCCTCAAATAAGCCCTGGAACCTAATTTTTAACTAGGCCGGACACTAGGTCTGGACAGGGCCAAAAGCTAGTCAAAAACTATAAAAAGAGCTAGAGAGCTCATTTTTGAGGCTAGATTGTAATTGAAATGAACTTGTAAGAGCTTTTGAAAGTAATCTAAAGAACTCCATTGATTCTCTCTCTTTGTCTTGCCGTGTGTGCGCGTGTGTGTGTATGTGTGTGCATGCTTGTGTGCTTCTCACTCACGCACTTGTGCCGCCACTTGCTCGAGGTCTTCATACCATCCTCACGTCTTCCCGGATTGACATTAAAGGAGGTGCTACTCATCATTGAGCTACAATAGCCTTGGACAAGAACAACATGGTCAACTTCATGTGCACCCCTGGAGGGACCAGGAGTCCGTGTCTTTTCTAGTTCCTTGAGTGCTCCATTATTTAACTCAATTGTAATTCTAGTCTGATTCACCCATACCTGAAGAAGTCCACTTCTTAGGTTTAAGTTGACTGCTTGGTCATAGATCCAGTCTTGACCCAAGACAAGGGGTTCAGTGAGGTCCTCATCTTGACACACTAGTACTTTAACTGTCATTGCCTCATCATGAATATAGAGGGGAAGTTCCACCTCGCCCATGCAAGGGGTTTCCACGCCTCCCAATCCTATGAGATATGCTTCCATAGGATTGACAATTAATTGCAACTCTTGACAGTAAGACAATTTAACAGCACTAGTGGCTGCACCTGAGTCAATCAAGGCTCTTACAGTCCTTGCACTCTTTCCTTGTCCTATATCTAAGGTTATGAAAGGATGTCGATCAGTTATCCTATGTGAGCTTACACCTGAAACTTCACACATAGCCACGGGATATCCTAGATCTGCATATGCATCTGGCACAGGTTGCTCTCTACCTTGTCTTCTTAATTTCATTCTCCGTATGCGCTCTAGGGCTTCTGCTTGAGCTTCTTCTCGAATTTGTTTTTCCTCCTCTTTACGTTGCTTAGCAGTATTGAGTCGACTTAGCATTTCCTCCGTGAGGGGTTCCTGATACAACTTGACTCTGCATCCGCTAATATAGTTTGGGAGAACATCACCCTCTAAAGTGGCTAGTTGTACTGCTCCATTCGTGGAGATCCTATTGATTATCATAGGTCCGTAGCCTCTCTTTTCTAGCTTCCTTGCGTGTTGTTTCAATGTGTAGACTAAAACTAGATCTCCTGCTTTCAAGCCCTTATCCTTCACATGGGCATCAAAGTATGCCTTCTGTCTCTTCTTAGCTGCATATATCCCTGCAGCTGCTCTCAGTCTTGTTTCTCCTAATCGTTCAAGGTCAAAAAGTCTAGAGGAGAGTTCATGACCCGTCCATTCATGCTCTTGTGCTACTTTCAATGTAGGTATCAAGAAGTCCAAGGGTAGCACCGCGTTTTGGCCAAATACCATCTGAAAGGGGGTGGCTTGGAGTACCGTCTTGTAGGCGACTCGGTATGCCCAAACAGCATGGTGTAGCTGTTTGTCCCAATCAGAGCGTTTAGTGTTCACTAATTTTTTCAGTACATTGCATAAGATCTTGTTGGTGCTCTCAGCCTGGCCATTTGCTTGAGGGTGATAGGGGGCAGACTTCTTATGTATTACCAAGAATTCTTGGAGCAGATTTTCAATCACTTCATTCAAGAAGTGAGTGCCTCTATCACTAACTAGCTCTATAGGTAGCCCGTATCTAGTGAATACATTCTCAAATAGAAACTTAGCTGTTGTTTGAGCATCATTCTTCGTTGTGGCTTTTACCTCTACCCACTTAGTTAGATAGTCTGTTGCAACAATGATATATTCTGCATGAGAACCCTTAGCTGGGGGATTAATAGGACCTACAAAGTCTATTCCCCACTTAGAGAATGCACGTCCACCCATCATAGGTTTCAGTGGCATCTCATCTTTACGTATAGGATATTGAGTTCTCTGACAGACATCACAGCGTTTCACATAGGTATGTGCATCCATGTGAAGGGTCGGCCACCAGAAGCCCGCAAATAGTATTGCCTTGATCACCCGATTTGGTCCAAAGTGTCCTCCTGCTACACCTTGGTGAGCAGTTTCCAAGATCTTGAGATATTCACTTTCATGGACACATAGTCTCAAGTAACCATCTTTACCACGTTTGTATAGATTATCGCCAATGAGAGAGTAATCCCGGGCTTCTTGTTCTAAACTCCTTTTCCTAGCCAGAGTCATGTCTAGAGGGAATGTTTTCGTCCTCAGGAAGGATACTAGTGGTTCACTCCAATCTGGCACTATGGACACTTGATAAAGGGTGGCATGTTCCACAGGTGGTTTAGTGCAACAGGTTGGGCATTCCTTGCACAACTTTTGGACATCAGCTTCCATAGTTGGCCAATGCACTCCGAGTCTCCTTAGTGTCTGTAGGGTTCGTTGTTTTGAGTAGTGTTGCTCTAATGCACCTACATGTGCTAATTGCAACCATTTAGTGTACTCATCCTCTTCCACACAACAAGCCAAGATTCCTTGATCTGTGTGCTTGTACATACGTCCTGCCATGATGTGATATTTTTGGGCTTTTACTACCTCTCTATCCTGCGTGTTTATTACTGGATGGTTAGGTCCATATGTCAATACTGGCACTAATGGCTTAGCCCACTGCGGTACCACTTCCAAGTTAAACAAGTAAGCATCAGGAAGGTCATCTGATACTCCTTGTGGGGCTTCTCCAGATGTGAGCCTAGAAAGGTGATCTGCTCTCAAATGAGTCCTCCCTTTCCTTACCACAACCTCGAAATCATATTCCATTAATAAGAGGAACCATCTTACTAATCTTCCTGTATTGCATGGCTTGTTCACGAGATATAACAATGCTTGGTGGTCAGTAAAATTGTTTGCAAGCAAATAGTGTCTAAATTTCTTAATTGCATATACCATGCCTAAGCCTTCTCTCTCCGTAGTGGTGTAATTTCGTTCAGCTGCATTCAATTGTCTACTGGCATAGGCAATTGGAAGATCCATGTTACCTTCACCAGTAGGTTGAGCAAGCACACACCCAATAGCATAATTGGATGCATCCATGTGAACATGGAATGGCTTATTCCAATCTGGTGTGGTCAAGATTGGTGCTGAACATAATCTTCGTTTAAGCTCCTGGAAGGAATTCTCACATTCGTCAGTCCACTCAAAGTTAGTCAAAAGTCCATACAGAGGCTTTGCTATGATGGCATACATGTGTATAAACCGTCGGTAATATCCACAATGCCCCATGAAAGCTTGTACTTCCTTGACATTCCTTGGCCTAGGTAGCTCTGCTATGGCTCTCACTTTCTCTTCGTCAGTAGATATGCCATTCTTTGACACTATGTGTCCTAGAATCTTGCCTTGCCTGACCATAAAAACGCACTTTTCTGGGTTCAGGCAGACTTGATATTCTCTACATTTGTCAAAGATTTGTCTGAGTTCAGGAATATGAGTTTGTCTAATGTTGGAATGAGCACAAAGATCATCAACATAGACTTCTAAATTCTTTCTCAGGAACTCCTTAAATACATGGCACATCAGCCTCTGGAAGGTTGCTGGTGCATTGGTAAGCCCAAATGGCATTACTCTAAAAGCAAAAATGCCCCATTCTGTGGCAAAAGCTGTCTTATGCTGATCTTCTGGAGCTATGGCTACTTGATTGTAGCGCGAAAATCCATCGAGGAAGCTGTACACTTCCTTGCCTGCTACTCTTTCTAAGAGATGTTCTGTGATGGGAAGCGGATAGTTATCTCGAATTGTGGCTGCATTAACCTTCTTCAAGTTAATGCATACACGCAGCTTGCCATTCTTCTTGGGCACCACTACGATGGGGGATACCCACTCCGTGTGCTCAATTTCATAGATGAATCCAGCTTCAACCAGTCTATCTATCTCCTCTTTGATCTTGGCAGCGTAATTATCGTTATATGTATAGGGCTTTTGCTTAGAGGTTTTAGCATCTGAGGTCATGGGGATAGTGTGTGAGCATATGTCAGGGTCAACACCTTTCAAATCCTTGTAACTCCAAGCGAATACATCTCTGTATTCTCTTAGCAAGGCTATTAACACATGCTCTTCTTCTTCTGTTAGGTCATGGCCTATGTACGTGCATCTCTCCTCTCCTTCTTCTAGGGCCACTACTATTTTCTTGGTGGTTTCTTTGTTATCATAGGCCTCTCCTGATTGTGCCTCTCGTTTAGGCATTCTTATCATGACTCTCCTGTCTTCTATCTCATACTTCTTAAAATTTTCCGGGACCTCAAACAAAGATTCTTCCTCTTCTGGGGAGACTTGTCTCTTCTTTCGTTTCTTTCCTTCTTCATTCGGGGTCACATGTGTGGCTAATCTTACATCATTTGTAAGCTCTCCATGCCTCTGGGGTTGAAATTCTACTCCATGGAAGTATTCTTCATCTGATGCAAAAGGTGGGTCCATAATGATTGACTCTAGATCGGAGTCACTTGCATCCTCAAGTGCATCAGGGCTAGGTTTGCATTCTTCTAGAACTGCCTCTCCCATGATTGGCTCTATGGAGAAGACTGAAATGTCATAGCCATCCTCATCACAGTGAGGTGTCCATTGTTCCTCATTGATGGCTACATCCATTGTTGCTAGGATTTCTGCCCAGCCACGGGGTTCAAATTCCTCATCAGGAAAGACTACAGGTGCATAGGCTGGGTCTTGAATTGATCTATGGTTTTCTTTTGCACCTACCTCTCTGGCTTTCTCTCTCTTCTCTTCTTCTACTGCTACCTTACACATCCATAAGTGAGTGTCTTCATGCATCCATGAGGATCCTGATCCTAGGGAATGCACCGATTCCGTATCATCTTTGGCTCTATGGATGGGGTTCCATTGGATGGGAGGGACATCTCTATGAGAGTAATCTTTGAGATTCATTTTGGTCGTAACACCTACGTGTTGCAAATACAAGGAGTTGGTTCCCCAGTCCTGTACCACTTGCAACTGTCGCATAAATGGTCTTCCCAAAATCATCTCATAGGCATGGTTTTTGCTGAAGTCACATATAGCAAATGTATGTTCAAACTCGACACCACAGGTGGTGAGAGTTATTCCTTCTAGCAATCCTAAGGGTCTCTCAATATGACCATTGGCCATCTGCAATTCATTCTCGTTGGCCTGAGTGCTGGCTTGCCCCAACGCTTCCATAGGGAAGTGGTGGCAATTGCAACTCCTGCACCTGAGTCCAAAATTGCCTTGGTGGTGTACTCCTGGTAGGTAATGGGAAGATAGGTGTTCCCTTCTTCACCTTCACACATATCTCCTATCTTATCCAAGGGTATTTCTGGCACTGTCCTCTGGGATCCTACCTGGGAACGAGGTTTTGCTATCTCTGGTACTTGTTTGGCGACATGTTTCCATAATTCAGGTCTAACCTTGAGTAGCTCTTCTAACTTGAGATTGCACTGCACTTTAGTGTTTTTCACTACCTCTGTGTTCCTAGGTAAGACTGAGTCCTCATTTCGTACCAAGACCGTGGGTGCTCTCATACAAGTAGACTTAGCTTCCCATGGGCCTATGAAGTGGGGTAATTCTTGTAGAGAGTTAGACTCAAAGTCTAGTCTGTCCTGAGAGTGGGTGCTCTCCTGCTCCTCATAAATGGATGGGATGTCTTGTGGGAATTGGTCGCGTGCATCATCCACAAGTTCAATAGGAGGAGGGACTTCACTCTCTTTAGCCCATTTGTCTTCTTGAATCTCGCGTAGGAATTCTGGTGTGAACCGATTCATAGAAGATGGTGTGTCTGGCTCCGTAGAGTTAGGCACATAGGCTTCCTGAGCAGGAATGCTTAATCTTTCACTTGCCTTGTCCTTGTTTTGTATGGCGGGTTCCTTCTCCGAATTATGCAATTAGCTTCTCTATTCTTTCTAGCAGTCCATCAAAGTGCAACTGCGTCTTTGCTGAGCTAGAGATGTTAAAGAGGCGACTGGCCTCAAACATGGTCTGAGCCAATTCCACCATCTTAGCACAAATTTTGGTTCGTTCTAACTCTAGTTTTGCTCTTGGGTAACACTTTTCATGATCAGTTACATTTGGCCCTTCTTGGATTCTGGCCTGATATGCTTTAAGCATCATATTAAGGTCTTCGGGAGTGGGATCTGCTAGGACTGATCCTACTCTAGGGGGTGGTGGAATTAGTTGAGGCGGGTTGGAAGGTGGAGGGTCGGATGGAGTTGGGAATGGTGGAGGTGGGGTAGTGTGAGAGGGAGTTTGAGATGTGAGTTCAGTTATCCTGGCCTTTGTTTCTCTGAGGCTTTCCTCGAGTTCACTTATCTTTTTTGCCCATTGCCTTTTCATTCTTTCACGACTATCTCTCCAAGCTCTAGTCCTTTTCTTTGTCATGCTCTCTGTTTCACTAACATCTGGGCTCTTTTCCTGGCCTACCCCTTGGTTTTGCTGCAATGCTTGAGCTCTAGTGACTACCTGTATAGGTGCAGTGGAAGTGACACTTCCTGTGGAATCTACCACTAACCCAATAACATTAATAGGAGTGATTTTTGGCATATTATTAGGATTCTTAGGGCAGTCTCGTAAGAGATGATCCTTTCCACACTCTTGGCAAAAGCCCTGAATCGTCACTGACTGGGGTTGTGCAGGTGGAGGCAAGGGACAATCACGAATGAGGTGATCCCCCTGACATCTATAGCATGGTCCTCTAGGGAATGGGGGTCTTACCTGCCTAGGTTGAGGTCAAGGGTTGGGGTTTGCATACATGACGTTAGTGTAATCTGACTCCCAACTAGGTTCATTTGGCTCTTCACTATAGTAGGACTCACCATGTTCAGGAGATTGCATGTAGTAAGCCTGGGGGCTATCAACATGTGTAGAATCGAAGCTATGGTCACTGGGATCACTTTCTGAAAGCACTGGTGTTACAGGGACTATAGCTCTATTCAGGTTTTCTTCTGCAACAACATACTTTACCGGAATCACATTAGCTGGATCTGGGGGTTGTTGTGCTAGCACAGGCTGAGGCCTTTGTTGGTTTTGGTAGGGTTGGTAGGTTTGTTGAGGCCTAGCATACTGCTGAGGTGGGTACTGGTTCTGGTATCTTCCTTGTTGAGGGTATGGCTGTGGGTACGTCTGCCTAACGGTTTGCTTATTGTAGGGGCAATCTTGCGCGGTGTGATTGGTGTATCTTCGTTCTATAGTGCAGCACTGGCTACTAGGATTAACTTGGGGTTGAGCCATAATGGGACATACATTCGCCATGTGGTCGCCACCACAAGTATAGCACCTTTTCACAGGGGCAAACCTTGGGATTTGTTTATTAGTGACACCTAATTTCTGAGCTACTTTCTCTGCAAGTTCCTCAATTGATGTGGATTGCGTGGAAGAGAGGTTAGAGGCACTATCTGAATCTTTGTATATCTTGGAAAGCTCTAACTCCTCCCCTAGGTTATCCTCGATGTCAATGCACATGCGTACACACTCTTCTATGGTCCTAGGGTCCTTCAAGTACACATAAGATCTCAATTTAGTACTTAGACAATCCATCCAGGAATAAAGCCACTTGCTTAGCTGGTGTGGGTAGCTCCGAAACAGGGCATCTTTCAAGATATTGCCTAAATCTCCTTCCTGCAAGTCTCACAGTCTCTTGAGGGGTTTGCTTGAAGCTGTGAATCAGTGAGGAGGTATTATGCCTTATGCCACTCTTAGAGAATTCAATAATGAAAGCCTCTAGGAGTTGGTCTATGCTCCTGAACTGCCTCTCATTTAGTAGCTGAAACCATGTCAGGGCAGTGTTCCTAAGGGTCAGACCAAAGGCATTGTATTGCGTGAATAGATCCTCCACTTGTTCAGCTCTCAGGACTTGCCTAAACTCAGCCACATGATCGTATGGATCTCCAGTGCCATCGAAGTAGTTCTTCATGGACTTAACTAGCTGAGTCGGTCTCAAAGTCCTTGTGTGCTCTCTAGGTCGTGGTAGAGGGAACTCATCCACATTTCTTTGATTCCTGTGAGCTCTAAGTATCTCAGGTTCTACTCTATTTGTTTCCGTCCTCGTTCTTTCTCTGCCCACTGGGTTGGCAAAGCTTACTTCTTGTCTATCTCTACTTCTGTCTCTTTGCATTCCATGAGCTTGGAATGTTCCAGCACCAGGGTGACCATAGGACACATTCGATCTTGGTTGGGGAAAAATAATTTCACCTTTCCAAGTCTAAGCATGCCTATCATTTTCTGTCACCACAAAGATCCTCTCTGAAGCGTGATCTAAGTAGGTCACTCTACCTGGGCTATCAGGATCCTTAAACTCATATATCATGATTGTTCCTATATCAATTGGCCGATCAGGTTTGTACCTCCAAAAGGCTTCGTCAGTCTCTCGATTGAGGAGCAAATCTATGCTCTTATTATCCTGGGGAATCCACTCCGCTGTGATAATCCTAGTGAGAACCGATTTACCTCGAGGGGTTCTAGGTTCTGCATCCATGTTTCCTTGCTCCAGGTCACCTAAGTCTGCTTCTGGGATCACATTTCCAAATTCGTCCGTCCTATCTGGGTGACTGGTGACTACGTATATGGTTCCTTCTTTGTCCAAGTATGCTCCGTTTTTGAACTTGACAGCTGGGTGCTGTAGTCCAATGGATTGATCAGGATTCTTAATCTGTACCACAGATCTTCCTAGGCCGTCCTCATAGATGCTGGCACCTAATCGGTTGGTCCTAAGGTATTCCAACTGCGTTTTGTAAGGGCCTTCTACCCTGTGCAGGTATGGCACTCTTGAACTTCCTGTAGGTCTCTCCATACCTTGAGACATCTCGGATTCACTAGTCTCAGAACTTGGGTAGTATGAGTGGTGGCTCAGCTGCTGGGCCCACGACCTAGCAGTGTGGTTGACACTAGCCTCTGAAGACCTAAGGCTTTGTCTATCCCTTACTAGATGTCGCCCTGATCTAAGGTTCATAAGCCTAGCTGAATAGCCCAATTTTGCCCAAGTACAACCTCGTTGCAGAGTCCTTTTGTATCAGTTACTTGATTCTTTTTAGTTGATTCCCGTGTTAAAATTCTTGTCTGATATCACGTCGTAAGGTATATTTGAGTGTAGTTCCGCACTTACAGTTGATCGTTCCACGTTAAGTTCTTTTCCTTTAAAGTTCTCAACAGTACGAAGATTATGTTCTTAGCTTGAACTTGAGAGTTTAGGTCTGCTTCAACTTGATAATTGCCTATCGTCGCCCTGACTTACTCCTACCTCTAGTCGTTCTTAGCCTAAGCTAGGAATTGATAGAGGGGGTTGAAAGTTTCCAATCTTTTGTTTCCTGCTTGGTTGCCCTTGACTGCCCAGGAAGTGTGTTCCCAAGCTTGCACTTACACTTGCTTAGAACGCCTTTCGATGCACTCAGTAGATATGTAGAGTTCCAAAGTTAGCTTTAATATTTAAATTCCAAAGACAGAACCAATGATTCTCATTCCTGTAGCACAAATACTAATTTGCATAGTGAATTTTAGGAAAACAATTCTTAAGACCCCTGACTTTGATCCCCCTGGGTATGGTCAACTTCAAAATACCCTAGCTGAAAATCAACGCATTATCTGTATAAAAAATAGTTGAGGGCGTGTAGTATATGCCACGAGCTTTCCAACAAGCCCTAGAGCTCAAAAAATGGATTTCGTATGAAAAAGTTATGACCGTTCAGGGTTCTAGGGTTAAGACAGGGTTCAAACAGGAGTACTGTGCAACAGGTTTTCCCCAAGTTGTTTTCCTAAGGCCTCCTTATGTGCTCTAGAGTAAAATGTTTATGCCCAAAATTAGCCCAACTCTTCAATTAAAAAACCCTAAAAAATTGGCTAAAATTGGCTGTCAATCGCGATCGACACGGCTGTCAATCGCGATGGACAGAGTATCAATCGCGATGGACAGAGTATCAATCGCGATGGACAGAGTATCAATCGCGATGGACAGAGTATCAATCGCGATGGACAGGGGTCAGTCAATCGCGATGGACAGGCAATCAATCACAATGGACAGGGGTCAGTCAATCGCGATGGACAGGCAATCAATCGTGATGGACAGGCAATCAATCGTGATGGACAGGGGTCAGTCAATCGCGATGGACAGGCAATCAATCGCGATGGACAGAGTATCAATCGCGATGGACAGGGGTCAGTCAATCGCGATGGACAGGCAATCAATCGCGATGGACAGGGGTCAATCAATCGCGATGGACAGGCAGTTAGTCGCGATGGACAGAGCTGTCAATCGCGATGGACAGAGCTGTCAATCGCGATGGACTGAAATTTTGCAAAATTTTCAAAAATTTTTGTGGAAATGTGGTGTGCAGGGTCTCTAGTCCACTGTGGTGCACTCAGATTTACCAAAAGGTGAAAATTTCTGTCAATCGCGATCGACAGGAGTCGGCGACTGCGAGACAGTTCTGCACATTTCCGTACCTGCGCGACGTGCTGGAGGGGATGATGATGCTGAAACCTGCAAGAAACTCCAAAAGCATGCAGAAAATAGCACACAACAGTTCGCTCTCTCGCTCTCTCTCACAAGTGAAATGAGGGAAATGAGGTGGAGAAGGTGATATAATCAAAAAACTGAAATTTTCGCGATGATGGAAGTGGAGGTGGAAGATGGTGATGATGATGATGGTGATGATGGTGGTAAGGTAAGAAAGAGAAAAATAGGAAAAGTAAAGAAATTACCTACAATGCCAACGTCTCCAATCTACGTCTTACCATCACACGCTCGTCCTCAAAGCTCGATCCCCGGCAACGGCGCCAAAATTTGGTGTAGCTCAGTGATGAGTAGCACCTCCTTTAATGTCAATCCGGGAAGACGTGAGGATGGTATGAAGACCACGAGCAAGTGGAGGCACAAGTGCGTGAGTGAGAAGCACACAAGCATGCACACACATACACACACACGCGCACACACGGCAAGACAAAGAGTGAGAAGCAATGGAGTTCTTAGATTCCTTTCAAAAAGCTTTTACAAGTTCATTTCAATTACAAGCTAACCTCCAAAATGAGCTCTCTAGCTCTTTTTATAGTTTTTTGACTAGGTTTTGGCCCTGTCCAGACCTAGTGTCCGGCCTAGTTAAAAATTAGGTTCCAGGGCCAATTTGAGGGCTTAAACGGAGTCTAAAAAATACAAAAATTGATATGTAGGTACTTCTAAGGCTCCTCAAGCTCAAGGACTCCTTGGCTTGCACAAAATGGAGCTACAAAAATATGAAATGGTATTTACAATGATTGTTAGTGATAAGAATCACTGTTATAAAGATGTTGGTTTGGAAAAATTTGAAGGGCCTATCTGCCAGATTTGCATCGACTGCTTTGTCTACTTACTCCTTCACCTCGCTCTGACTCTCTCCGCTGGCTTCCTTGTCTAGTCAGTCCTTGGGTGCCCATACTGCTCTCAACAGTACTGCATAACTTATTTCAAAGGTGCATACATGTGCATTAGGATCGTCACCTGGAAATCCACCGAATTTGGTGTAAGTTACTCCTGTTGGAACCGGCCTGAGTGGAAGTGGCTGTTGTTGTTGCTGCTAGTGTTGTTGTTGTTGTTGTTGTTGTTGTTGTTCTTCACTCATGGCGCTAATAGTGGTACTGTTACTATCCCTTGAGTTATGAGGTGGTGGTTCTTGTTCTTCAGAATCTGTATGGTCAGACTGCTCACCTTCCTGCTTGAAAATAGCGTCCAGCCTTTTACGGATTTCTAATTCAAATACCCTATCCTCTTCTTTGGTATCAAACGTAGGCACTCTTACTCCGAACAATGGTGTCCGGAATGAAGATTCAGCGGGAAGTATAACACTATCACCGAAAAATTGTAAATTTTCTGCAACTGGGACCAATCGGAATTGGTGGAACTTTCCCCAATCCAGGGTATTCTTTCACGTTCAATGACCTCTCTGGGCAAGACACCTTTATCCTCAGACGTGTTCGAATCCTGACCAAATGGTGTCTGATCAACTACACACTACGTCCTTGTAGACTCCAAAGTTACTGTATCTTCTGCAAACTGTCCCGAAATTCCACCGAAATCTACCGAAATTACAGTATGTTCCACCGGAATGCTACCGGAATCACTACTAACGTGCTTCGCTTCTTCGATGACCGGACCTAACCGATCTGTGCTTTTGCCTCCTGAGGGTTTCCTTAACAAGTTTGGTACTGCCCAAGGCTGTCGGTCTCTCCTGTACTTCGGATACGACTCACCGGACCGAGTAACCGGCATATATCACCTTTACAACACTTGCATACTACTCTACCTTACTGTTCATTCACAATCTATGGCCACTTCTCACAGTCAATTTGCAACACTCTGGTGCCACATTCCCACAATTAATTTGCAACACTCTGTTGCCACTTTCCCACAGACGGCGCCAGTGTTAAACGTGCTTTTGCCATCAGAAACGCGTTTAAGCTCTTTTCGGATTCTTGGGAGTGGAAGGGTTCTGAATAATCAGAGGCCCTATACTTGATTTTCCCGATTTAACATTCACACCACAGTACCTTAATATTTAAATCTCTATTAATACAAATTACTCTCCAGACTCTAATTCGTTCTCTCACAGTCTCACTGTCTGTACTCAAATTATTGCTAACTATTCCACAACTTTACCGATTACGCTCTGATTGGTACGTCCTCAACACACAGCGCCGAATCCATTGATTACCGTAATACAGACTCACAAGTTGTACTTAATGGAACAGTGTTAAACACAAGTGAAGGTAATCAGCAAAAGCGAAATAACACAGTACTACTCAGAATTCTCAAAACACAACACAACGGAACTACACAGACGTATCGCCCAGACAGACAGCCTGGCAATCCTTCTGGTTGTTACCGAAGCATCCTTTCATTGATTTATAAATGGATACAACTCTACGCAATGACCTTTTGGTTCGTGCGGAATATGAAAAGAAAAAGGTTTACAATTGCCAATCCGGCGGCTTACACTTGTGAAGTTCTTGAAAGAACTTGGACTTCAAGTATCAAAGGTAGATAGTAGCTTGCTTGTTAAAGCAAGTGATGATGGGTTCATTTACATGTGCATATATGTTGATGATATAATTCTTACAGGTACAAATGAGAAAGGCATTCAAAGCCTAAAGAAGCAAATGGAGAAATAATTCAAGATCAATGACTTAGGAGACTTGTCATACTTCTTCGGCATGGAGATCTCATACACTCAAAATGGAGTGTATGTAACTCATGAAAGGTATTTGAGAAACTTGTTGATCAAGTTTAAGATGAATGATTGCAGGGTAGTACCTACTCCAATGGAGGTGAATCACAAATTGAGCAGATATGGTGGAGAAGAGTTCAAGGATATGCAGTTATATCAGAGTTTGGTTGGTAGTCTTATCTATGCTACATTAGCTAGACCTGACTTGTCATATGCAATTGGGGTTTTGTCTCAATTCATGCATTGTCCCAGGAAAGAACATTGGATTGCAGGACAAAGAGTGTTGATGTACATTAAGGGTACACTCAAAGAAGGTTTGTATTATGGTTTTACATTAGATACAGACATTAAGATATATAGTGATGCAGATTGGGGAGGTAATCCTGATGATAGAAGGTCTACTTATGGATACTTGTGTTATGTGGGAGATAAGTTAATTTCTTAGTGTTCAAAGAAGCAACACACAGTTGCTCTATCCTCTACAGAGGCTAAGTACAAAGGTATAGTTGAAACTGCAAAGGAAGTGATATGGCTTAAGACTCTTATGAAGAGTTTTGACATCATTCAAAGTATACCCACTATTCATGGAGATAACATGAGTTCATTGTATTTAGCTGCTAACCCTGTGTTTCATGTGAGGACTAAACACATTGAGATTCAGTATCATTTTCTAAGAGAGAAGGTGATGGATAAAGAGATTGAAGTTATACATACTTCAACAAAAGATCAGATAGCCGATATCTTAACAAAAAGTTTGGATGGACCAAAGCTACAGAGATTCAAGGATATGGCAGGCATAAAGAAGATAGAGAAAACCTCAATTGATGATTGAGGGGGAGCTGTTGGTGCACGACAACCAACAATTGATGTTTTGATGAAGAATTGAAGTCAAGGACTGAAGAAAAGACCAAATCATGAAGCATGAAGGAAGTGCATATTCAGAAGAAGAAGATGTGTACACATATGTACATTAATTTAGAGATAGCTCATATGTACCTTTTGTATGGTCATAATCTTGTACATATTTGGCTATATATATAAGTAAAAAGTCGGGGAAAATATGAGAGAGCATGAGAATAGAGAAATCAATAGTTGTATGAGTCATTAGAAATTTTTATACGTGAGTAGAATCTCTCTCATCACTCAGTTGTAAAATTTTCTCAGAAATGAAGAAATGTTGCGCCCAAACTATCTGAGTATTCTCCTTTTGTGTTGAATCTTCTGTGAAATGCTTTTGTACAAGTCTAAGTCTATAGTTGACTGACCTCTGTACAAATTTTCAGCTTTTAATTTTGATGAGGCTGAGAGAATTGCGTGCAGGAACATTTACATGTGTAAATGAGAAGAAGTGAAGTTGCAGGAGGCGCAAACTTTGATGCTAATGTTTTGGTCAGTTCTCCTTCCAGAGTGTAAAGTTTTGAGCAAGCAAGCACTTAATATTTAAGTTGGAAGGTAAGCTACTTGCGGCTAAAAGCATTTGCATAAACGGGTTCTAGATTGAGAGAACCAAGTGTTAAAAGTTATAGGTGTCTAAATCGACTTTTTAGAAGAGCAGTTTTAGACGTAGGTAACTTGTTGAGACCATTTCTCAAGATCTACTTAATCATTTGGAGTGATTCAACTTGGAGAAGGTGTGCAAACTGTAAGCCACACTCTGTGCAAAATTTCATAAAATACTTTACACATTTGGTAAGTCAATGCGAAAGATATGTGCAGCAGACTTTCTAAAGAATCATCTTCTTCACAGTTTGGTCAAAATTTTGATAATTGATCATTGATCCTCAAAATTGGTAAAGGTTTTGAGTTACTCTTGATATAGAGGTGCTGTAACTTCAAGAGTAACTTATTATTTTGGAGATTAACACTCTCCATCACTATCTATCTATCTATCAATCAATCAATCTATCTATCTATTTATCTATCTATCTATCTATCTATCTATCTATCTATCTATCTATCTATCTATCTATCTATCTATCTATCTATCTATCTATCTATCTATCTATCTGTCTATCTATCTATCTATCTATCTATCTATCTATCTGTCTATCTATCTATCTATCTATCTGTCTATCTATCTATCTATCTATCTATCTATCTATCTATCTATCTTCCTATCTATCTATCTATCTATCTATCTATCTATCTATCTATCTATCTATCTATCTATCTATCCATCTATCTATCTATCTAGCTATCTATCTATCTATCTATCTATCTATCTATCTATCTATCTATCTATCTATCTATCTATCTATCTATCTATCTATCTATCTATCTGTCTCTCTCTCTCTCTCTCTCTCTATATATATATATATATATATATATGTATATATATATATATATATATATATATATATATATATATATATATATATATATATATATATATATATATATATATATATATATATATGTGTGTATATATTGATGGAGATTGTTAATCTCCAAAAGAATAAGCTATTATTGAAGTTAGCGCACCTCTATATCAAGAATAACTTAAAACCTTTACCAATTTGGAGGATCAATGCTCAATTACCAAAATTTTGAACAAATTGTGAAGAGAGTAATTACTCAAAAAGTCTACTGCAGATATCTAACTCATTGACTGATCAAATGTGTAAAGTTTTTGACAAATTTTTGCACAATGTGTTGCCTATAGTTTGCACCTTCTCCAAGTTAAAGCATTCCAAACGATTAAGTATATCTTGAGAAATAAATCAAACAGGTTCACCTATGTCTCACAACTCTTCTTCTATAAAGTTGATTCTAACACCTACAACTTCTAACACATAGTTCTCCCAAACTAGAAGCCATTTAAGCAAATGCTTTTAGCCATAGATGGCTTACCTTCCAACTTAGATTTTTACCTCTCATTTGTACAAAACGTTACACTGTGCATTGAGAACTGATCAGTTCTTTGACCATCGAGATTGCACCTGTTTCAGAAGACACTCAACACTTTCTCACATACAAATGTTCCTACACATAATTCTCAGAGCTTGTTTACAATTAGGCTCTCAAACTTTAACCATAGACCCATTAACTATGGAATTAGACACCTACAAAAGGATTCTTGAAACGATCAAGCACAGAAAGAGAACACTCAGAAATATCGGGTGCAACTTTTCTTCTATTCAGAAAACTTTTACATTTGAGTGATGAGAGAGATCTTACTCACTTCTAAAGTGTCTAATGACTCAAAATACTTCTAATTCTTCTCTTCACATGCTCTCTCATATTTTCCTTGACATTTTTACTTGTATATATAGGCAAATATGTACAAGCTCATAACCTAACAAAAGGTATAAGTGAGCTAGCTCTAAATTTATGTACATATGTATACACATCTTCATCTTCTGAACATGTACTTTCTTCATAGTTCATAAATTGATCTTTTCTTCAGTCCTTGACTTCAAGACTTCAATTGGTGATTGACTTGCACCAACAACTCTGCCTCAATCATCAATTGAGGTTTTCTCTATCTTCTTTATACCTGCCATGTCTTTGAATCTCTATAGCTTTGGTCCATCCAAGCTTTTGGTTAACATATCAGCTATCTGATCTTTTCTTGAAGTATGTATGACTTCAATCTCCTTTTCCATCACCTTCTCTCTTAGGAAGTGATACTGAATCTCAATATGTTTAGTCCTGGCATGAAAAACAGGATTAGCAATTAAATACAATGAGCTCATGTTATCTCCATGAATAGTGGGTGTACTCTGAATGATGTCAAAACTCTTCATGAGAGTCTTTAGCCAAATGATCTCCTTTGCAGCTTCAACAATACCTTTATACCTTGCTTCTATAGATGATAAAGCAACTGTGTGTTGCTTCTTAGAACACCAAGAGATTAACTTATCTCCCACATAACACAAGTATCCATATGTTGATCTTCTGTCATCAGGATTACCTGCCCAATGTATGTAAATATATATCTTGATGTTTGTATCTGATGTAAAACCATAATACAAACCTTCTTTGAGTGTACCCGTAATGTACCTCAACACCCTTTGTCTTGCAATCCAATGTTCTTTCCTAGGACAATGCATGAATTGAGACAATACTCCTACTACATATGACAAGTCACCCCTAGTTAATGTAGAATAGATCAGACTACCAACCAAACTTTGATATAGCTTCATGTCGTTGAATTCTTCTCCTCCATATCTGCTCAATTTGTGATTCACTTCCATTGGAGTAGGTGCTACCCTGCAATCTTCCATTTTAAACTTGATCAACAAATTCTTCAAATACCTTTCTTGAGTTACATACACTCCATGTTGAGTGTATGAGATCTCCATGCCCAAGAAATATGAAAAGTCTCCCAATTCACTAATCTTGAACTCTGTCTCCATTTGTTACTTTAGGCTTTTAATTCCTTTCTCATCTGTACCTGTAAGAATTACATCATCAACATATATGCACATGTAAATGAACCCATCATCACTTGCTTTGACAAGCAAGCTACTATCTGCTTTAGATACTTGAAAACCAATTTCCTTCAAGAATTTCACAAGTCTATAATTCCATGCCCTTGGAGTGTGGTTCAAACCGTACAAAGCTCTCTTGAGATTACATACATGATCTGGATACCTTTCATCTCTAAATCCTTGTGGTTGATCCTTGAAAACATCATTTGAAATATAACCATTTAGAAAAGCATTATTCACATCTAGGTGACATAATTTCCAACCTTTACATGTAGCAATAGCTACGCGTGTCCTTATGGTTGTCATCTTTGTCAGAGGACTATATGTGTCATCATAATCTATACCATATGTCTAAGCAAACCCTTTCACAACAAGTCTAGCTTTATATCTAGACACACTTCCATCTGCATACCTCTTTGTCTTGTAGACCCATTTGCATCCAATAATCTTCTGACTATTTTGTTTAAGAACCAAATCCCATGTCTCATTTTCCATCAATGCATCATACTCTTCCTGCATAGGTTTCTCCCAATTCTCCTTACCTTTTGCCTCTTCATATGTAGAAGGGTCTTCATCTGCCTTTACCATATAAGCATAATCTTTAGTAGCCAAAAAAGAAGTATCATAGCTATACCTTGTAGGTTGCCATTTGTGTCTTGATGACCTTCTGAGTTCTCCACTTCTTGAGATTTCTAGTTCATCACATTTTGGATCAAACCTTGGCACTTCTTCAACTTCAACTTGTACTTCATTATTCTCTTCTTCATCAAATATTTGAACCTTTGATTTACCTTTCTTTTGATTCACAACTTCTTCATCACCTGCATGAATATTGATTGTACCTGCATACCAAGTATCTTGCTCATCAAATGTAACATCCTTTGACACCCTGCTCAAAGGTTAGCATGTGTCCTAGCAACTGATTTAAATTAGGAGTAAAAGGATCTAGTGACAATGCAGTCGAAAAAATGAATGGCTTCCATTTTTCATCACCTCTCAAACCTGTGAGGATTTGCATTACAAATTTATCCTCCTCAATATCTTCATCAACTGCTCCTAATGCATCTGCAATGTCCTTCATCCTTGTTACATAATGAGAGATGGATTAAGAGGCCTTCTTCTTGAATGTGGTAAATTCTGCCCACAAAGATGATGGAGAGTGTTAATCTCCAAAAGAACCAGTTATTCTTGAAGTTAGAGCACCTCTATATCAAGAAAAACTTAAAACCTTCACCAATTAGGAGGATCAATACTCAGCTACCAAAATCTTGAACAAACTGTGAAGAAGATGACTACACAGAAAGTCTGCTACACATAACTCATTCATTGACTTATCAAATGTGTAAAAGTTTTGACAAAACTTTGTACAAGGTTTTGTCTATAATTTCCACACTACCTCCAAGTTAAATCATTCCAAAAAGCTCAGTAAATCTTGAGAAATGAATCAAACAGTTCACCTATGTCTAAAATTGTAGTTCTTTACAGTTGACTTTGACACCTTCAACTTCTAAAGCTTGGTTCTCCCAAACTAGAACTCGTTTATGTAAATGCTTTTAGCCATAGATGGCTTACCTCTCAACTTAGGGTTTGACTCCTCATTTGTGCAAAACTTTACACTGTGCACTGAGAATTGACCATTTCTTTGATTGCGCCTGTTTCAGAAGACACTCAACACTTCCTCACATATGAATGTTCCTACTCATAATTCCCACAGCCTGTTTACAATTAGGCTCTCAAACTTTAACCATAGGGTGCAACTTTTCCTCATTAAGAAAAGTTTTACATCTCGATGAGAGAGCTATCTTATTCACTTCACAAGTGTGTATTGACTTCTAATTCTCTTTAATTCTTGTTCTCTCACACTCTCTCATATTTGCCCCGACATTTTTCCTTGTATATATAGGCAAATATGTACAAGCTCATAACCATAGAAAAGTATAAGTGAGCTAACTCTAAGTTAATGTACATATGAATACATATCTTCATTCTCTGAATATATTCTTTCTTCATGCTTCATGACTTGATCTTTTCTTAAATCCTTGACTTCAAAACTTCATCAAAACTTCAATTGTTGATTGTCTTGCACCAACAGCTCCCCCTCAATCATCAATTGACGTTTTCTCTATCTTCTTTATATCTGCCATGTCTTTGAATCTCTGTAGCTTTGGTCCATCCAAGCTTTTGCTTAGCGTATCAGCTATCTGATCTTTTGTTGAAGTATGTATGACTTCAATCTCCTTATCCATCACCTTCTCTCTTAGAAAATGATACTGAATCTCAATGTGTTTAGTCATGGCATGAAAAATAGGATCAGTAGCTAAATACAATGAACTCATGTTATCTCCATGAATAGTGGGTGTACTCTGAATGATGTCAAAACTCTTCATAAGAGTATTAAGCCATATCACTTCCTTTGCAGCTTCAACCATACCTTTGTACTCAGCCTTTGTGGATGATAAAGCAACTATGTTGTTGCTTCTTTGAACACCATGAAATTAACTTATCTCCCACATAACACAAGTATGCATAAGTTTATCTCCTATCATCAAGATTACCTGCCCAATCTCTATCACTAAATATCTTGATGTTTGTATCTGATATAAAATCATAATCCAGACCTTCTTTGAGTGTACCTTTAATGTATCTCAACACCCTTTGTCAACCCAATGTTCTTTTCTAGGACAATGCATAAATTGAGACAACACTCCTAGTGCATATGATAAGTCAGGCCTATTTAATGTAGCATAGATGAGACTACCAACCAAACTTTGATATAGCTTCATGTCCTTGAATTCTTCTCCTCCATATCTGCTCAATTTGTAATTCACCTCCATTGGAGTAGCTGCGACCCTACAATCATCCATTTTAAACTTGATCAACAAGTTTTTCAAATACCTTTCTTGAGTTACATACACTCCATGTTGAGTGTACGAGATCTCCATGCCCAAGAAATATGACAAATATCCCAAGTCACTAATATTGAACTCTTTCTCCATTTGCTTCTTTAGACTTTGAATGCCTTTCTCATCTGTACCTGTAAGAATTATATCATCAACATATATGCACATGTAAATGAACCCATCATCACTTGCTTTGACAAGCAAGCTACTATCTGCTTTAGATACTTGAAAACCAAGTTCCTTCAAGAACTTCACAAGTCTATAATTCCATGCCCTTGGGGCCTGCTTCAAACCATACAAAGCTCTCTTGAGCTTACATACATGATCTGGATACTTTTCATCTCTGAACCCTTGTGGTTTCTCCATGAAAACATCATATGAAATATAACCATTTAGAAAAGCATTCTTCACATCTAATTGACATAATTTACAACCTTTACATGCAACAATCGCTATGAGTGTCCTGATAGTTGTCATCTTTGCCACAGGACTATAGGTCTCATCATAATCTATTCCATATGTCTGAGCAAACCCTTTCACAACAAGTCTAGCTTTATACCTAGACACACTTCCATCTGCATACCTCTTTGTCCTGTAGACCCATTTGCATTAAATGATCTTCTCACTATTTGGTTTAGGAACCAAATCCCATGTGTCATTCTCCATCAATGCATCATATTCTTCCTGCATAGCTTTCTCCCAATTTTCCTTACCTTTTGCCTCTTCATATGTAGAAGGTTCTTCATTTGCCTTTACCATATAAGCATAATCTTTAGTAGCCAAAAAAGAAGTATCATAGCTGTACCTTGTAGGTTGCCATTTATGTCTTGATGACCTTATGAGTTCTCCACGTCTTGAGGTTTTTGGTTCATCACATTCTCGATCAAACCTTGGCACTTCTTCAACTTCAACCTGTACTTCATTGTTCTCCTCTTTATCAAATATTTGAACCTTTGATTTATCTTTCTTCTGATTCACAACTTCTTCATCACCTGCATGAATATTGATTGTACCTGCATACCAAGTACCTTGCTCATCAAATGTAACATCGTTTGATACAAGGAATTGTTTTGTGGATGGACTCCACAACCTATATCCCATCTGCTTATCATCATATCCAATGAATACATACTTTTCAGATTTAGGTTCCAATTTGTGCCTCAATTGAGATGGCACATATGCATAGGCTAAACAACTAAACACTTTGCAATGATCTAAGGTAGGTCTCTTACCCCACCATGCCTCATATGGTGTCATACCCTGCAAAGCTTTGCATGGCAATCTTTTGACCAAATATGTAGCTGTATTTACAGCCTCAGCCCACAAATAATTGGGACAATTTTTCTCCTTCATCATGGATCTTGCAAACTCAACAAGAGTTCTATTCCTCCTTTCTGCTACACCATTTTGTTGAGGAGAGTACCTGCAAGTAATTTCCCTTTTTATACCTGCATTTCACAAGTAATCAGTAAACTCATTAGAGAAATACTCTCCCCCTCCATCTGACCTTAGTCTCTTCAATTTTTGACCTAAAATTCTTTCTGCATACACATGATAATGCTTGAATGTATTGAATACCTCTGATTTATCTTTGGTCACATAGATAATGATCCATCTAGTAGCATCATGAACATAAATCACATAATACCTTGAACCATTGATACTGAAATCCTTTGATGGTCCCCACACATCTGTGTGTACCAACTCAAGCTTCTTTGAATATATAAAACCATGATCAGAATAAGATTGCTTATGAGCCTTACCTATTTGACATGCCTCACATTTGTATGTCATATCTTGACGTGCAATATTAGGCAATCCAAGCACTGAACCATTGTTAACCATATCTTTAATACCTCTTTCATTAAAATGTCCAAGGCTTTTGTGCCAAAGATCTAACTCAGAGATCTTATGTCCTCCATAGGTGAACAAGGCATGAAAAACATTACCTTGAATCTTCAATGTGAAAAATCTTCCTTCTTTCTTCCCTAAAACAATTTGTTTATACCCATTTCTAGGGTCTTCCACAAAAAGTCCTTCATTAGTGAACCTAACTTCATAACCTTTTTTAAAATTTTGTCCTACACTTATCAGATTCTATGGAATTGTAGGAACATACAAAACCTTACTCAAAAGAGTACTTCCATCCTTGGCCTTCACTGATCCAATTGACTTCACATTGTGCTTTGTATTATCACCTGTTTGAATTACATGATTAGTTACTTTATTTTCCAAATTAGTCATCAATGCTATGTTCCCACTCAGGTGATTGCTACACCCTGAGTCAATGTAGAAGACTCTTTGGTCTTCACTTTGCCTTTCACAAGTTGCATTCATAATGAATGTTGAATCCTCCTTCTGATCTGAAGCATACTTGTATTAGGTATTGTTGTATTGTTGGCTTTGGAATCCTCTACCTGCATTTCTTCCAAAATAACCTCTACTACCTCTACTTCTGAAATTACCTCTTTGATTTCTGCCACCTCTTCCTCTTGAGTTAAAGTTTTGATTATATCCACCATTATTTTGAGTATTATGCCAAAAATCATGAGCTAAGTGATTTTTCTTACCACAAATCCAGCAAGCTTTGACTCCATCTTTATTACTATTGCCTCTTCCTCTAC
>CM035428.1:52172673-52177673 GCA_020310875.1 Ceratopteris richardii
CTCATCTTATGAGCAAAGACCTGATAGCTTATATCATAGATGAAGAAGAAAAGCCTCAATTCAAAGATCCTAATGTTCCAACTAGGGATGAACTATCAGATTTGAAGACTTGGATGAAGAGAGATGCTCAAGCTAAGAGCATTATCTATATGGGAGTTAATGACTACTTGCTACCTCACATTAGAGGTCTTGAAATTGCAAGTGATATATGGAATGCTTTGGAGGAGCATTTCCAAAACACTAGAAAGTCAAGGAAGGCATCTTTTGTTGGTGCAAGAACATCAACAATTGAAGTTTTGATGAAGTTTTGAAGTCAATGATTGAAGAAAAGATCAAGTCATGAAGCATGAAGAAAGTATATGTTTAGAGAATGAAGATATGTATACATATGTACATTAACTTAGAGTTAGCTCACTTATACTTTTGTATGGTTATGAGCTTGTACATATTTGCCTATATATACAAGGAAAAATGTCGGGGCAAATATGAGAGAGTGTGAGAGAACAAGAATTAAAGAGAATTAGAAGTCATTAGACACTTGTGAAGTGAGTAAGATAGCTCTCTCATCTAGATGTAAAACTTTTCAGTAATGAAGAAAAGTTGCACCCGATTTTTCTGTGTGTTCTCCTTTTATGCTTGATCATTCCAAGAATCCTTTGGTAGGTGTCTAATTCCATAGTTAATGAGTCTATGGTTAAAGTTTGAGAGCCTAATTGTAAACATGCTGTGAGAAAAATGAGTAGGAACATTCAAATGTGAGGAAGTGTTGAGTGTCTTGTGAAAGAGGCGCAATCCCAATGATAAAAGAAATGGTCAATTCTCAGTGCAGAGTGTAAAGTTTTGCACAAATGAGGAGTCAAAATCTAATTTGAGAGGTAAGCCATCTATGGCTAAAAGAATTTGCATAAATGGGTTCTAGTTTAGGAGAACCAAGCTTTAGAAGTTGTAAGTGTCAAAGTCGACTGTAAAGAACTATACTTTTGGACATAGGTGAACTGTTTGATTCATTTCTCATGATCTACTGAGTCTTTTGGAATGATTTAGCTTGGAGGAGGTGCAAAAATTTTAGATGATACCTTATACAAAGTTTTATAAAAAACTTTACACATTTGATAAGTCAATGAATGAGTTATGTGTACCAGACTTTTTGTGTAGTCATCTTCTTCACAGTTTGTTCAAGATTTTGGTAGCTGAGTATTGATCCTCCAAATTGGTGAAGGTTTTAAGTTATTCTTGATATAGAGGTGCTATATCTTCAAGAATAACTTTTTCTTTTGGAGATTAACACTCTCCATCAGTGGTATCAAAGCAGGAAGCATCAAAATTGAAGAAAGGAGGACTCCGACTGTTGCAGTTATAAAGAATTCAACATTTGAAGATACAAAAGGTGAAAGCTTGAAAGTAAAGCTTAAGAAGGAGGTCAAAAGATATCAAGGAAGACAAAAAGGGACTTCATTTGAAGCAAAGGTACACTTATTTCTTATAAAGGCTGAGGAATTTAATACACAGGTGAAGAAAGCATGGGAGATCTCTTCATATAGAGAAATTGGATAGAGAGAACTATCCAGCATGGTCAATGAGGATGGAAGCTCATCTTATGAGCAAAGACTTGATAGGTTATATCATAGGTGAAGAAGAAAAGCCTCAGTTTAGAGATCCTAGTGTTCCAACTAGGTATGAATTGTCATATTTGAAGACTTGGATGAAGAGAGATGCTCAAGCTAGGAGCATTATCTATATGGGAGTTAACGACTACTTGCTACCTCACATTAGAGGTCTTGAAAGTGCAAGTGATATATGGAATGCTTTGAAGGAGCATTTCCAAAACACCACAAAGTCAAGGAAGGCATCCTTGTGGGCAGAGTTTACCACATTCAAGAAGAAAGCCTCTCAATCCATTTCAGATTATGTAACAAGGATGAAGGACACTGCAGATGCATTAGGAGCAGTTGATGAACATATTGAGGAGGATAAATTGGTAAGGCAAATCCTCACAGGTTTGAGAGGGTGATGACAAATGAAAACCATTCATTTTGTCTATTGAATTATCACTAGATCATTTTACTCCTTATTTGAATCAGTTGCTAGGACACATGCTAAGCTTTGAGCAGGATGTCAAAGGTGAAAGTGATAAGAGTGCAAGTCAAGCAATGTATTCAAACCATAAAAGGAAGAATAACAAAGGGAAGCAACTAGCAAATGAAGATGAAGGTACAACTAGCCAAGCTAACTTCCTAAGAGGAAGAGGAGGTGGCAAAGGTAGAGGAAGAGGTAGAAGTATTAAAGATGGAGTCAAAGCTTGCTAGATCTGTGGTAAGACAAATTACTTAGCTCATGATTGTTGGCATGATACTCAGAATAATGGTGAATATAATCAGAACTTTATTCAAGAGGAAGAGGTGGCAAAAATCAAAGAGGTAATTTCAGAACTAGAGGTACTAGAGGTTATTTTGGAAGAAATGCAGGTAGAGGATTCCAAAGCCAACAATACAACAATACCTACTACAATTATGCTTCAGATCAGAAGGAGGATTCAACATTGAATATGAATGCAACTTGTGAAAGGCAAAGTGAAGACCAAAGAGTCTTCTACATTGACTAAGGGTGTAGCAATCACCTGGGTGGCAACATAGCATTGATGGTTGATTTGGAAAATAAAGTAACTAATCATGTAGTTCAAACAGGTGATAATACAAAGCACAATGTGAAGTCAATCGGATCAGTGAAGGCCAAGGATGGAAGTACTCTTTTGAGTAAGGTTTTGTATGTTCCTACAATTCCAAAGAATCTGATAAGTGTAGGACGAATTGGTGAAAAAGGTTATGAATTTAGGTTCACTAATGAAGGAGTTTTTGAGGAAGATCCTAGCAATGGGTATAAACAAATTGTTTCAGGGAAGAAAGAAGGAAGATTTTTCACATTGAAGATTCAAGGTAATGTTGGTCATGCCTTGTTCACCTATGGAGGACATAAGATCTCTGAGTTAGATCTTTGGCACAAAAGGCTTGGACATTTTAATGAAAGAGGTATTAAAAGATATGGTTAACAATGGTTTAGTGCTTGGATTGCCTAATGTTGCAGGTCAACATATGACATACAGATGTGAGGCATGTCAATTAGGTAAGGCTCATAAGTAATCTTATTCCAAGCATGGTTTTATATATTCAGAGAAGCTTGAGTTGGTACACAAGATGTGTGGGGACCATCAAAGCATTTTAGTATCAATGGTTCAAGGTATTATGTGATTTATGTTGATGATGCTACTAGATGGATCATTATTTATGTGATCATAAATCAGAGGTATTCAATACATTCAAGCATTATCATGTGTATGCAGAAAGAATTTCAGGTCAAAAGTTGAAGAAACTAAGGTCAGATGGAGGGGGAGAGTATTTCTCTAAGAGTTTACTAATTACTCGTGGTATGTAGGTATAAAAAGGGAAATTATAAATTACTTAAGGTACTCTCCTCAACAAAATGGTGTAGCAAAAAGGAGGAATAGAACTCTTGTTGAGTTTGCAAGATCCATGATGGAGAAAAATTGTCCCAATTATTTGTGGGCTGAGGCTGTAAATACAACTACATATTTGGTCAATAGATTACCATGCAAAGCTTTGTAGGGTATGACACAATATGAGACATGGTGGGGTAAGAAACCTACCTTAGCTCATTGCAAAGTGTTTCGTTGTTTGGCCTATGCATATGTGCCATCTCAATTGAGGCACAAATTAGAACCTAAATCTAAAAAGTATGTATTCATTGGATATGAGGATAAGCAGATGGGATATAGGTTGTGGAGTCCATCCACAAAACAATTCCTTGTATCAAAGGATGTTACATTTGATAAGCGAGGTACTTGGTATGTAGGTACAATCAATATTCATGAAGGTGTTGAAGAAGTTGTGAATCAGAAGAAAGGTAAATCAAAGGTTCAAATATTTGATGAAGAGGAGAACAATGAAGTATAGGTTGAAGTTGAAGAAGTGCCAAGGTTTGATCCAAAATGTGATGAACCAGAAAGCTCAAGAAGTGGAGAACTGAGAAGGTCATCAAGACATAAATGGCAACCTACAAGGTATAGCTATGACACTTCTTTTTTGGCTGCTAAATATTATGCTTATATGGTAAAGGTAGATGAAGACCCTTCTACATATGAAGAGGCAAAAGGTAAGGAAAATTGGGTGAAAGCTATGCATGAAGAATATGATGCATTGATGCAGAATGACACATGGGATTTGGTTCCTAATCCAAATAGTCAGAAGATCATTGGATGCAAATGTGTCTACAAGACAAAGAGGTATGCAGATGGAAGTGTGTCTAGGTATAAAGCTAGACTTGTTGTGCAAAGGTTTGCTCAGAATTATGGAATAGATTATGATAAGACCTATAGTCCTGTGGCAAAGATGACAACTATCAGGAGACTCATAGCTATTGTTGCATGTAAAGGTTGTAAATTATGTCAATTAGATGTGAAGAATGCTTTTCTAAATGGTTATATTTCAGGTGTTGTTTTTATGGAGCAACCACAAGGGTTCAGAGATGAAAAGTATCCAGATCATGTATGTAAGCTCAAGAGAGCTTTGTATGGTTGGAAGCAAGCCCCAAGGGCATGAAATTATAGATGTGAGGTTCTTGAAGGAACTTGGTTTTCAAGTATCTAAAGCAAATAGTAGCTTGCTTGTCAAAGCAAGTGATGATGGGTTCATTTACATGTGCATATATGTTGATGATATAATTCTTACAGGTAGAGATGAGAAAGGCATTCAAAGCCTAAAGAAGCAAATGGAGAAAGAGTTCAAAATTAGTGACTTGGGATATTTGTCATATTTCTTGGGCATGGAGATCTTGTACACTCAACATGGAGTGTATGTAACTCAAGAAAGGTATTCGAAAAACTTGTTGATCAAGTTTAGAATGGATGATTGTAGGGTAGCACCTACTCCAATGGAGGTGAATTACAAATTGAGCAGATATGGAGGAGAAGAATTCAAGGACATGAA
>CM035428.1:52185173-52215173 GCA_020310875.1 Ceratopteris richardii
ACCTTATAAGATCCAATGCATGTGATGATGTGGTACCCACAGTGGATGCATATGTGAAAGGAAAAAGAGTTTCGAATGTGTACGTGGATGGTGGAGCACAGATGTGTGTCATGACAGAAAAAACAATGCATAGGTTAGGCTTGGGCGTGATAGGACCATTTGGGTACCAAGCTAAAATGGCAAATAATAGTGTTGTTAAATGTGTTGTTGTGATAGAAAATTTAAGAGTTACAGTATGTGATATAGAGGTTGCTTTGGATATGTATGTTATTGCAACCAAGGGGGAGGGCTACCCTATCATATTAGGACGTCCATGGTTAATCGCAGTGAAAGCAGATAAAAAATGGGGTTTTGGCTATCTAGTTCTCAAACCAAATGATAGAACAAAGTCAGTTACCTATTATTTGAAGGACCAAAAGAAGGAAGATCACAGGTATGAAACAATAGTAGATGAAGAAATTTCTTGTTATGATAGTGATTCTAGCAGCGAGGAATCGACAACTGAAAGTGATTCATCAACACTCGAAGTCATGGGCGTGATCTTCCAAGGAAAAGAAGATGGAGCCAAAGAGGATGATCTACAACAACCACAACATGAGGACTCTATGCCTGAAGCGGATCTCCAAAAGATGCTAGCAGAAGATCTCACCTTGGAGGAAAGGACCACGTACATCAACATGCTCAGAAGGTATCCCAAATTGTTCATTAACGATTATAATGAGATACAAGGTGTAACTGCTATTCAACATCATATCGAAAGCAAGCCAGAAGCAAAGCTAGTTGCACAAAAGCTCAGAAGGATCGGAACACTTCAACAAGAGCCTCTATTAAATGAGTTAAATAGACTCATAAAGGCTGGTTTCATTTACCCTCTATCAAATTCAGAATGGGTGTCTCCAATAGTAGTTACATCAAAGAAGAATGGTAAATGGAGGGTGTGTGTAGACTATAAACCCTTAAATGCAGCAACAAAGAGAGATCATTTTCCACTACCTTCCCAAATTGAAATTCTAAATGAAGTGGCAGGTCATGAAAGGTACACTGTATGTGATCGATACTCAGGTTACTTTCAAAGTTGGATAGCTGAAGAGGACCAACAGAAGGCTACATTCATTATGCCATGGGGATGCTTTGCATATTGGGTAATGCCTTTTGGCCTAACCAATGCACCTGCAACATTTCAAAGGTTTATGAACTATGTCTTTCAACCATTCTTTGGATCATCAATAAGGGTGTACATGGATGACTTCTGAATATATAGCACTAGAGCCATGCACTCTCAAAAAGTGGAAGAAGGTTTAAAAAGATTGTATGAGCTTGGGGGTCAATTGAATCTTGATAAATGTCATATTGCTGAGAAGAAAGTAGTTCTCCTTGGACATCTCATATCAGAAAAAGGGATTCAGGTTGATCCATCCAAAGTGGAATCCTTATTGGCTTTACCTCCTCCAACAACAACAAAGTAGACCCTCACTTATGTACAAAAGGTACGCTACATGTCATGGTTCATCCACCTTCTGTCTGAAATCATATCTCCATTACAAAAGCTTGCACAAGATAGTGTCTTTGCATGGGAGGATATCCATAATGAATGTTTTGAAGAAATCAAAAGAGTACTCAGCACTCTACCCACATTGATGCCACCAAATATGGGAGAGACTTTCTATGTGTGTCCAAGTGCAGGTGAAGAAGCAATCAGAGTGGTCTTACTCCAGAAGGATACAAAGATATCTCACATGCGTCCTGTTTATTTTGCTAGCAAGGTAATGAAAGAAAATCAGAAGAAATACACAGATGCAGAGAAACTCATGTATGCACCTATGTTTGGTATAAGGAAGTTTCGGTCTTACCTTCTTGCTAGGATTTTTATAATTCTTACAACAGATCATGCATTTCCATATGTGGCACAACATATGGGCATCTCATCTAGAATAGCTAAATGGGTTCTTGAACTTCAAGAATACAACTATACTTTTGTAGTAGAGGAAAGCACAAGAGCTAATCTTGCAGATATACTCACCTACAGGAAGTGGGAGAGGAAAATATCCAATGAGAGGGAGAGGGGAGCAACCTTGCATGAAGAAGATATTGAAGATGCACATATTGTATTTTTTGATGGTACATATAAGAAGCAGGTGGACAAAGCAACAAGAGGATTCCTGATATATGATCAAAACAAAGAGGTCATCTTCAAGAAAGGTATAGCTCTTCTTAATGCTCATTCAAATAATGAAGCAGAATATGTAGCACTATGTGAGGCCTTGCATGAATGTGTTCAACATGGTATCAAAAGGTTGATCATCAAAGGAGACTCAATGTTGATAATGATGGAGAGTGTTAATCTCCAAAAGAACAAGCTACTCTTGAAATTAGAGCACGTCTATATCAAGAGTAACTCAAAACCTTCCTTAATTTAGAGGATCAACTATCAATTACAAAGATTTTGGATAAACATATCTTTCTCATTGACTTATCAGATGTGTAAAGTTTTTTATAAAACTTTGCATGACGTGTCACTTATAGATTGTGCACCTTCTCCAAGTTGAATCATTCCAAAAGACTCAGTAGATCTTGAGAAATGACTTCAACAAGTCTCCTATGTCTAAAACTACTCTTTTGAAAAGTCGATTTAGACACCTGTAACTTCTAACACTTGGTTCTCTAAACTCTAGTAGCCATTTATGAAAATGCTTTTAGCCATAAGAAGCTTACCTTCCAACTTAAAGATTGAGTGCTTGCTTGCTCAAAACTTTACACAGTGGAAGGAGGACTGACCAAAACATTAACATCAAATTTTGCGCCTCCTTCAACTTCTCTTCTTCCCATTTACACATGTAAATGTTCCTACACTCGATTCTCTCAGCCTGAACACAATTAGAAGCTGAAAATTTGTACAGAGGTCATTCAACTATAGATTTAGACTTGTACAAAAGCATTTCACAAAAGATTCAACACAGAAGGACAACACTCAGAAAGATCGGGTGCAACATTTCTTTATTTTTGGAAAATTTATATCTGAGTGATGAGAGATATCTTACTCACTTCTAAAGTGTCTAATGACATCTAATTCTCTTCAAAACTAGTCTTAACACAATCTCTCATATTTTCCCCGACATTTTTCATAGTATATATAGGCAAAAATTTACAAGCTTATGACTACTCAAAGGTATAAGTGAACTATCTCTGAATTAATGTACATATGTGTACACATCTTTCAACTTCTGAATATGCACTTCCTCCATGCTTCATAACTTGAACCTTCCTTCAGTTCTTGACTTCAATTCTTCACCCAAAACTTCAAATTTTGATTTGCCTGCACCAACAACTCCCCCTCAATCACCAATTGAGGTTTTCTCTATCTTCTTTATGCCTGCCATGTCCTTGAATCTCTGTAGCTTTGGTCCATCCAAGCTTTGTGTTAGCATATCAGCTATCTGATCTTTTGTTGAAGTATGTATGACTTCAATCTCTTTATCAATCACCTTCTCTCTTAGAAAGTGATACTGAATCTCAATATGTTTAGTCCTGGCATGAAACACAGGGTTAGCAGCTAAATACAATGAGCTCATGTTATCTCCATGAATAGTGGGTGTACTCTAAATGATGTCAAAACTTTTCATAAGATTCTTGAGCCATATTACTTCCTTTGCTGCCTCAACCATACCTTTGTACTCAGCCTCTGTGGAGGATAAAGCAACTGTGTGTTGCTTCTTTGAACACCAAGAAATTAACTTATCTCCCACATAACACAAGTATCCATATGTTGATCTTCTATCATTAGGATTACCTACCCAATCTGCATCACTATATATCTTCATGTTTGTATCTGATGTAAAACCATAATAAAAACCCTCTTTGAGTGTATCCTTAATGTACCTCAACACTCTTTGTCCTGTAATCCAATGTTCTTTCCTAGGACAATGCATGAATTGAGACAATACTCCAACTGCATATGACAAGTCAGGTCTAGTTAATGTAGCATAGATAAGACTACCAACCAAACTCTGATATAACTTCATATCCTTGAATTCTTCTCCACCATATCTGCTCAATTTGTGATTCACCTCCATTGGAGTAGGTGCTACCCTGCAATCATTCATCCTAAACTTGATCAACAAGTTCTTCAAATACCTTTCTTGAGTTACATACACTCCATGTTGAGTGTATGAGATCTCCATGCCCAAGAAATTTGACAAGTCTCCCAAATCACTGATCTTGAATTCTTTCTCCATTTGCTTCTTTAGGCTTTGAATGCCTTTCTCATCTGATCCTGTAAGAATTATATCATCAACGTATATGCACATGTAAATGAATCCATCATCACTTGCTTTAACAAGCAAGCTACTATCTGCTTTAGATACTTGAAATGCAAGTTCTTTTAAGAACTTCACAAGTCTATAATTCGATGCCCTTGGGGCCTGCTCCAAACCATACAAAGCTCTCTTGAGCTTGCACACATGATCTGGATACCTTTCATCTTTGAATCCTTGGGGTTGCTCCATGAAAACATCATCTGAAATATCACCATTCAAAAAAGCATTCTTCACATCTAATTGACATACTTTCCAACCTTTACATGCAGCAATAGCTATGAGTGTTCTGATGGTTGTCATCTTTGCCACAGGACTATAGGTCTCATCATAATCAATACCATATGTCTGAGCAAACCCTTTCACAAAAAGTCTAGCTTTATACCTAGACACACTTCCATCTGCATATTTCTTTGTCTTGTAAACCCACTTGCATCCAATGATCTTCTCGCTATTTGGTTTAGGAACCAAATCCCATGTCTGATTCTCCACCAATGCAACAAAATCTTCCTGCATAGCTTTCTCCCAATTCTCCTTACCTTTTGCCTCTTCATATGAAGAAGGATCTTCATCTTCCTTTATCATATAAGCATAATCTTTGGTAGCTAGAAATTACATTGCATGACCTGCACTCTTGTCACCTTCACCTTTGACATCCTGCTCAAATGTTAACATATGTCCTAGCAACTGATTTAAGTCAGGAGTAAAATGATCAAGTGATAATTCAGTAGAAAAATGAATGGCTTTTATTTTTCATCACCTCTCAAACCTGTGAGGATTTGCCTTACCAATTTATCCTCCTCAATGTCTTCATCAATTGCTCCTAATACATCTGCAATGTCCTTCATCCTTGTTACATAGTCTGAGATAGATTGAGAGGCCTTCTTCTTGAAAGTGGTAAACTCTGCCCACAAGGATGCCTTCCTTGACTTTGTGGTGTTTTGAAAATGCTCCTCCAAAGCATTCCATATATCACTTGCACTTTCAAGACCTCTAATGTGATTTAGCAAGTAATCATTGACTGCCATATAGATAATGTTCCTAGCTTGAGCATCTTTCTTCATCCAATTCTTCAATTCTGATAGTTCCTCGCTAGTTGGAACACTAGGATCTCTGAATTGAGGCTTTTCTTCTTCACCTCTAATATAAGCTATCAAGTCTTTGCTCATACAATGAGCTTCCATCGTCATTGACCATGCTAGATAGTTCTCTCTATCCAAGTTATTTATCTGAAGAGAATCTCCCATTCTTTCTTCACCTATATATTGAATTCTTCAACCTTTATGAATAATAGATGTACCTTTACTTCGAATGATACTCCTTTTGTCTTCTTTGATGTCGTATGACCTCCTTCTCAAGCTTTGCCTTTAAGCTTTCACCTTTTGAACTTTCAAGTGTTGAATTCTTTACAGCTGCAGTAGTCGGAATCCTCCTTTCTTCAATTCTGATGCTTCCTACTCTGATACCACTAATGGAGAGTGTTAATCTCCAAAAGAACAAGCTACTCTTGAAATTCGAGCACCTCTATATCAAGAGTAACTCAAAACCTTCGTTAATTTAGAGGATCAACTATCAATTTCAAAGATTTTGGATAAACTGTGAAGAGGATGATTCTACAGAAAGTCTGCTGCACATATCTTTCTCATTGACTTATCAGCTGTGTAAATTTTATTATAAAAATTTGCATGAGGTGTCAGCTATAGATTGCGCACCTTCATCAAGTCGAATCATTCCAAAAGACTCAGTAGAACTTGAGAAATGACTTCATTAAGTCACCTATGTCTAAAACTACTCTTCTCAAAAGTCGATTTAGACACCTGTAACTTCTAACACTTGGTTCTCTAAATCTAGAACCCGTTTATGAAAATGCTTTAAGCCATACGTAGCTTACCTTCCAACTTAAATATTGAGTGCTTGGTTGCTCAAAACTTTACACTGTGGAAGGAGAACTGACCATAACATTAACATCGAATTTTGCGCCTCCTACAACTTCTCTTCTTCCCATTTACACATGTAAATGTTCCTACACTCAATTCTCTCAGCCTGAACACAATTAGAAGCTGAAAATTTGTACAGAGTTCAATCAACTATAGATTTAGACTTTTACAAAAGCATTTCACCAAGATTCGAATTTGTCTATGGATAGAAACTTCTTGGCCAAAGAAATCAGTGAAGGTGAAAAAGCACCTTGTTTTGGTGAAAATTCAACACCTTCCGGTGTTATTTCTGTACCAGTTGCTGAGAGTTCACAGTTTCTGGTGATGGTTTACCATTTCTTGGTGAATCTTCAGTCCAGTCACTGCTATTTGGAGTAAGCTTTCCTACATTTGATATCAAGAAGGAAGGTAGCTTATTCGAAGCTGAAATCTGAAACATATTGAACAATATTATCGAGCCGGAGAGTGCACAGGCTGATGATACAGATTCCGACGGTTTGCGTATTCAGCCTCGGGATACAGGAGATAGTCACAATACAGCCACCAGCACGATGAGTGGGCAACAACAACAACAACAACAATAACAACAGCAGTAACAACAACAACATCTATTTCCACCCCGGCTGACTCCAACAGGAGTAACGTACACTAAATTCGGTGGATTCTGAGGTGATGACCTATATGCTCATGTACACACATTTGAGACAAGTTACGCAGTGGTCAATCATCCACCTGATCCGGCGTATAAAGCTATTGTATTCCAGTCTACATTGGTTAATGAAGCAGCCAGGTGGCTTACAGAATATGATATTAACCATTTCGGCACCTATGAAGCGGTAAGGGATGCATTTTTGCAGAGATTCAGGCTAAAGAAGAATCCAGCCGAAATTTTCGATTACCTGCAAAACAATAGACAGAAGATGAATCAAACAGTGCAGGAATATGCCACCCTATTCAGAACTCATTTGAGGCAATTACCGCCAGCACATGCCAACCTGTCGAATGACGTTATCACTCAATGGTTTATCAATGGTTTGACTCTGCAACTTAAACAGATTATGATCATACGCTGTGTAGGAGCTATGACACTAGATGCGGTGATTGCAATGGCTTTGGAGCTTGAAAACAAGGTTGGAGGATTTACAGAAGACCTGGAATGGTTAAAAGCAAGTAAAAATGTTGTAGAAGATCTGACCAGACAGATGTACTGCACCACGTGCGAGAATTCATGGCACACCAATGCCACTTGTGCAGTTAATCAGTTGTTTTGTGCTATCTGCAATATAACCGGACATTCCACCGAAAATTGTGCATACAACGCCAAAGTGCAGGGAGCAGCAATAGTAAATGCAATTATACAGGAACCAAGGCAACCTGCCACTCACTATGTATCCCCTCAAATGAGAAACAACCAGTAGCAGGGATATCGGAATTACAGAGAATAGAAAAATAATAACTACAATGCAAACCGTTGGCAGGCAGGACTAGCACAGGAAGGTACTAATTTGCCACCACCGCGTTGCCATTTTTGCGGTGAATTCGGCCACATTAGAAGGTTTTGTAAAGATGCAGCAGAATATGATCAGAGGAAAAAAGAACGTCAGAATCCAATGACTAATATGGTTCATATCACACCAATAGAAACACAAGCTGGAGTAGTTCAGACCAGATCCGGTAGGCCGTTACAACCAGCAGCTGAAATATTTGAACCAGGCATCCGAGAACAACAAAGAACATATGACAAGGCTAGTCAGTGGACCACCACAGAACCTCCAGTGTTCCCAGATCCCATTCTAGTGACACAAGTTCCACTGCCAAAGGAAGCTACATAGGAGCAAGAGTCAATTCCAGTAACCGACGCATCGTCTTCAGAATCGGTGAAGGGTACAAATCAAGTAAATCAAGCCTGGGAAATTTTATCTAAAGCATACATTACTCTTCCTCTTGGCCAATTACTTGCATTAGTACCAAGAGTTCGACAACAATTCCAACAACAGTTCAGTCCTGTGTCTTCTTGCATTCCAGCAACAGCGATAGTGGAACCGGAACCTGACTCTACGGTTGATCATTCGGTTCCTTTAATTACGGTATGGTATAAAAATCATAAAATTACACAAGTACTAATCGATGGTGGATCTGGTGTAAACATAGCTACTGCAGCACTTTGTAAAAAGTTAGGATGGACCGAAATCGAACCAGTCTAGTTTTTTGTCAGAATGGCCGACCAGTCTAGAGTCCATCCAGTAGGACTTGTGCGAAATGTACCAATAACTTTGCAAGGAACAAGATTTAAGATGACCTTTGTCGTCCTAGAATTACTGGAATCCAGTCTTGATTATAATCTCCTTTTCGGCCGTCCTTGGCTGAAACAAGTTAAGGTTATACAAGATTGGTCTGGACAGGAACTCACTTTCAAAGAAAATAATCGTAAATATGTTGTAAAATTAGATGCTATTCAGCCTTGTGAATTACATGCTAGACCTTATTTTGCAGAACCAGTTCATATGTTAGATGGTTTGTCAGATGATGAAGAAGAAGAGTTTTTGAAGAATAATATTGATTTGATCTCCCTAGGAACTGTTGATCTATAATCTGTTGTAGATAACTGGAATCTGGCAGTTTGTACGGTGATGCCTATGACTAAAGAAGACAAGAAAGAAGATATTGCTGCTATAGATGACGCTGATCTACAACAACTTTTAAACCCAGCTGATGATACAGAGAAGTCCCAAAAATTCTATGTTCCAGAAGATCAGTTGATCACCTATAATTTAGGAGATGAAGAAAATCTGCGTCCTGTCAAGATAAAGGAAAGTTTACCTGAAGTGTTTCAAGCAGATCTAATCTAGTTACTTCGAGAGTTCTCTGATGTTTTTGCATGGGATTACAAAGACATGAAAGGTTTGGACCCTCGCATTTATCAACATAGGGTCATGCTGAAGCCGGAAGCAAAACCAATCAAACAACCCAGTTACCGGATGAATCCAAACTATGCAGCAAAGGTAAAGGTAGAAATTGATAGGTTACTAAAAGTCGGATTCATTGTACCAGTAGAGCATGCTGAATGGATCTCACCAATTGTTATTGTTCCTAAGAAAAATAAGCAGCTTCGCATATGCGTAGATTACCGGAAACTGAATGCGGCCACGGTGCCTGATCCATTTCCTCTACCTTTTCTTGACACGATGCTTGACAGAGTAGCAGGACACAAAATGTACTCATTCTTAGATGGATACAGTGGGTATAATCAAGTCAGAATGGCTGAGCAAGATATATCGAAAACAACGTTCATTGTCGATTGGGGTGTTTTTGCTTGTACTGTTATGTGGTTTGGATTAAGAAATGCCCCCATGTTGGAAGGTGTATTTTTGGAAGAGCATTTTTTGATGTAAAAAAATTAGTAAAAAGTCAAAAAAACTTGTAAAATATTTATGCAATGATTGTAAAAATAAGGAAGAGTCTTCCTTATGTGGTTGAGGATCTCATGCAATTTTTGTAGAATTTTTAGAAACTCTTAGATAGCATTTCTTTAGAAAATTAGAGAAAAAGACCTAATTTCAAGTGTGAAAAGGGACACTTGAAAATGTATATAAGTCAATTTTCTCTATTTTGGAGAGGTTGGTTAGTTATTTGCTCAAGCTATCAATAGAGAAGAAAGAGTTTCTGCAAAATCGTGTTTTCTCCTGTTGAGTGTATTTCCTTTGATGTGTGAGCTTGTCTCTTGCTTAAACATGGAGATTTGTGAGTCATATTTGTGTATTACTGAGTAAGTTGTATGAAGAGAGAGACCTATTGCTGTAAATGAGTGGAAAGGACTGAAGGAAGTTCCAAAATTGTGAAAATCGTCTGTTGGTACAGAATCGCGATTGTCTCGTCTTTGTGATACAGGTGATATTTTTCAATTTTGAGTTCATATTTGTATTCTGCTAATGAAATGGCATGGTTTTGACATAAAGAACATAGAAAATGATGGAGATTTGCCTTAGTTATGGTAAACTCAAGATTTTCTCTTCATCTTCAATTTCTCTCAGCAATCCAGCCATCAATCTCTTATTTCCTTGAATCTATTATCTTGAAGGGGCTGTGGTCTTGTGGATATTCCTAGGATTGACAAAATAAAGATGATTTGTTGATTCTTTGTTACTTCATGATTGGAGAGGACAACTTGGAGTCCAAAACAAAACATTTTTTGGCGCCGTTGCCGGGGAACATTCCAAGAACTTCTTTGAAGTTGGACCTTTGCTGGATCTTCAGTTGATGATGGTAAACAAGGTAAAGCTCATCAATAAGGAAAAGTGCACATGAATAGGTAGATATCATTGTTTGTCTTTAGGGAAGAAGAAAGCAATGGATGTCTTGTAGAAGTGGAAGTGCTGAAATTTTTGTAGATTGATAGTTGCTCATCATTTTGGTGAAGTAAAAGTGCAGGTGTGTGGAGGATTTGAGCCAAGAAGCTGAAGATGGAGGTAACTTGAATCTATTCTTGCATTTCTAGATTTCTTTTTGCCCAAGTACTAGACACCATGGGTGATCTTGGGAAGATAACATGGTGATATTAAGGAAAGGACAGTTAAAGTAGCTAGATGTAAGAATGAGGGATTCAGTTGTTGACCAAGTCTGAGCATTAAATCTTGAGTTGTGCTGCATTTTGAAAAAAATCATATGATTGAGTTTATCTTTACAAAATTTGATTGCCTTTCATAACACTTTTTCATTGGAGAACCTTTCTTTGGTACTTTAGTGATAGCTAAGGACATAGAAACTCATAACCAATCAAGAACCATAGGATCAGTTGATTTCCAAAACCAGAAACCCTAAGTAAAGTGTTCACCTTTATTTTTAGGGCAAAAATACCAAACAAATTCACAAAACTTATCAAAAACAATCAAACAAATTTCCTTTCTTGATAAGAAGTTGAAGTGAGGTGTTGTGGTTAGGAGTGATTGTGAAAAACTGGAAAAGAAAGCAAAAAATGATCAAAAAACTAGAAAACTGAAAAACACGATTCTCTGCACAGAATCGCGACTTTCTGAAAAAAGTAATTGATTTTGAAATAACATTGTAAGTGAAGATTGAATTGAAGTTGTTGAAGGGTTTTGAAGGTAATCAAGAAGAAAAAGCTACTCAAAGTGGCATAAAATCAAAAATAGAGAAAAACACGATTTTCTGCTCAAAGTCGCGATTTTCTGAGGAAAATTGTGATTTTGGTGAACAAATTCAGGAGCAGAGTTAATTACAAAGAAAAGAAGGAATTGAAGCAAAACAAAGAGAAAGAAAGCTTTAAAAATAAAAAAATTATCAAAAAACCCAGAAAATTAGAAAACACGATTCTCTGAACAGAATCGCGATTTTCTGTAAAAGGTGTTGTTTTGAAAAAACTCTTCAGGTGACTCATGTATTGAAGTGTGAAGAATATTGAGAGAAGGCAAGGACAAAGAATACTCAAAATTTGCACAAGAAAAGATCTGCAGAAAAAACACGATTCTCTACACAAAATCGTGATTTTCTGTAAAGAAAGTTTTTTTGGAAAATGTGGTATATTTGGGTACTTGACACAAGAAAGTGTAGAGGGAGTCATTAAGATTGAGTAAGTGAAATTGAACAAGTGAAAGAGTGAGGAAAAGTAGAAATCACACAAAATCGCGATTTTCTGAACACTATAAAAACCTGAAATTCAAAGAAAAATTCATTTGAGTGAGAGTGAGGGAGAGAGAGAGTGTGCAGAGTCGATCAAAATCGCGATTTCCTGCTACAAGCAAGCTTTGGAGATATTTTCAACTTGGCAAGCAAGGTAAAAAGTCTAGTAGCATTTTGAATACATATTTTTTTGCATTAAAGTGATAAAATAACACAAAAAAGTAGGAAAATAGTAAAATCACGAAATCGCGATTTCCTGTTTTTTATTGGTTTTCAGTAAGAAAAAATGTTTTTCAAAAAATTTCTTCATTGCATGTTAAAATTTTGATAAAGCGATTCTATAAGTGAAAAAATATTGAAAAAAACAATAACTTGAAAATCTGCCAAGTTTTGGACAAAATCGCGATTCTGTGAAAAGAGCCATCAACATCGCGATTCCCAGAACGCGATTTTCATAAGAAAATCGTGTTTTTTACAATCTGTGAGCAATCACGATTGTCTGGGAACAAAATCGTGGAAAAACACGATTTTGTGAACAAAATCGTGGAAAACACGATTCTGTGAACAAAATCGCAAAAAACACGATTTTGACACAAAATCGCAAAAAACACGATTTTGACACAAAATCGCAAAAAACACGATTTTGACACAAAATCGCGAAAAACACGATTTTGTGAACAAAATCGCAAAAAAACACGATTTTGACACAAAATCGCAAAAAAATACGATTTTGACACAAAATCGCGAAAAACACGATTTTGTGAACAAAATCGCAAAAAAAACACGATTTTGACACAAAATCGCAAAAAACACGATTTTGACACAAAATCGCAAAAAACACGATTTTGACACAAAATCGCAAAAAACACGATTTTGACACAAAATCGCAAAAAAAAAAAAAAAACACGATTTTGACACAAAATCGTGAAAAACACGATTGTCAACAGAAAATCGTGAAAAACTCACAAGTAGATAGAAAATCGTGAAAAACACGATTGTCAACAGAAAATCGTGAAAAACTCACAAGTAGATAGAAAATCGTGAAAAACACGATTTTCAACACAAAATCGTGATAAACACGATTTTCAACAGAAAATCGTGAAAAACTCATAAGTAGGTAGAAAATCGTGAAAAACACGATTTTCAACAGAAAATCGTGAAAAACTCTCAGGTAGGCACAAAATCGTGAAAAAACCTAAATCCAACAGAAAATCGTGAAAAAGTCTAATTGCATGATAAAATCGTGAAAAACACGATTTTCATCTGAAATTTGTGAAAAAACACTACTGGCAGTAGAAAATCGTGAAAAAACCCTAAATTCATTAAGAAGTTGTGAAAAGCACAAAACATAGAAAGAAAATTAAAACACACACAATTTTGGACAAAAAAATTGTGGAAAACCAATATATTGGTTAGGAAACTGTGACAAACACTCTTTTGAGTATTAGAAACTTGTCAAAAATAGTTGAATGATACTAAGGTCTGGAAATAAAATAAATTCAATTTCTAAACAAGACCTAACAAGGAAGGAAAAAGAGCCAGGAAGTAATAAAAGATCAGAAAGAAGTTTGGGCCAAGAAAATAACATGGAAAATCTAAATGAAACAAATGAGTCAATAGAAACTGGGGATTTTAGAAACATCCTTAAATACATGTATACAAATAGGTTTGGAACCTATGTATACCAGGATGGAATGCATAAATTCCTCATTAGACTGAGAAATTTAGAAGTTCCCCTGAATATAACTCCAGTAGCCCAATTCAAAGAAGGAAGATATGAAGACAGGCAAGGATGTGTATACATCTTCTCTCAAGATCCAGAAAATTCAAATGATCTAGGGCAATGTGCTGACAAAGGACCTTGGGAACATAACATGGGACAACCAGACATACCTAGACCAAATGAAAACTACACTAATAATGAGCAAAATTATGGGAGAAGGACACATGCTTCACCAAATCCCTTTGACAGAGAACCAGAAGGAAACAATGACTTTCCACTCAGAAGAAGACCTCATTGGCAACCTCAGGGTAGGATGCTTAGACCATACCAAGTAGCCAAATGCATGAAGAACCAATATGAAGGGTATTCAGATCCTCATGCTCATGCTGCAGAATTTAGACAACTGATTAGAGCAGAGGAAGTAGAAGATTACAAGGTACAATTTGAAGCATTTGGTCTAACCCTAACAGGGCCAGCCTTATCATGGTTCATTCCTTTGAGAAAAGAAATGTACCTAGACATTGAATCTTTCTTAGAAGCTTTCATTGGTGAATTCTCTAAGACTGGAATCAAACATAGTACAGCCACATTGATACACAGCTTCAAACAACAAAAGGAGGAAAATGTTAGAGAAGCAGCCAGAAGGTTTAAACAGTACATTGATAGATGCCCAAGAGAAGAAGTACCTTCCATGGCAAAACAAGTATCCTTATTCATTGAGGGATTGAAAAGTGCCCAATTAAGGACCCTAGTGTACTATAGGAGATGTCCTGATTTAGCAGCCTGTGTTAAGGAAGCAATAGATTTGGAGGACAACAGAGGTCAAGATTTGTTAGCATTTGATCAACCCAGATCTTATGAAGACAAAATTCCTCCAGCAGAAGAGTTGGCTCAGGCTATTGCTAAAGCCCTAGAGGTAAGCACTAAAACTAATCTGATAAACTCTAGGATAAACACAAACAAGAAATGTTATATTTGTGGAGAAAATCATCTGGCACAACAATGCCCTTATCAGAAACCACAACACTTACAAGATAGGAAGACACTCAAGTATTGTACACTAGAGAGAAAATGGAAAAACCATACCAGGGAGGATTGCTTCTATAACAAACAACCTGTCAAGGAAAGAGACTATATGGCTCAGAGGGAATCAGGTTATACTGAGCAACCAAGACCAGTATTGGGACAACAACCTCCCATTCCAACCAATGTGGTACCAGTCAAATATACACCCATTGACGAAGGAAATTCAAGATTCAGATCACCTTATAAGGAAGAATATCAATGGAGTGAGGGACATCAGGAAGAATGGGAAGATTATGAAATAAGGGAACCTGAGCTTAAAGCCCTAGATCTGGGAAATGGAAAAATTGAAATGGACACAGCAACATTCATGTACATTACTAACAACTACATGTCCAATCAAAAACCTCAATTCAAAGGGGGACCAAAGATAACATGTTATAGGTGTGGGGGAGAGCATTTCATTAGAGATTGTCCACAACCTCCAACATTCAGGATAGAGGGAGTATACTGTAAGGATTGTGGTAGAGAACATCTGATCAAGGACTGTCCAAAAAATCCCCAAAAACAACAGAACACACCTAATAACATACCTTTAAAAACAGTTAAAATTATGGAACAAGAGGAATTGAGTGACAATGATCAAATTGAACTTAATGTTATAACAAGGGCACAAGCCAAGCAACAAGGAACAATTAAAGAACAAAGTGAGGGTTCCACATCAAAAGGGAAGAAAAATAGACAAAGAGGGAAATGGGAAAAGAAAAGGAAAGTGGGCAAAAGTCTGGAAGAAGACAGTCAGGAACAAACAAATTCAAAACATCCTTCTCCTCAAAAGACCCAGAATCTGTCAGAATTAGGAAATTCTCAGAGCCTAGACACACTAATCAAAGCCTATAAAGGAAGGATTCAAGAAGGACCAAGCCCTGCAGATCATGCAATGGCTTATCCCATACCGGATTTAGAGCATGAAAGGATGCTAAAATGCAAACAAATTATCCAGGAAACACAACTCAGATTAGGGGAAGAAGACAGCTCTCGGAGAACATTTGATCAGCATGAAAAAACAAAAACCAAGGAAGATGATAAAGAAGGAAATCCACACATAACATTCCAAATAAGTTTAGATGAACATTGTAGTATTACATGTCATACAACATGGGAAAATTTGTTGAAACAAAATCCTCACCTACAAAACAAGATGAACAAAGAAGAAACAATATCTGGAACCCTTCATTCACCAACACAAGAATTAGAGGAACTATGGTATATTCCTATTGACAAAATAGGAGGATATTGTGAAGGAGAAGAAGGGAATTCAACCTTAAAATTACAATATGGAAAACAATCAGCAAAAGCCATTTTGGATAGTGGATCAGGAGTGGCTATAATGACTAAACAAACCTGGGAGAAATGGGGAAGAAAGGAATTATTACCCACTAAAATGAGATTACAACTTGCAGATGGACATATAGAAAAGCCCCTAGGAATTTGGGAAAAAGTGATTGTGGACATATGTGGCATAGAAATAGAGCATACCTTTGCTATAGTAGAATTTCCACAATCCACATCTTATGAAATTATCCTAGGAAGACCCTTCATGAGACAAATGCAAATTGTACAAGATTGGGGTAATGATTGTTTATATCTTCAGAACCAGGGGAGAATAACAAGAGTAAACTTAAGAAATGGCCACTATTGTGACATATCTCCTAGAGAATGGTATAAAATACATCAAAATCAACCAGAAAGTGAAGAATCAGAGAGGGAGGAACAGGAAGAGGAATCAGCAGTTTGGAAGTGTAACATATTAAGAAATATCACAAATAGGAAAAGGAAGTTAAGGAGAGAAGATTGTGTGGAAGAAAGAGAAATACAAGATGAAAATTATGTGCCTCAACAATTCAAAGATGAAGAGTTTGAGCCTTATGGATGGAATCAAATCTTAGCTACCATGGATTTGGCCAGTGAGGAATATGTGGGAGTGGAATTCCAAAATGAGGAAGGATTTGACATCTTCCACATTGGCATACACATGATAGGAGTATCAAAAAGAGAAGAGGATCAAAATCAAGAAATGATATTAACAGAAGGAAAATCACAATATTTGGAAACAGTAAAAGCTGAGGATGCAATCAAAGACAAAATCTCAGGCAAATACAAGGAACATAAACACAAAGAAATAGAAAGAGACCAGGAAAAAGAAAAGAAAGAGAAAGAGATAAACAGAGATCAATACTTTGATGTACCAGCAAACTTTAAAACTTATGAAGTAGAAGACAGACTACTTCTGAAAATGAAACCAAAAAGAGAAAAGAAGAAAGGGGAAGCATATGATAATGAAGAACAAACAAAGAAAATTGTAATTACACAGGAAGAAGGAGAAGAGAGACAAATAGTAATAGCTGATGACATGACATCACAAGAAGAAGAAGCATTAAGGAACCTAGCAAAGAACTATAGGGATGTATTTGCTTACAGTTATAAAGATTTGAAAGGAATTGATCCAAAAATTTGTGAGCATAAGATTCCTATGACACCTGATGCAAAACCAAGCAAACAGAGACATTATACATTTAATGACAAATACTCTGCCAAAATAAAGGAAGAAATTGACAAGTTGTTGGCTGCTAATTTCATTTATGAAATAGAGTACACTGAATGGATATCACCTATAGTTGTGGTGCCAAAAAAGAACGGGAAACTTAGGGTATGCATTAACCTGAAGAAAGTAAATGCAGCAACTATAAGGGATAGTTATCCACTGCCAATAACAGATCATCTTCTTGAGAGAGTTGCAGGAAAGGAAGTCTATAGTTTTCTAGATGGCTTCTCAGGATACAATCAAGTACCAATAGCTTTAGAGGACCAACATAAGACTGCCTTTTCTACAGAATGGGGGGTTTATGCTTTTAGGGTTATGCCCTTTGGATTGACCAATGCCCCAGCAACTTTTCAAAGGTTGATGTGTCATATTTTCAAAGAATTCCTGAGAAATGTGATGGAAATCTATGTAGATGACTTATGCACTTTTTCTTTAAAAAGACAAGATCATTTACAAGATTTGGAAAGAATATTCAGGAAGTGCAGGACATATAGAGTATGCTTAAACCCAGAAAAGTGTGTATTCTATGTCAGACAAGGAAGAATGTTGGGTCACATAGTGTCAAAAAATGGAATTTCTACTGATGAGAAGAAAATAAAAGCCATAATAGAGCTTCCTAGACCAACAAATGTGAAGGAACTCCAAACTTTTATGGGACATTGTGGGTACTACAGAAAATTTGTATACAAATTTGCTGATATAGCCAAGCCCTTATATGCCCTCATCACAAAGTTTGAGTGGACTGTAGAATGTGACCAAGCATTTGAAACATTAAAAACTTGTTTGGTGACAGCACCAATTTTAAAAACACCTCAGTGGGATAAAATCTTTCATGTACATGTCGATGCTTCAAATTATGCTCTGGGATGTGTGTTAGCACAACCTATAGAAGGAAGCAAATTAGATTTCCCAGTAGCATATGCGAGTAGACAATTAAACATTGCGGAAAAAAATTACACAACTACTGAGAGAGAAGGGTTGGGAATGATTTTTGCTGTCAAAAAATACAGACATTATCTATTGGCCAACAAGTTTAAATTCTTTGTGGATCACCAAGCTCTACTCTATTTAGTAAATAAACCATGTCATACAGGAAGAATAGTAAGATGGTTTCTTTTACTAATGGAATTTGAGTTTGAGGTGGTGGTTAGACAAGGAAAAACACACTTGAGAGCAGATCATTTATCGAGAATCCAGTCAAAAGAACCTAGTTCACCTATAGATGATGATTTGCCAGATACATACTTATTCAAGGTGGAAAGTGTTCCTGAATGGTCGATGTCATTAATTCCCTTGCTAACCATGGGACCTTGTAGGACATTAGCAAATAACACACATCTGGTGTTACAAAGCAGGAATTTCATGTTGTTAGCTGGACATTTGTATCACCTCAATCAGTCAGGTATACTGGAATATTGTACTCCAGAAGAGGAGCAACATGAATATGTAAGAAAAGCTCATTGCTGGAATCCATGTACTCATGCTTCTATAATTGTCACTCTAAGTAACCTTAATAGGATGGGAGTACATTGGCCAAATAAGATTCAAGATGTGGAGAAATATATTGATAACTGTCAAAAATGTCAAACATGGCAGAAATCAGAATTAATAACTTTATATTGGTTTCAGAAAAACCCAGAATGGAGTGAAAATATTGTTGAGAAGTTGAAGAGAAAGGAGGAAGGGGAACAAGTAATAGCTGGTGCTGATTCAAGAAATCTACAAGTGATCTCAGAGGAATATCAACTCATAGGAGAACAATTATACAAGAGAGGAATGGATGGATATCTGAGAATTTGTGTCCCAGAAGAAAAGTATTTAGAGATGTTGGAAATGGCACACTCAGGAGTAGCTGGAGGACATTTCTCAAGTGATAGAACAGCCAAACTCATCTTATATTCTGGCTTTTGGTGGCCAACCCTATTTCCCGATGCTAGAACTTATGTAAAAAGATGTGATGTCTGTCAGAGGGTAAGCCAACCAAACAAAAGAGATAACATGCCATTAATTCCTTTAATTTCAGCCAGAGCTTTTAGTAAATGGGGATTGGACTTTATTGGACCCATACATCCTCCAGCCAGACAATCTCATGCAGAATACATACTAGTAGCTACAGATTATTTGACAAAATGGGCTGAGGCCAAAGCTACTAAAAGAAATGATGCTCACACCACTGCTAGATTTTTGTATGAAAACATTATCACTAGATTTGGACTACCAATTGAATTGGTAAGTGATAGGGGGACTCATTTTTTGAATCAGATCATAGAAAATATGACTAATTATTTCATGATTAGTCACAATAAGTCAGCCCCATATCACCCACAAGCCAATGGGTTAGCAGAAAGTACTAATAAAGTACTTTGCAATGTATTGACCAAATTAGTCAACACAAACAGAAATGACTGGGATTATCAACTGAATCATGTTCTTTGGGCTTATAGAGTGGCATACAAAACGGCTTTAGGAACTACACCATTTAATTTGGTGTATGGCCAGAATGCGGTTTTACCCATGGAATTTCTTATTCCAACATTGAAGGTGGGTAGCCAATACAATTGGACAGGACATGAATTATCTGAGAGAGTCATAGACTTGGAAAAACTGGGAGCATCAAGACTCCAAGCAGTGATGAGTATATACACAAACAAGAAAAGACAAAAAGCTTATCATGATGTTCACATAAAAGACAAAGATCTACAAGAAGGAGACCTGGTCTTAGCTTACACAATCAAGGAACATCAGAAAAAGTTTCAGAAAAAAGGTCATGGGCCATATATCATACATCAGATAAGCAAGAGTGGAGCTATTCAGTTAGCCAATATTGATGGGGAAATCATGCCAAATTTCATAAGTGGATGTAGAGTAAAGAGGTATGAGTGCCCATTAACTACTGAGGAATGGAGAAGGTTGCAAAAGGCCCAAAATAGGAAAAAAGAAGAAGAAAGTGTTAGAAAGGAGGCTCAACTAGAAGCCAAAGAGAGAATTAGAAAATTGAAACAAGTGTGCTTATGTGAAAACACTCTAAAGCAAAAAGAACATTTGCCTTTGATTATGATGAATTACCAGAATGAAAACATAAGGGTTTTGATAGATTCGGGAGCTCAAGTGAATCTAATTAGCTCAGCCTTGATCAATAAGTTTAATCTTAAGAGAGCTGAAAGCAGAATTTTGATCAAAACCCTGGGAGGGAAAAGAATTCAGAGCATATCTTCACTTTCTATTAAAGTTAAATTTAATAATGAATATATGGAGATAGATTGTGAAGAGTGGCCAGACCATTTAATGACTGAAAAGCTGATTTTAGGGCAACCATGGCTCAAACAAGGTAAAGTCATCTTAAATTTTGAAAAAATGAAGCTTAATTTGACCATCAAGGACAAAAAGTTTTTAATGTTCTTTCTGAGTAATGAAGAGCAGGTAGTTCATATGGATGTTCATGACCCACATCTCGAAGGATTTGCTTTCTCAATGGAGGACAGGAACATTTTGACAATACAAAGTGATCAAGCTTCATGCACTCAAGATCAGCAAAAGACTGAAGAGGTAAAGGTTGATGAGGAGACAAAACAGAGAAGACTATTATTGCCAAAGTTGCAATATCAACAAAACAGAACAAAAAGAATATGGAAACAGGTCATGCACAGTTATGGCTCACCAAAACAGGAAATTAAAACAAAATGGATATGGAAGCCAAAAAATGTCACAAAATGTTCATCCACAGAGCATGGATATTTCCATAACAGAAGGACAAATGGAGTAAAACATTACTGGGTGAAAAAATCAGAATTGGGTCAATGGAAGAGGGATAATCCACAATGGACCTATTTTTGGAATTTTGAAAAGGACAAAAAAATATTTCCTTCTTTCCCCTTAGAAGAAAATTAGGAGGGGAAGGAAAGAAGACAAAAAAAAAAAAAAAAAAAAAAAAAAACCAGAAAAATATATTTTATTTTCTTGATTTTCTTTCTAAAAAAAAAAAAAAAAAAAAAAAAACACAAAGCAAGATATAGGGAGGGAAAGAGTAACTTATTATGGAAAAAAGTTGTTTTGTCTTATTGATTTTTAATTTTTTGTGATCATTTTTCTTTTTTACCACTACTTTTTCAAGTTTCTTCATTAATCATCTTTTCTAGCATCATCTTTCTAATTCAGGAATTGTTTTTTGAGCAAGGAAGTGACAATTGGAGAGAGCACATTAGATGTCTTGCTACACCTGTGTTGCTCACTTAAAATTGAGTCTCTTGAAAAAAAAAGCAAAAATTGCTGGGAACTTGTCTTTCTTATTTTTTATATATGTCAGTAACATTCCAGAATAATATAGTATTTTCTTATGAAATCTTGTGACTCATGTGGGTGGAGTATTTTCTTTTCTGTTATATATAAATACAGGATGGTGAATACAAAGGAGTTGGCAATCCATGACTTCAAAGCTGATTCAGTGACTTTGTCCAGAGGACACTGGTTTCTGGACAGTGATGCAGCTGAAGAACAAGTGGACTTAGAATCCGATGAAGACCAAGAAATCCCAGAAGCTGAAAAAATAGCAAAAGAACTTAAAGAAATTCTGGGAGTGATAGGACAGCATATCTTCACAGTAGCAGTGGGAGGATATAAGTACACTATGCTGTGCCAAGAATTTTACAGGTTTCAGAAAACTTCTGTCAACCTCAAAAGATGGAAAGCTGTGGGATTGCACAAGCTCTTAGAAGAACCTATTTTCTTTATTGACTTTGAAAGAGTAGCACAAGTGATGGGAAGTTTGGAGGAAGTGGGAAAAGGCAATGATGCCTACTTCAGATGCAAAGTGAAGAATAAAGACAATCAGGAGGCAGGGATAGTCATCAAAGCAGAACATATCAGAGCAGCCTTACAGTTCTATCCAATGGGCACTAAACTGGACCAAAGTTTTGTCAAGAAAAATAAGGAGACTTACACGGGGTATGTAAAGTTCACTGACTTCAAGGGAAAAGAAAATGAAGAATATGCTATAAGAATGTTCTTGCAGTTCTTTTGTTTTCCGAAATTACCAAGGTACACCATGCCTCATAAGTCAGTAACTCTATTAATGTTCAATAATAAAGATAGAACCAAGCCATTTGGGGTGATGGATGTCTCACCTTACATCCATGAACAGCTGAAGGAAGCAGCAAAACACTGGGAGCAGAAGAAATTCATGAATGGAGCCCAGTTTTTGACAAAAATCATTTATCATGTTCTAGGAATGGAAGAACAGTTAAAGTTAGCTCCTGAGGCACAGTACTTCAGAAATTTGATGTCAGGAATCAAAAGTCCCCCAAGGAAGGCACTTGGAAGAGAATCAGAAGGACAAACTCGCATGAGGGGAACAGGAATGAAGAGAAAAGTAATATCTGAGGAAGTGATTCCAGTAAAGAAAAGAAAGTTGGACCCCAGAAAAGTAGAGTTAGAACAGGCGGAAGAAACAAGAGAGGAACAGGTGGCAGCACAGAAAAAGGTACAATCCTCCAGTGAACCTCATCCTCCGCAGACAAGTAAAGAACAGCTTTACACTTATCTCACTCAAGGAAACAGCAAAAGAGCCATATACGAGGCACAATATCAAAAAATGTTGGAAGACTTTTCATGTAAAGCTACCGATTGGATCCAAGAAGAGGTGGAGCACTATGAAGCATTGCATGAAGAAATGATGGCAGCAGAAACTGAAGAGATATTTGTGAAGAAGGAGGTAGAATTGCTGGCATACTTCAAGGAGTTGCAAGGACCTCCAGAGGCCAGAACTACGGTGATAGTGAAAAAGAAGATGCCAAGGAAACCTGTTCAAAAGAAGAAGATGATAAAGAAAGGGAAAGGAAAAATGGCAGATGAACCTGTGATGAAAGAAATGAAACAAGTAATTACCAAAGAAACACAAAAGCTAACCTCAGTGATGGAAGTATCAAAGCCTACCGAACAAGAAGTGGGAGGATCTTCACGATTCTCATCTGATTCAGATAGCGACATTGAGAGTTTTTTGCTAAAAAGTTTAAATTTGTCAATACCCAACACTCCCAATATAGCTGTACAGGCTGTGGAAAAAGTGAAGACACCTGAGGATTCAAGTAAGAAACCTCAAGAGAAGCAGACACAGGAGGAAATAGTTCCACAGATGAGTGCTGAAGAAAAAAGGAGGCAGTTAAAAGGAAAGGCAAGAATGACAGAAGAGGAAAACCAGAAGAGAGATGAAGATAGTTCTGGAATAATGAATGTTGATAAAAATTCAATATGGACCAACCCATCACAGACACAGTTCAAATTAAATGCAAGGTTGACTGCAAGTTTGGAGGAACTAGCAAAGAAAGTATTCGGCAGTTCAAATAATCAGCAGAAGGATGCATCCAAAGAACAGGAAAGCAAGGAGTTAGAATCAGAAAAGAATGCTCAAGAGGTCTTGGGACAAGTAATAGAGGAAGGAATTGTTCAAAGTATAAAGGATGTGCTGCAGGATATAAAAAGCAGTGAGGAATTTACATCTAAGAATGATCAAGAACAGGAGGTGGAAGCAGATTTTATGGACATTGAGGAGCAAGATCAGGAATGCATAAATGAGAAAAGTAATGACCAGGTTGCTGGTACAAAAGAAATTGAATCAGTTGAAGTTCAGGAAAAGCAGGAACAGGAAGACCAACTCAGGAAAGTTCAACAAATTCTTGTTGAAAAGGACTCAAACAAAAGTCAGGAAACCCTAACACAAGAGAAGGAGATACTAATTAAGGGAGACCAGCTCTTCACAGAGAAGCAACAAGTATTGGAAGAAAAGAAGCCATTAGAAAAGAAGAAAGCTTCAGATTTTTCAGAGCAGAAGAGTGCAAATGACAGAGCACTAGTTTATGAAGAGGATGATAACAATCAGGATACAGAGAACTATGATCACAGTGATGAAGAACAAGACATGCAGGACATAGAAGATGAAACAGCAGCAGAAGAAGATGATGTGGATAAAGAAGATAAGCAAATTGAAGTTAGACAGACAGAAATAGAAGTAGGGTTGGAAAGAATACCTAAAAATATAAGATCAGCTTGTCAAATGATTATGAGCAACATTGAACAATTCAGACCATCTAGCAGAAATATGATCATATCAGGAATGGTGGCTGAATCAGAATTTGAAAAAGGCAGTTTAATTATCAAAGAACACAAGAAAGAAAAAGAGCAGATGACAGAGCAATTAAGGTTGATAAAGGAAAGGAATGAAGAATATCTCAATAGAATCTTAGCAGAATGCCAAAATGGAAATGGAACTAAAAACCATAGGAGGAAGATACAGAACTTTACAAACATCTTATCAAATTCTGACTAGAGCACATGAAGAGATTAATAAAGTGTTGTTAGAAGAAGGTCAACTACAAGGTGGAAGTAAATCTGTTCAATTGACAGAGGAAGAAAAGGAAGAGCTGCATAAAGAAATTCAAAGACTTCAAATAGAATTAAAAGAGGCCAAGGAAATGGAGAAACAGGCAAACACTCATGTTGCCACATCAATGAGAGGATATCATCAATTACATATGGAGGTAGAGAAGGAAAGAAGTGAATGGCAGGCAAAGATGGAGAAAGAAAGAAATGAGTGGAGGAAGGAAAAGGAGTTATGGGCAGCTCAGAACAAAAATTCAATGACGACTATAGAAGAATTACAGAAACAGTTGGAGAAATCAAAAGTTCCAGAAGAAATTCAAGATCAAGTACAGGCAGAAGATACAGACAACAGGGAATATGAAACAGGGGATTTTGACAGGGAACAAGAGAACAAGGAACCAGCAGCCAAAGAAACAGAGGAAGAATATTCTGAAGATTTTGTACAGAAATTATTGACCAATAGAGAGTCAAGAATGGAATTTATCAGAAAAATACATGATGAGTATGAAGATCAAATAGTTACCTTTGCTCTGAATAAAGGCATTAATCCAGATCAGCATCATTGGGCTGCAGATGGATTGGGAATACCTTTCTGTATGATTTTGGAGAGTATAAAGAATTATCAATTAGCCAGAGTAGGGCTATCTCCGAACAAATACCTTGAGTATGAAGAAGATATTAATGTCACGAAGGAGTTATTTGAAAGAGCAAATCCTAAATGGAGAAATAAGTGGTTGGATGCCAATAAGGAATGTAGGAAAATCTGGAAAGAGGCACCTTTGAATTTAAAGATCAACCCAGCCTATTGTCCAGTTGCCAGAAGAAGAGAATGGACTGTTTTTTGGGAAAGGAGAAAAACAGGGCAGATTCCAGCAAAATGGCTGAATTTTCCAAAAATAGCAGGTCCAAAGGCAGGCACTTGGCCTACAAAAAATTACATGGTGAATACTGCTGAGTCAGTTTTAACAACATATAAAGATGTTAATGATCCAGCTTGTATATTACTGGTCAGAATAATGAGGTTGATTCTAGCTTGTATAGAGACTTACACTGATACAAATATCAGAATTTTGAACTACATAGGGTTTAATTCACCAACAGATGCTCTTTTGTTTGATTTGAGTGAGACACCAGACAGGATCTGCTTAATGGCCTACTACAGCAGAATTATATTTTTGGGTAGCCATTACTTACAGATTTTTGAGGATGCCTTTGATTATGGGTTTTTTGAGAGGGAGTCAGAGATTTTTGGAAACCTATCAGTTGTTACAAAAGCAAGACTTACTGCCTATGAAGTTGCTTACACAGAATATTTGAAGAAGGATGTCATAGATAAGCCTGAAGCTGCAGTACAATGGAGGAAAGCCTTATTTGAAATGGTCAATAACTTGAATGTCACAGAAAGGAAGAGCCATGATTTGGTGTCACAAGTGTATCAAAGGAAGAAGAAATAAAGCTGAGCTCACATAAGAAAATCTTTCGTCAGGAGCCGAAAGGCTTAGGAGGGGAAGGATGTTGGAAGGTGTATTTTTGGAAGAGCATTTTTTGATGTAAAAAAATTAGTAAAAAGTAAAAAAAACTTGTAAAATATTTATGCAATGATTGTAAAAATAAGGAAGAGTCTTCCTTATGTGGTTGAGGATCTCATGCAATTTTTGTAGAATTTTTAGAAACTCTTAGATAGCATTTCTTTAGAAAATTAGAGAAAAAGACCTAATTTCAAGTGTGAAAAGGGACACTTGAAAATGTATATAAGTCAATTTTCTCTATTTTGGAGAGGTTGGTTAGTTATTTGCTCAAGCTATCAATAGAGAAGAAAGAGTTTCTGCAAAATCGTGTTTTCTCCTGTTGAGTGTATTTCCTTTGATGTGTGAGCTTGTCTCTTGCTTAAACATGGAGATTTGTGAGTCATATTTGTGTATTACTGAGTAAGTTGTATGAAGAGAGAGACCTATTGCTGTAAATGAGTGGAAAGGACTGAAGGAAGTTCCAAAATTGTGAAAATCGTCTGTTGGTACAGAATCGCGATTGTCTCGTCTTTGTGATACAGGTGATATTTTTCAATTTTGAGTTCATATTTGTATTCTGCTAATGAAATGGCATGGTTTTGACATAAAGAACATAGAAAATGATGGAGATTTGCCTTAGTTATGGTAAACTCAAGATTTTCTCTTCATCTTCAATTTCTCTCAGCAATCCAGCCATCAATCTCTTATTTCCTTGAATCTATTATCTTGAAGGGGCTGTGGTCTTGTGGATATTCCTAGGATTGACAAAATAAAGATGATTTGTTGATTCTTTGTTACTTCATGATTGGAGAGGACAACTTGGAGTCCAAAACAAAACACCCCAGTACTTTCCAGAGGTGTATGCAGGAAATATTCTCCCCTTATTTTACCTCGTTTGTGCAAGTATATCTTGATGATTTCTCTTTGTTCGGTAGGATGGTAGCACACTTGTTCCATTTACGGTGTTGCTTTGAGAAATGCAGAGAATACAGACTCTGCCTGAACCCAAACAAATCTGTGTTTGCGGTCTCTTGCGGAAAGTTACTTGGTCACATTGTGTCTGCACAAGGTATCCAAGTGGATCCAGATAAAATTATAGCCGTGTTAGAAGCACCTGTACCTACTACACCGAAGGAAGTAATGCGCTTCCTAGGTCAAGTGAGATGGCATGGTCGACACTTACGATGGCTCGCTCATTTAGCCATTCCACTCAATCGTTTAATCACGAGTACTCCTAAAGAGTTTAATTGGACTTAGGAATGTCAAACAACATTTGATCGTCTAAAATGTTTATTAACGCAGGTCCCAATTTTACAACCACCTGATTGGGAACGCCAATTTCATGTTTTTGTAGACGCATCAGATATTGCCATTGGTAGTGTTTTAATGCAACAAACGGATAAGTGGTTCAGGCCTGTTTACTATGCAAGTCGAAGGCTTGCTCCTGCTGAAAAGAATTACTCTGTAACTGAAAGAGAATGTCTGGGTTTAGTATATTCTGTAAAGAAATTCAGGCGTTATTTACTTGGCCGCAAATTTACTTTTCATGTAGATCATGCTGCACTTGTTTATCATGCTGCACTTGTTTATCTGGTACGACAACAGCATTTAGGTGGTTGATTAGCGCGTTGGGTTTTGCTTTTACAAGAGTTTGAGTACGAAGTGATTCATCGGCCCGGTAGTTCACATGCATTAGCAAATTTCCTTTCTCGCTTAGATTCTGGTGAAGCTTCGGTCGGTGTAGATGACACCATACTAGCGATTTATGTTTCTGAACCAACTAATGATGAAACTACAGAACCACCTATGCCATCTACATATTATGATGAGATATTGACCTTTTTTACTGATGGATGCCTTCCTTCTCAGACTTCTCCTGCAATGCGTAGGAAAATTGCAGTTTTTAGTCACCGATTTCAATTAATTGCTGGGGAATTATACTATATAGATCACACTGGAATTTTACTTCGTTGTATTCCTCCACATGAAGTTAATTTAGTCATTACTTTGGCTCACTCAATTCCTTCCGGTGGGCATTTTGCAGCAGATTTAACGCACTCGCAAATTCTGCAGAGTGGACTTTGGTGGCCTACTATGTACAGGGATGTATCTCAGTTTGTCAAACAATGTGATACTTGTCAGAGGTCTAGACAGCCTTTACAACGCCATTTTTTCCCTCTACAACCTATCTTGCCATTTGAGCCTTTTTAAAAGTGGGGTCTAGATTTTATTGGACCTATTACACCTCCAGCAATACACAGTAGTAATCGTTATATTCTCACCTGCACAGACTATGCTACCAGATGGGCATAAGCTTGGGCTTTAAGATTTGCCACAACTGTTTCGGTGGCAAAGTGTCTAATGAAAGATGTCTTCCCTCGTTTTGGCTTACCTCTAGAGCTTGTTACAGATCAAGGCACTCATTTTGTTAATAATTTAATGAAAGTACTCACATATTCTTTTTAGATTACGCATAAATTCAGTTCTCCCTATTATCCTCGTGCTAATGGTTTGGCTGAAAGTACAAACAAGACTTTGTTGAATATGCTTCAAAAACTGATTCTGACATCACCGGAAAGATGGGATCAACTGTTACCTGCAGTATTATGGGCATACCGGACTACATACAAGGTAGCAAACAGGATTAACCCCTTTCAAGTTGGCTTATGGGTTGGAAGCCATAGCACTAATGGAGATCATTGTGCCAAGTTTACGTGTAGCCATCACTCAGAAACTGTTACCTGAAGAATCTCTGTCATTTCAGTTGGATACACTCAGAGAACTAGATGAGCATCGATGGACAAGTTTTCTGACTCTTCAAGAAGTCCAGTTACGGCAAGCTTGCACACATGATCGATATCTAAAATCTCCAGTTTTTTTGGTAGGACAACTTGTGTTGTTTTATAATGCAAAATCAAATCGTTATGCTGGAAAATTCAAGTGACGATGGTTTGGACCTTACCGAATTACTAAACAAGTGGGCCCGACTACTTTTCGATTGACTACATTGATCGGAATTCCTCTTCCAAAGTTATCAATGGTTCAAAGTTGCGGCCGTATCATCAAGCATCTGACTCTCGCTGACGTGTTCATCGTTTATTCATGTTATTTATTTTCTTTTTTGTTTTTTAAAATAAGTCTGTAAATATCCGCGTTTTGATACCTAATTATGTCAACAGCTGCCTTACATTATCGATTCTACTCATGCATGCACACCGAAGTTATGAAGTTATCATCTCAACCTCGCACGATGATTAGTGATTTTGATTGCTCTCCATTGCAAAGCATCTACTTAACATTTTTTGTTTCGCTGTAAATCGTTATTGTGTTTGCGTGATTTGTGTGATTGTACTATCTGTATACCCTGTGCGCTTGTGTTCTCGTGCTTGCGATTGTTTGTGCATCATGGAAGCTCTGGCAAACTTCACAGCCTTCCATGAAGGACTCCCTACTGATGTAGGTGAGTTCCTATGCATCCACGGGTTGGCCAATTTCGCTGAACTGCCTTGGCATTCAGTGGAATCCCACCCATTCTATGCCCAAATCATCGCCGCCATCGCTGCCACACCTGCTTCGGAGCAGAGTTGGCCGATAACATCTTTGCCATCCCGCGTAGTTATCACTATGCAAACCTTTTCTGATGCATTCCGACTCACTCCATTAGGACGAGAGAATGGACCTAATTTACCAATAGCTACCATGATCCAGTTATTCCCTAGATACTCCTCCAATGAATATGCAATCCTCTGTCGCCCCAAACCTGAGAGATCAGCACTCCAATTTTTAGTTGCCATTTTGAATCTCCAAAAGTGCACATATGGAATATCTCGTCCCTTTTACTCCGCTATAGATTTAGCTGCTCGAGAACCTGTCAACTTTGCGCCGT
>CM035428.1:52222673-52227673 GCA_020310875.1 Ceratopteris richardii
ATGTTCCATAATGGCATTTATTGCTCTCTCCTTGATCAAGATGACCCAAGCATATGGATAGTCTGACAAGTTCAACTCAGGGTTGTAAAACCTGCTTTCCAAGAACCTTACTGCATTTGCAATCACTCTCCAGTCACACGAGGTGTTGTATTTCTGTAATGGCACATGTATTTGAGTGTATCCAAACCTTTTTTCTTCTTTCAATGAAGGAATTCCTAGAATGTTTTGATCAATATGCATTTTGAGAAGCTTAGCAGCACTGCAAGGTAAACTTAAATTTACAATGGATGGCAAGGCTTTAAAATAGAACACAACAAAATGTATGGCGAGGCTTACACTTTGGAGTTTCCATGTTGTGATTGGAGAGAATTCCTTGCTGTCTTCTTTATCCTAGCCATAACCTACAAAAAAAGGATTATTATCATCAGATAAATAGGACTTTTACTAGAGAAAAACAAATCATGGATCAGTAAGGATTAATATTAGGACATGGATCAATTACACAAAAAAAGATTACATCCTTCATATTTGCAATGTCTTGTACCCCTTTGGGCAATAAATATGTGTATCTATGTACATTTCATGAGTAATAAGCTTTGAAAAGAAATATATTTAATAGAAATAACTCGAAACACAAGCAGAAACAAAGCATGAGACACGACCAATCCAAGCGATTAGGGTCATCAAAGAATATCGGATGGGTCTAATCGCTTGCATTGGTCCTAGTTGCTTGAATTGGTCATGTCCAAAGGAGGTCATCTTGAAGCTTAGATTGCATGTGAACTTTTGTATCTTATTATTGGTTAAGAATTTTAAGAAAATAATGCAACCATTGCGTCCGGAACGTGCCAAAACCCTAAGATTGACTGTCTATTTGCATGATTTTGATACCCGGAGGTCTCGATAAGCCTTTTTGTATTGATTTCCAGACACGACCGATGCAAGCGATTAGGCCCATCCAACATTTTGAGATGAGCCTAATCGCTTGCATTGGTCGTGTCCTACATTCATGCACAAATAGGCTCATCAAGACCTCTCAATATCAGAATCATGCAAATAGACAGTCAATCTTAGGGTTTTGGCACGTTTCGGATGCAATGGTATCATTAGTTTCTTGAAATTTTGAGCCAATAGTAAGATAAGGAAATTCATGACCGATGCAAGCAAAATAAGCCAACTTGCACAAAAAAGAGTTTAAAAGCTTGGAACAAATTTTAAACGCAGAAAAACTAATTAAAAAAGCTTTCACAAAGCACTCAAGAAACATGACCGATACAAGCGATTAGGGTCATCGGGAAATCCTCGAATGTCCTTAATCGCTTGTATCGGTCGTGTTGTAAAATAATTGATCATGATGACCCTAAACCCTCACACAAAATGTGGTCTATGGAAAGTTTTGAAAAGCATGTAAAAACGCGAAGACAACGGTAAGTTGATGGTAGCAAGGAGTTTCACAAAAAATGAAAAAAGTGAATAGAAGAGCTTAAATAGGTCTCTGGGATGATTTGACCGTTGGTGACACGTGGCAATGTGTGATTGGTCCATGTCATCTAGCCGTTGCGAATCCCAATGTTACAATGCCACGTGGCATCATTTGAGTGGGCCACGTCATCTAGCCGTTGTGATTCCCAACGTCTTTTGCCACATGGCACTCACTTATTGGTCCACGTCATGTGACCGTTACCCGATCCTTCTCGACTATAAATACGGGTCCCGTTCACCATTTCACATTTTCAACCTTCATAGAATTTCTCTCTTCATCACCCATGCATACTTGTGCTACATACCCGATACGACTGATACAAGCGATTACACGCGTTTAACCTACCTTTGACTAGCTTATTTCGCTTGCATCGGTCATGAACTTCCCTATCTTACTATTGGCTCGGAATCAAGAACCTAATGCTACCATTGCATCCGGAGGAACATGCCAAAACCCTAAGATTGACTGTCTATTTGTATGATTCTGATATGGAAAGGTCTTGATGAGCCTATTTGTGCATGAATCTAGGACATGACCAATGCAAGCGATTAGGCCCATCTGGAAATGTTGGATGGGCCTAATCGCTTGCATCGGTCGTGTCTGGAAATCAATACAAAAAGGCTTATCAAGACCTCTGGGTATCGAAATCATGCAAATTCTGATATGGAAAGGTCTTGATGAGCCTATTTGTGCATGAATCTAGGACATGACCAATGCAAGCGATTAGGCTCATCTGGAAATGTTGGATGGGCCTAATCGCTTGCATCGGTCGTGTCTGGAAATCAATACAAAAAGGCTTATCAATGACTATCTATTTGTATGATTCTGATATGGAAAGGTCTTGATGAGCCTATTTGTGCATGAATCTAGGACATGACCAATGCAAGCGATTAGGCTCATCTGGAAATGTTGGATGGGCCTAATCGCTTGCATCGGTCGTGTCTGGAAATCAATACAAAAAGGCTTATCAAGACCTCTGGGTATCGAAATCATGCAAATAGACAGTCAATCTTAGGGTTTTGACACGTTCCAGACGCAATGGTAGCATTATCTTCTCCAAATTCTTAACCAATAATAAGATACAAAAGTTCACATGCAATCTAAGCTTCAAGATGACCTCCTTTGGAGACAACCAATTCAAGCGATTAGGACCATCCAAGCTTCCTTGATGGGCCCAGTCACTTGAATTGGTTGTGTCCAATCAAGTATCATATTTATAGCTATATGAATGAATGCTCCATATAGAACAACTAAATGTGTTTATAAATATTATTTTCAACATTAATTATATGTTTCTATAAAGTTAAGGATGATAAATCAAACATGACTGATGCAAGCGATTATGCCCATCGGATATTCTCTGATGACCCTAATCGCTTGGATCGGTCGTATCTCATGCTTTGTTTCTACTTCTGTTTCCAGTTATTTCTATGACTTTAAAAGATCGTTTACTTTTTCTAACCTAGATTTTCAATTTTTTCCACAGATATCTATATTGGATGAAGGCAACTACATTGGGAGGGGGAAGGGAACAAGGAAAACCATAGAGAAGAAAGGAAAGACAAAGATGGATATTCATTCAGTGATCCACTATCTTCCAAAACTGAATCCAAAATTATTTTGTGTTATTCATAAGCAGTATAGTGAAGAGGCAGATTTTTCATTATTCTCCTTGAGGACTCTTTCAAGATACATGGGTTTTACTTCAATACCCTTTAATGCATACAGAGTTTTTCTACTTGAAAGAACAGGTGCATTAAGAATTTTTGGATATGCCCCAGGATTCAATGCTTCAAGGGCAGGTTACTTCCTTTGTTACTCAAGCTATGCAATGGCTGTAGGGGTGTCATATGTTCAAAGTATTATTGTCTACAGGAGAAAAGAGTACCTCAGATATAGAGGAGATTTGCTAGAGACAAGTTCATCCAAAAGGCTCAAGAAGGATTAAATATATTTCTATTCAAAGCTTATTACTCATGAAATGTACATAGATACATTGTAATATATTTATATGCCTTGAGTAATGTAATGTTGAATTGATCCTCTTGAGAACTAAGAAAAAGTGACTTCATTGCATGGTTCAAGCAAAATTGAATTGTTCTTATCATCAAAATGTCTATTTTGTGTGGTTTTTGCTTTATTCTTGTTGAAAAGTTAAATGTGAAGAGGATAGAGAAGTTTCTATGACACGATCGATGCAAGCGATAGGGGCAATCGGAGAATTTCGGATGGCTCATATCTCTTGTATCGGTCGTGTCATCCAGTCTTTTCCATTTTTTCATACCATCCATTTTTTCATATGCAAGTTCCTGTATAATCATTGCACCATTGAGACCTCATCAAAATGTTGAAATTAAACAAAGAAATTGCCAATCAGAATATAGTCCATAAAAAGCCATAATTGAAGTGATGTAATGTGTCACATTCTTAGTTACCATCCTGCAAAAGAAAATCAATGGAAGTATGGAAAAAGGTTCTAAAAGGGGAGATATATTATGTAAGAATTTCTTGGTTTATATTCTTGAATCACCTAGAATTTACTCATGCAAGTTCCTTTATAATCATTGCACAATAGAAACCTCATCAATCTTGAAATTAAACAAAAAATGCCAATATGAATCTAGTCCATAAAAAGACATAATTGAAGTGATGTAATCATTCACATTCTTAGTCACCATCCTGCAGAAAAGTTAAATGTGAGGAGGATAGAGAAGTTTTTATGACACGACCGATGCAAGCGATATGGGCAATCAGAGAATTTCGGATGGCCCGTATCGCTTGTATCGGTCGTGTCATCCAATCTTTTCCATTTTGTCATATGCAAATTCCTGTATAATCATTGCACCATTGAAACCTCCTCAGAATCTTGAAATTAAACAAAAAAATGCCAATATGAATATAGTCCATAAAAAGACATAATTGAAGTGATGTAATCAGTCACATTCTTAGTCACCATTCTGCAAAGAAAAATCAATGGAAGTTTGAAAAAAAGCTTCTTAAAGAAGGAGACTTGTTACAATCTAAAGGGTTGCAACTTGATGCAAGATAATGTTTTTTCTCTAATCTAATGTTAACTATTGCATCATCAATTGAGAATTTGAATTGTGATGATGCCTCATCAAGGTATTCTAGAGCTCCCTTACATTTTTGAATTTCCAATTTGCAGTGACAATTATCTTTCTAGATTGAAAATCTGGATGAATCAGTACTTCTGGACAGCTCTCCTCTGAGTCCAAGGCTATCCAAAGTCCAAGATTTCTTTTCCACCTTTTGTTGAATGATCAGAAGCATCCCAATCTAATGAAGAGATGCAAGGACTAGGCAAATGTATAAGATTTCCATAAGAGCTCCTCCCTAATGGCACCTGATAATATGCAAAATGGACAAATAACTCTGTGCTATTGAAAACTTGAGCGGATTTGTCTGCATACATAAGCTCTTCATATTCCTTACGAAGAACTCTGAATGTTCGTGTTAAACATTCAAGAGGTTGCCACTCTAAAATATTGGAAGGAAA
>CM035428.1:52232673-52237673 GCA_020310875.1 Ceratopteris richardii
GACTTCATTTCCATATCAAAACATCAATTGTTGATTGTCCTACGCCAATAACTCCCCCTCAATCATCAATTCAGGTTTTCTCTATCTTCTTTATGCCTGCCATGTCTTTGAATCTCTGTAGCTTTGGTCCATCTAAGCTTTTGGTAAGGATATCAGCTATCTGATCTTTTGTTGAAGTATGTATGACTTCAATCTCTTTATCCATCACCTTCTCTCTTAGAAAGTGATACTGAATCTCAATGTGTTTTGTCCTGGCATGAAACACAGGATTAGCAGCTAAATACAATCAACTCATGTTATCTCCATGAATAGTAAATATACTCTGAATGATGTCAAAACTCTTCATAAGAGTCTTAAGCCATATCACTTCCTTTGCAGCTTCAAGCATGCCTTTGTACTCAGCCTCTGTAGATGATAAAACCACTGTGTGTTGCTTCTTTGAACACCATGAAATCAACTTATCTCCCACATAACATAGGTATCCATAAGTTGATCTCCTATCATCAGGATTACCTGCCCAATCTGCATCACTATATATCTTGATATTTGTATCTGATGTGAAACCATAATACAAACCTTCTTTGAGTGTACCCTTAATGTACCTCAACACTCTTTGACCTGCAATCCAATGTTCTTATCTAGGACAATGCATAAATTGAGACAAAACTCCAACTGCATATGACAAGTCAGATCTAGTTAATGTAGCATAGATACGACTACCAACCAAACTCTGATATATCTTCATATCCTTGAACTCTTCTCCTCCATATCTGCTCAATTTGTGATTCATCTCCATTGGAGTAGGTGCTACCCTGCAATCATTCATCTTAAACTTGATTAACAAGTTTCTCAGATACCTTTCTTGAGTTACATACACTCCATGTTGGGTATATGAGATCTCCATGCCGAAGAAGTATGACAAGTCTCCCAAATCACTAATCTTGAATTCTTTCTCCATTTGCTTCTTTAGGCTTTGAATGCCTTTCTCATCTGTACCTGTAATAATTATATCATCAACATATATGCATATGTAAATGAACCCTTCATCACTTGCTTTGACAAGCAAACTACTATCTACCTTTGATACTTGAAATCCAAGTTCCTTCAAGAACTTTACAAGTCTATAATTCCATGCCCTTGGGGCCTGCTTCAAACCATACAAAGCTCTCTTGAGCTTATATACATGATCTGGATACCTTCCATCTCTGAATCCTTGAGGTTGCTCCATGAAAACATCATATGAAATATAACCATTCAAAAAAGCATTCTTCACATCTAATTGACATAATTTCCAACCTTTACATGCAGCAATAGCTATGAGTGTCGTGATAGTTGACATCTTTGCCACAAGACTATAAGTCTCATCATAATCAATACCATATGTTTGAGCAAACCCTTTCACAACAAGTCTAGCTTTATACCAAGACAGACTTCCAACTGCAAATCTCTTTGTCTTGTAGACCCATTTGTATCCAATGATCTTCTGGCTATTTGGTTTAGGAACCAACTCCCATGTCTGATTCTCCATTAATGCATCATATTCTTCCTGCATAGCTTTCTCCTAATTTTCCTTACCTTTTGCCTCTTCATATGTAGAAGGGTCTTCATCTGCCTTTATCATGTAAGCATAATCTTCGGTAACCAAAAAAGAAGTGTCATAGCTATACCTTGTAGGTTGCCACTTGTGTCTTGATGACCTTCTAAGTTCTCCACTCCTTGAAGTTTCTGGTTCATCACACTCAGGATCAAATCTTGGCATTTCTTCAACTTCAACCTGCACTTCATTATTCTCCTCTTCATTAAATATCTGAACCTTTGATTTACCTTTCTTTTGACTCACAACTTCTTCATCACCTGTATTAATATTGATTGTACCTGCATACCAAGTACCTTGCTCATCAAATGTAACATCCTTTGACACTAGGAATTGTTTTTTGGATGGACTCCACAACCTATATCCCATCTGCTTATCATCATAACCAATGAATACATACTTTTCAGCTTTAGGTTCTAACTTGTGTCTTAATTGTGATGGCACATATGCATATGCCAAACATCCAAATACTTTGCAATGGTCTAATGTAGGTCTCTTACCCCACCATGCCTCATATGGTGTCATACCCTGCAAAGCTTTACATGGTAACCTATTGACCAAATAAGTAGCTGTATTTACAGCCTCATCCCACAAGTAATTTGGGCAATTCTTCTCCTTCAACATGGACCTTGCAAACTCAACAAGAGTTCTATTTCTCCTTTCTGCTACACCATTTTGTTGAGGAGAGTACGTGCAAGTAATTTCCCTTTTTATACCTGTATTCAACAATTAATCACTGAACTCATTAGAGAAATACTCTCCCCCTCCATCTGACCTTAGTCTCTTCAACTTATGACCTGTAATTCTCTCTGCATACACATGATAATGTTTGAATGTATTGAATACCTCTGACTTATCTTTGATCACATAGATAATGATCCATCTAGTAGCATCATCAACATAAATCACAAGTACCTTGAACCATTGATACTGAAATCCTTTGATGGTCCCCACACATCTATGTGTACCAACTCAAGCTTCTCTGAATACATAAAACCATGCTTGGAATAAGATTGCTTATGAGCCTTACCTAATTGACATGCCTCACATCTGTATGTCATATGTTGACCTGCAACATTAGGCAATCCAAGCACTGAACCATTGTTAATCATATCTTTGATACCTCTTTCATTGAAATGTCCAAGCCTCTTGTGCCAAAGATCTAACTCAGAGATCTTATGCCCTCCATAGGTGAACAAGGCATGACCAATATTACCTTGGATCTTCAATGTGAACAATCTTCCTTCTTTCTTCCGTGAAACAATCTGTTTATACCCATTGCTAGGGTCTTCCACAAACACTCCTTCATTAGTGAATCTAACTTCATAACCTTTTTCAACAATTTGTCCTACACTTATCAGATTCTTAGGAATTTTAGGAACATACAAGACCTTACTCAAGAGAGTACTTCCATCCTTGGCCTTCACTGATCCAATTGACTTCACATTGTGCTTTGTATTGTCACCTGTTTGAACTACGTGATTAGTTACCTTATTTTCCAAATCAGTCATCAATGCTATATTACCACTCAGGTGATTGCTACACCCTGAGTCAATGTAGAAGACTCTTTGATCATCACTTTGCCTTTCACAAGTTGCATTCATTATCAATGTTGAATCCTCCTTTTGATCTGAAGCATAATTGTAGTAGGTATTGTTGTATTGTTGACTTTGGAATCCTCTACCTGCATTTCTTCCAAAGTAACCCCTACTACCTCTACCTCTGAAATTACCTCTTTGATTTCTACCACCTCTTCCTCTTGAATTAAAATTCTGATTATATCCACCATTATTCTGAGTATTATGCCAGTAATCATTAGCTAAGTGATTTGTCTTACCACAAATCCAGCAAGCTTTGACTCCATCTTTATTACTCCTGCCTCTTCCTCTACCTTTGCCACCTCCTCTTCCTCTTAGGAAGTTAGCTTGGCTAGTTGTACCTTCATCTTCATTTTCTTGTTGCTTCCCTTTGCTATTTTTCTTCTTATCCTTTGAATACATTGCATGACCTGCACTTTTATCACTTTCTCCTTTGACATCCTGCTCAAAGGTTAGCATGTGACCTAGCAACTAATTTAAGTCAGGAGTGAAATGATCGGGTGATAATTCTGTAGACAAAATGAATGGCTTCCATTTGTCATCACCTCTCAAACCTGTGAGGATTTGTCTTACCATTTTATCCTCCTCAATGTCTTCATCAACTACTCCTAATGCATTTGCAATATCCTTCATTCTGGTTACATAATCTGAGATGTATTGAGAGGCCTTCTTCTTGAATGTGGTAAATACTGCCCACAAGGATGCCTTCCTAGACTTTGTGGTGTTTTGAAAATGCTCCTCCAAAGCATTCCATATATCACTAGCACTTTCAAGACCTCTAATGTGAGGTAGCAAGTAGTCATTGACTGTCATATAGATAATGCTCCTAGCTCGAGCATCTTTCTTCATCCAATTTTTCAAATCTGATAATTCCTCCCTAGTTGGAACACCAGGATCTCTGAATTGAGGCTTTTCTTCTTCACCTGTAATGTAAGCTATCAAGTTTTTGCTCATTAGATGAGCTTCCATCCTCATTGACCATGCTGGATAGTTTTCTCTATCCAATTTCTCTATTTGAAGAGAATCTCCCATCCTTTCTTCTCCTGTGTATTGGACTCTTCAAACTTTATGAGTAACAGATGTACCTTTACTTTGAATGATACTCCTTTTGTCTTCCTTGATGTCGTATGACCTCCGTCTCAAGCTTTTTCCTCAAGCTTTCACCTTTTGAACCTTCAGATGTTGAATTCTTTGCAACTGCAGCAGTCGGGATCCTACTTTCTTCAATTCTGATGCTTCTTGCTCTGATACCACTGATGGAGTGTGTTAAAATCCAAAAGAAAACGTTACTCTTGTATTTAGAGCACCTCTATAACAAGAATAACTCAAATCTTCACCAATTTTAGAAGATCAATACTCAATTGACAAATTCTTGAACAAACTGTGAAGAAGGAGATTACACAAAAAGTCTGCTGCACATAATTCACTCATTGCTTTATCAAATGTGTATTGTTTTTTATAAAACTTTGTATGAGGTTTCACCTATAGATTCAGCACCTTCTCCAAGTTGAATTACTCCAAAGATTCAGTAGATCTTGAGAAATCAACTTAACAAGTCACCTATGTCTAAAACTGCTCTTCTGAGAAGTCGATTTAGACACCTATAAATTTTAACACTTGGTTCTCTCAATCTAGAACCCGTTTCTACAAATGTTTTTAGCCACAAGTAGCTTACCTTCCAACTTAAAGATTGAGTGCTTGCTTGCTCAAAACTTTACACTGTGGAACGAGAATTGACCAAAACATTAGCATCGAATTTTGCGCCTCTTGCAGCTTATCTTCTTTCCATTTACACATGTAAATATTCC
>CM035428.1:52283887-52286387 GCA_020310875.1 Ceratopteris richardii
CTTCATCTGAAATGTAACCATTCAAAAAAGCATTTTTAACATCTAATTGAGATAACTTCCAACCTTTGCAAGCAGCAATTGCTATGAGAGTTCTGATGGTTGTCATTTTTGCCACAGGACTATAGGTCTCATCATAATCCACTCCATATGTCTGTGCATACCCTTTCACAACAAGTCTGGCTTTGTTCCTAGAGACACTTCCATCTGCAAATCTCTTTGTTTTGTAAACCCACTTACATCCAATAATTTTCTGGCTATTAGGTTTAGGAACCAGATCCTAAGTCTGATTCTCTATCAATGCATCATACTCCTCTTGCATGGCTTCTTCCCAATTTCTCTTGCCTTTGGCTTCATCATATGTAGATGGATCTTCATCTGCTTTCACCAACTAAGCATAATCTTTAGTAGTCAAGAATGAGGAGTCATAGCTATACCTTGTAGGTTGCCACTTGTGTCTAGATGACCTCCTAACTTCTGCACTTTTTGAAGTTTCTGGTTCATCACATTCTGGATCAAACCTTGGCCTCTCTTCAACTTCAACCTGTACTTCACTATTCTCACTTTCATCAAGTAATTGAATCTTTGCTTTACCTTTCCTTTGATCCACTACTTCTTCAACATCTGCATGTACATTATATTTACTTGCATACCAAGTACCTTGCTCATCAAATGTAACATCCTTGGATACAAGGAATTGCTTTGTGGATGGACTCCACAACCTGTATCCCATTTGCTTATCATCATAACCAATGAATACATATTTTTCTGCCTTAGGCTCCAACTTATGCCTCAATTGGGATGGCACATATGCATATGCCAAGCATCCAAATATTCTGCAATGATCCAAGGTAGGTTTCTTACCCCACCAAGCTTCATATGGTGTCATACCTTGTAAAGATTTACAAGGCAATCTATTGACCAAATAAGTAGCTGTATTTACAGCCTCTGCCCACAAATAATTTGGGCAATTCTTCTCTTTCATCATGGACCTTGCAAACTCAACAAGAGTCCTATTTCTCCTTTCTCCTACACCATTTTGTTGAGGAGAGTACCTGCAAGTAACTTCTCTCTTTATACCTGCATTCCACAAGTAATCATTGAATTCATTTGAAAAATACTCTCCCCCTCCATCTGACCTTAGTCTCTTCAATTTTTGACCTGTAATCCTTTCTGCATATGCATGATAGTGTTTAAATGTATTAAACACTTCTGATTTTTCTTTAATCACATAAATTGTGATCCATCTGGTAGCATCATCAACATATATGACATAATATCTTGAACCATTTATACTAAAGTCCTTTGAAGGACCCCACACATCTGTATGCACCAACTCAAGTCTTTCTGAATACATAAACCCATGCTTGGAATAGGATTGCTTATGAGCCTTACCTAATTGACATGCCTCACATCTGTATGTCATGTGTTGACCTGCAATGTTAGGCAACCCAAGCACTGAATCATTATTAATCATGTCTTTGATACCTCTTTCATTGAAGTGTCCAAGCCTTTTGTGCCAAAGATCCAATTCTGACACCTTCTGCTCTCCATATGTGAACATAGCATGTCCAACATTTCCTTGTACCTTCAATGTGAAGAGCCTTCCTTCTTTCTTCCCTGTAACAACCTGTTTATACCCTTGACTAGGGTCTTCAACATAGACTCCACCATTGGTGAATCTTACCTCATATCCTTTTTCCACAATTTGACCTACACTGATCAAATTCTTTGGAATTGTGGGAACATAAAGAACCTTACTCAGAAGAGTGCTCCCATCTTTAGCTTTGACTGAACCAATTGACTTTACCTTATGCTTTGTATTATCACCTGTCTGAACTGTATGGTTAATTGCATTACGATCTAGATCAGTCATCAAAGCAATATTTCCACTTAAATGATTACTACATCCTGAATCAACGTAGAACACTCTCGTGTCCTCATGTGAGGTTTCATATGTTGCATTCATAATGAGAGTCGAATCCTCCTTCTGATCTGATGCATAGTTGTAGTAGGTGTTATTATAGGATTGATTTTGGAAGCTTCTTCCTCCACCTCTTCCAAAAGAATTCCTACCACCTCTACCTCTGAAGTTTCCTCTCTGAAATCTACCACCTCTTGCTCTTTGATTAAAGTTCTGATAATTACCATTATTTTGATTATTGTGCCAACAATCATGAGATAGATGATTGGTCTTACCACATATCCAACAAGCTCTTGCATTATCTTTGTTGTTTCTGCCTCTTCCTCTACTTCTGCCATTTCCTTTTCCTCTTATGAAATTTGCTTGGTTTGAAGTACCTTCTTCTTCACCTGATTGTTGCTTTCCTTTGTTAGCTTTCTTCTTGTCTTTAGAGTACATTGCATGACCTGCACTCTTATCAACATCTCCTTTGACATCATTCTCAAAAGTTAGCATATGACCTAAGAATTGATTCAAATCACGAGTGAAGTGATCTAGTGAAAGTTCTATAGATAAAATAAAAGTCTTCCGCTTCTCATC
>CM035428.1:52291387-52331387 GCA_020310875.1 Ceratopteris richardii
GACTATGCAATTAAAGATCTACAAAAGGATTCTTGAAATGATCAAGCATAGAAGGAGAATACACAGAAAGATCGGGTGCAACATTTCTTCATTTCTGACAAGATTTACATCTGAGTGATGAGAGATATCTTGCTCACTTCTAAAGTGTCTAATGATCACTAATTCTCTTAAAAAATGATCTTAACACAATCTCTCATATTTTCCTTGACATTTTTCATAGTATATTTAGGCAAATATTTACAAGCTTATGACTACTGAAAGATATAAGTGAACTATCTCTAAATTAATGTACATATGTGTACACATCTTCCAACTTCTGAATATGCACTTCCTCCATGCTTCATAACTTGAACTTTTCTTCAGTCCTTGACTTCCAAACCTTCATTAAACCTTCAATTGTTGATTGCCCTGCACCAACAGCTGTGAAGAGAGATGGTGGATGCAATCCAAAGATGAGTAGGTGCTGCTACAACCAGCTTCACACCAGCCAACTGAGACTTCAGAGTTGATTAGTAGACCCTTTGAGCTTCCTAAATCCACCAAAATATCAGCCAAGTACTTTGGAACATGTATCCCAAAAGTTTAAGTCAAGACAGACTAGTTGCGAAATGACTAGCTCCCAAAACTTGCTATTTTTGGACATACACCTGCTGGAAAAAATGAACAGTGCTCTCAACCTGGTAGGAATTAGAAAAATTCCTTTTGGGCATAGCAAATAGAATTAACAAGCTTGCTATTCCAAGTTAAAACACTTCAAATGATGGACTGAGCACTGAGAACAAGATTTATCAATTTTTGGAACATGCCCACAATTCTCGGGGCTCTGCAGAGATAGACCAGTGAGCAGTAAAATGCAGATATCTCCATAACTATGAATTCAATGACCATGAAAATTTATAGCCAGAAACTAGACAGTATGAGCTATCCAACCCACTTTAAAGCTCTGAAAAAAGGTTCAGTAAAACTCGAGATATGACCTTCTGAAGGTACTGCTCTGAGTGAGTATAGCTGAGAACAAAATAGAGAAGTAGATGATAATAAATGTATAGATTGACATATGATTACAACCACATTGGCAATGAATCTTTGCACAATGGGAGTATAATGATAGAGCTATGGAGTAAGCTCTTCAATCTCTACAAAATGACATCAAGTGGTCACGTACAAGGCTTGCTAATCGCCTCTTCCTTCTTGCTCTTTTTATAGCTATTCTTGGAGGGAGTTTTGAATTCGAATTTGAATGGCTCCACCTAAAAGTGATCCCCAAAGTTAGGAGATATTCCCTCAGCTCAAAAAGTCATGGGTTTTGGTAGTTAGAGCCACGAAATTGCTTTTACATCATGCATGAGGTAAGCCATCCTTTTCCTTTTTCTTTTTTCAATTACAAGAGATAAAAATGAACTCTTTTACAAGAGGTGTTCACATGACTACTCATGTGACTTACAAATGAGGATGATATCAAATATATCAAGCATGTAGGCTTGGGTAAAATGCACCAACATCTCCCCCTCAAGCCTAACATGCTTGACCTTCAAATAAGTCTTCAATTGTCCTTGATTTCCTGCAAGCTAATCATCAACTTGAATCTACTTAACTTCATACCATCAAGAGCTTTCGTCAACATGTCTGCACATTGCATATCTGTAGAGACATAGGATAGTTGAATATGCTTGCTCATTAGCTTCTCCCTTACGTAATGGTAGTGGACTTCAATATGCTTGGTTCTAGCATGGTATACCGGATTAGCTGCTAGATGTAGTGAGCTTGTGTTGTCACCAAAAATATGAGGTGTTGAAGAATGAAGTCCAAGATCTGTGTACAAAGATTTTAACCACATGATTTCTTGAGTTGCATTAGCCAAACCTCTATATTCAGCTTCAGTAGAAGATAATGCCACGGTTGGTTGCTTCTTCGATGACCAAGAAATGATTTTTGGACCTGCAAATGATATATATCCTGATGTGCTTCTTCTATCATCTTTAGATCCAGCCCAATCTGCGTGAGCAGTAAAATGCAGATATCTCCATAACTATGAATTCAATGACCATGAAAATTTATAGCCAGAACCTAGACAGTATGAGCTATCCAACGCACTTTAAAACTCTGAAAAAGGTTCAATAAAACTCGAGATATGACCTTCTGAAGGTACTGCTCTAAGTGAGTATAGCAGAGAACAAAACAGAGAAGTAGATGATAATAAATGTATAGATTCACATATGATTACAACCACATTGGCAATGAATCTTTGCACAATGGGAGTATAATGATAGAGATATGGAGTAAGCTCTTCAATCTCTACAAAATGACATCAAGTGGTCACGTAGAAGGCTTGCTAATCGCCTCTTCCTTCTTGCTCTTTTTATAGCTATTCTTGGACGGAGTTTTGAATTCGAATTCGAATGGCTCCACCTAAAAGTGATCCCCAAAGTTAGGAGATATTCCCTCAGCTAAAGAAGTTGTGGGTTTTGGTAGTTAGAGCCACGAAATTGCTTTTACATCATGCATGAGGTAAGCCATCCTTTTCCTTTTTCTTTTTTCAATTACAAGAGATAAAAATGAACTCTTTTACAAGAGGTGTTCACATGACTACTCATGTGACTTACAAATGAGGATGATATCAAATATATCAAGCATGTAAGCTTGGGTAAAATGCACCAACAACAGCTCCCCCTCAATCATCAATTGAGGTTTTCTCTATCTTCTTTATGCCTGCCATGTCCTTGAATCTTTGTAGCTTTTGTCCATCCAAGCTTTTGGTTAGCATATCAGCTATCTGATCTTTTGTTGAAGTATGTATGACTTCAATCTCTTTATCCATCACCTTCTCTCTCAGAAAGTGATACTCAATCTCAATATGTTTGGTCCTGGCATGAAACACAGGTTTAGCAGCTAAATACAATGAACTCATGTTATCTCCATGAATAGTGGGTGTACTCTGAATAATATCAAAACTCTTCATCAGAGTTTTGAGCCATATTACTTGCTTTGCTGCTTCAACCATACCTTTGTACTCAGCGTCTGTAGAGGATAAAGCAATTGTGTGTTGCTTCTTTGAACACCAAGAAATTAATTTATCTCCCACATAACACAAGTATCCATATGTTGATTTCCTATCATCAGGATTACGTGCCCAATCTGCATCACTATATATCTTGATGTTTGTACCTGATGTAAAACCATAATACAAACCCTGTTTGAGTGCACACTTAATATACGTCAACACTCTTTGTCTTGCAATCCAATGTTCTTTCCTAGGGCAATGCATGAATTGAGACAATACTCCAACTGCATATGACAAATCAGGTCTAGTTAATGTAGCATAGATAAGACTACCACCCAAACTTTGATGAGCAACAAATAGCTTTTTTTAATAAAGAGTTTCAACATCATGTCTGTAGGTTGAAGAAGGCACTTTATGGCCTAAAGTAGGCTCGAAGGGCTTGGAACCAAAGATTGGTGGACTATTTGATTGAATGTGGTTACAATCAATGCAAGGTGGATCCATCTCTCTTCATCAAACAAAGAGGAGAACTTGTGGTCTACAAGTGTGTGTATGTAGATGATCTTATCATTACATGTAATGATACAAAGGGCATTGAGGAGATCAAAGCAAAGCTTGGGAAGGATTTTAGGATCTCTGATCTTGGAGATCTTAGGTATTTTCTTGGAATTGAAGTTGTATGCAAAGAAGAAGGTGTTATGCTCTTTCAAAGGAAGTGTATTCTAGACCTACTTGAGAGGTTTGGGATGCTATATTGCAAGACTATTTCAAATTATATGGAAGTTAATGTAAAGCTAAGCTCTATTGATGGAGAACTATTGGAGGATGTAAGTTTGTATTGATCTATTGTAGGATCTTTCAATTGTGCCACAATAACTAGGCTTGACATAGCATATGGATTTTGAGTGTTATCAAGATTTATGCATAGTCCAAGGACTACACACTTGCAAGCCACAAAAAGAATGTTATGATATCTCAAGGCTACTATGAATGAAGGATTAAGATAGGAGTACAAGTGGTTACCTAGTCATGCTAGGTAGCAAGATTGTATCATAGATTTCAAAGAAGCAACCCATAGTGGCATTATCTTCCACTGAGGCTGAGTATAGAGCTTTGGCACAAGTAATTTGGGAGCTAATGTGGATTAAGAAGTTATTTATGGAGCTTAATTTGCAAGTTGACACATATCCAATCTTCTGTGATGATATGAGTAGCATTCATCTAGAATCCAATCCTGTCTATCATGCTAGAATGAAGCATATTGAAGTGCACTATCACTTCATAAGGGAAAAGGTGATATCCAAGGAACTTTTAGTACATCATACTAGTACCAAGGACCAAGTTGCTGACATGTTTATAAATGCTTTGGATGGAATGAAGATTTCAAAGCTCAAGCAATGCATCAACATGAAGGAGCTTGGATGAAGACGAAAACTTTAAGCTTGAACGGATTGTTAAAATTCAAGATTAAAGACAAAAACCTTAAGCTTGAAGGAATTGTTAAAATTCAAGCTTCAAATTTGTGGGAAATCAATCATGGAAATGTGGAGCAATCAAAGAGATCCAGAATCCACGAGATTCCATCAAGAAAAGTCACTCAAAAACTTCCCAAGTCATCTCAACTAAGTCCTCCAATCTAGGCATTTGATTTGAAAAGGTAGTTCCTAGATTTTAGGGGCACATTTCTCACTATGAAAGGAGCATGTACCCCGACTTCATTTGGATCATATTCTTGGAGTTTTAGCTCATGTAAAGTTTCACTAAGTGCTAGAGTTGTAATAAGGAAGCCGCTTGCTTGCTTGTTTGTTCTCTTTGAGTAGGCATATCTATTTGTGTGCCCATGCTGTTGGTACATTTGGCGAGCCTTGATGCTTGACCAAAAGTTCAAAGGATTATTTTTTGTTGAACCTTAATGTTCATAAGTCACATGTGAACATTTCTTGTTAAAACCTTGAAATTAACACAAGATAAATGTAAAAGGGGAAGCTTCAAGGAATCTCGTAACTTTATGAGTTGTAAATCACAAAACCCAAGTGATTGGAGTCAAATTAATTAGGAGGCTAAAAGATAGGACCACTTTTAGGTGGAAGATTCCAAATTCAAATTTGAATTCTTCTATAAAAACTCTTGATTTTTGTTGTGGGATATGCAAGCAGAAGAAGGTCACATTGAGCTTCAAGATTGTGGGCATACCTTGTCCACACATCTATGAGTAAGCCTACAACATCTCTTCGTATCATACATTCATTACAATATACACTTTGATTCTGATTATGGAACTATCTCATGTTCACTACTATCTGCCACTACACTCTCATTTTCAGTCAATTTGTATTGACGAATTCTCTACGTATACTAAATCTTTTGATATGATTCAAATTGATACATGTAGCCTAAACCTTCTAGTTCTATGCTATCAATTTTCATGTCATTTGGTTTAGAGATGAGTGAGATACGTTCATCTCATTATGCCTATGTTTGTAGACTGTCATCCTCCTAAAATGTCGGGATTACACCCCTAACTTCTTAAGATTAGTTCTCAGCTTATGCGAATCCTAAATTAGTGAAATAACTTCCTATAGCAAGCTTAGGGGTTCAATTAGATATTTCTAAAAGCTCTCGGGTCAATTGTAATCATTGAGTGAGCAGTGAATGAAAAAAGTGAGCAGGTTACAGTCCATAAATAGCAAGATTTTACAACTCTTCAACATTGGAAGTAGTCTGTTTTGATGCAACTATTTGAAAATGATGCTCCAAGGCACATTATGAGTCCAAATACATATTTGGGAAGGTGAAGTTGTCTCCTAAGGTAATCTGAAGTAATATTGGCACGTGTAGAGCAGGATTTGTGTAGCACTAGCTCAGTTCTGGAGTGTATCCAACCATCTCCTCATAGTGGTATCAGAGCTATCATCAACTCAACATGGGAGATGGATTCCCATCATCAGTTAACAAATTGGATCAAGGTAATTAATCCGCTTGGTCTATTAGAATGGAAGCATATCTACAAGGTCAAAATTTTTATGGTTACATATCTGGAGATGAGTTAATGCCAACTCTTAGAAGCAAATGGCAACCCACTCAAAAAGAACAAGAAAGGTTTTCGACATGGTGCTCAAAAGATGCATTGGCCAGGTCATACCTTCTCAACTCAGTTTTTGATTTTTTACTCTCACATATTAGAAATTGTAAGACTTCACAAGAAACCTGGAATGTACTTGAAGCATTCTTCTCTGCAAGCACTAGAGTGAGAAAGAATCAACTGTGGATGGAGTTCACAACACTCAAGAAGATGCCCAAACCGAATGTGACTAATTATGTCACCAAAATGAAGGACCTTGCTGACCAACTTGGAAGCATTGGAGAAGTCATTGATGAAGAGCAAATTGTCAGACAAGTGATCAATGGAATCAAAGAAAATGACAAATGGGAGCATTTACTATTGCAATGGATGTATACATGGACATGTAGGTACCTGATTTCAATACTCTAATAGGACAATTGTTTACTCATGAAGCCAAGCTTGTGAAGAACAATGACAACTCAAAAGCTAATCAATCCTCTGCTCTATACACTGATAAGAATAAGAGTAAGGATGGTAAAGGTAAAGGCAAGAAATCTGATGATGAAGCTAGTACCTCTCAAGCTAACTTTGCAGGTAGAGGTAGAGGTACAAGAGGAAGAGGTAGAGGAGGAAGACAAGGCAGGGGGAGACTCCAAAGCACCTCTCCATGTGCCATATATGGATTGACTAACCACACAACTGAGAATTGCTTCAGGAACCCTAGAAATCAGAGAGGAAGACGCTTCAACAGAGGAAGCTATGGAAGAGAAAGATCAAACAACTTCAACAACTATAACAACCACTACAACAATTACAATAATCAAGGAGGCTATAGAGGAAGGAGAGACTACATCAATTATACTGAAGAGCAGGGATAAGAAGACTCACTTTTATTAATGATCATGACCATGAGGCAAGGTAAAGCAGATGAGCATGTTTTATATAGATTCTGGTTGTTTAAATCATGTAGCAGGAAATGTGGCATTACTATTTGACTTGGAGGATCCAAGGAACAAGCATGAGGTTCAGACAGGAGATGATACAAGGCACTCAGTTGAAAAGATTGGGAATGTTAAGACCTGAGATGGAAATATGAATCTACTCAGTAAGCTATTATATGTACCTACCATAACCAAGAACTTGATAAGTGTTGGACAAATTGTAGAAAAAGGCTTGCCGGTAAGGTTTAGAAGAAATGGAGCATTTGTTGAACATCCTCAACAAGGATTCAAGAAGATAGCCAAAGGAGAAAAGACAGGTAGACTCTTTACATTTGAAGTGCAGGATATAGAAATATAGCACTTTTCAATTATGGAGGACAAACCTTATCAGAATTTGAAATGTGGCACAAAAGATTAGCTCACATAGGAGAAAGGAGTGTAAAACAAATCTGCAGGGATGAGAGTGTGCTTGGATTGCCAAATATATCCAAGCAACACATGATATACAAATGCAGCTCATGTCAATTTGGGAAGTCTCATAGACAACCATTTATGAAGAAAGGTTACATCCATGGTGATCTATTTGAGCTACTGCACACAGATGTTTGGAGACCTAGTTCAATCTCAGGATCCAGGTATTATGTATCATTCATTGATGATTGTAGCAGATGGACCATACTTTATTTTATGAAACACAAAGATGAAGTTTTCAATTGCTTCAAAAAATATCTTGATCTTGTTGAAAATAAGACAGGGAAAACATTAAAGAGGCTAAGGTCACATGGAGGGGGAGAATACTTCTCCCATGAGTTTGATGCATATCTCCAAGATAGAGGCATCAAAAGAGAAATCACAACTAGATATACTCCATAGCAAACTGGAGTAGCAAAAAGGAGGAATAGGACCATTATGGAGGCAGCAAGGTCCATGATCAATGGGAAGAAATTGCCCAACTATCTATGGGTAGAGGTTGTATCCACAGCCACCTATCTTATCAATAGACTCCCATCTAAAGAATTGGATGGGATGACACCATATGAAGCTTGGAATGGCAGAAGGCCTAGCCTAGAACATTGTAGAATTTTTAAGTGCATAGCATATGCACATGTTCCATCACAAATCAGAGGTAAAATGGATCCTAAGGCAGAGAAATGTGTATTCATAGGTTATGACCTTAATAAAAAAGGGTACAAGTTGTATAATCGAAGTACTAAAGGTTTTATTGTAAGCAGAGATGTTGTCTTTGATGAAAACAACTCGTGGTATGAAGATTATTGCAGTAAAGTCAAGCTACCTTATGACCTAGAAGAAGACTTTCCCACAATTCAAAAGGAAACTAATCAACAATGTGAAGATTCAAGTGATTCTGATGATGATCAGAGGACACCAAGGAAGAACTTCAAGGTATGGAGCAACAAAGGTAAAGAGAAGATGCAAGACTTGAGGGATATTGCAGAATCCTCTCAACAAACAATAAGGAGATCAACGAGGACAAGGAGAAGCCAAAAAGGTATGGATATGACACCTCTTTAGTCACTAAACACTCAATCTATATTGCTCAGGATATCAACTCAAAAGAATCATCAACCTTTGAAGAAGCAAACAAGAAATCTGAATGGAAGGAAGCAACGGAGGAAGAGATACAAGCACTTCAAGAAAATCAGACTTGGAACCTAGTTCCCAAGAACCAATCCATGAAGAACATTGGATCTAGATGGATCTATAAGGTAAAAAAGAATTCTGATGGTTCACTGAATAGATACAAAGCAAGACTTGTTGCTAAAGGGTTTGCTCACACCCAAGGGATTGATTATGATGAGACCTTCTCGCCTATGGCAAAGATGCCAACAATCAAAGTTCTCTTAAGCATAGCTGCTTGACGGAATTGAAACATCTACCAATTAGATGTAAAAAATGCTTTTTTGAATGGTTGGATTTCAGAGGAGGTGTACATGGCACAACCTCTTAGATTTGTTGATGAAGAACACCCTGAGTATGTGTGCAAACTCAAGAAAGCTCTCTATGGTCTCAAACAAGCACCTAGAGCTTGCAATCATAGATTGATTACATTTTTGCAGGACAAAGGATTCAAGATGAGCAAGGCTGATTCTTCACTTTTTACCAAGAAGAATAACTCTGAAGTTATATATCTATGTGTGTATGAAGATGATATTATCTTTACAGGTAATGATGCAGATGGAATCAAGAAGCCAAAGCCCAAATGAAGGAAGAATTCAAGATAAGTGATCTAGGATTGCTCACTTACTTTCTTGAATTAGAAGTTGTCTATACAGATAAACGGATCTTCCTTACTCAAAGGAAGTATGTTAAAGATGTAATTGCAAAGTTCAAGATGCAAGATGCTATGCTTGCACGTACTCCCATGGAAATCAATCACAAGTTAAGTGCTCATGAAGGGGAACCTATCGAAGACATTCCAAGCTACCAAAGCTTAGTTGAAGCTTGAATTATGCAACCCTAACTAGGGTAGATATATGCTATGGTGTAAGTGTGCTTAGCCAATTTATGCACACTCCTAGAAAGCCTCATATGGATGCAACAAAAAGTATATTGAAGTATCTAAATGGAACTATGAATGAAGGATTGTATAATCCTTATACTTTTGATTTGAGTGTAAAGTTATTCACTGATGCAGATTGGGGAGGATCAAAAGATGATAAAAGAAGCACATCAGGATATTTATCCTTTGAACGTGCAAAACTCATTTCTTGGTCTTCAAAGAAACAACCCACAGTAGCACTCTCTTCAACTGAAGCTGAATAGAGAGGATTGGAAAATGCAACTAAGGAGGCAATGTGGACCAAGACCCTATATACAGATTTAGGGTTAGAATTTGGCACTCCATACATATTTGGAGACAACATGAGTTCCTTGCATTTAGCTACTAATCCTATCTTTGATGCCAAGACTAAACATATAGAAGTCTATTATCACTTTGTAAGGGCGAAAATAGCAAGCAAAGAAGTACAATCATCTTATGTGTCTATTCAGATGCAATGTGCAGATATGATGACCAAATCACTTGATGGAAGCAAACTCGACAGGTTCAAATCAATGATTGGAATGCAGGAAATGTGAAGAGATGGATAGGTATGTGCTTGAAGATGAAGAGGTATTGCAAAATCCTTGATCTACACTAGCCAAATGAACTCCAGGAGTATATGGTGGGCCCTTTTAGCTTGCCAATGGATGTATTAGACACCCTATGTACCTTGGAAGATCACTCTCAAAAAGATAGATCAAAACAGATAAGTTGGAGTTAGCTCAAAGGTGAAAACTTGCTATTCTTGGTTCATACACCTGTCCAGTGTTTTACATAATTCTCTGAGCACAGCAGCAATTAGCTTAATTCCTCTTGGGAAAGTCTAGGTAACTTAAAGAGCTAACTTTCAAGAGTAATCTCATCAAAAATAATGAACCACACACTGAGAATGAGTTTTAACAACTGATGACATCATCCCGATTTTCACGGGCTACTACAATTTGAGACCAGTGAGCAGAAAAATCAACATAACTCAAAATCTAGGAATCCAATGATTATGAAATATTGTATGGTTATACTAGACAGTAAGCTGAATCCAACAAGCTTTAAATCACTGAATTTAAATAAGTAACCACTGAGAAATGGTTCTGACAAGATGAGTGAAAAAGTCGGGTACCTGACAGAGAAGTGAAGATGAACAGACCCTGTTGACTTCAAATGACCATAACTGAAGATTGCAACATCCAAATGACATGAAAATTTGTGAGCATATAGTAGACTCATAGAGCTAACTTTACCAAGTTAAATCACTGAAAATGATCCACCAAGATCAGAGAAAACATCTCTGCAAGCTGACTGAGAAAACTGAGAGTAATGGCAGTGAGTAGTACACTTCACAAGAACATGGAACAATGAACTCAAATAATCATGAAAATGAAAGTATATTGCTTTTAAAATACAATGCCTTACTGATACATATGTGTGCCTTGTAATCACACCTTGATATGGCATAAAGCTCAGCTCTTCGAGGTCTTCACATAGGTCTCTCTAACCACGACTAAAACTGCCACCTATTTATAGTTGAGTTTGGGAGGCTAACTTCCCTCAATCACTCTCCAATCAATCAATGATTATTGCTTGTACAATACAATGACTTACTGTTACATATGTGTGCCTTGTAATCACACCTTGATATGGCATAAAGCTCAGCTCTTGGAGGTCTTCACATAGGTCTCTCTAACCACGACTAAAACTACCATCTATTTATAGTTGAGTTTGGGAGGCTAACTTCCCTCAATCACTCTCCAATCAATCAATGATTGATTTGATTCTCTACCTACCACAAATCAAGAATTCGTGGCTCCTCTTTCCCTTTTGATCAAGTGGACTCAACCACTTAAGATTCTTTCACTTTTACATTAAGTAAACTCTTCAAAAGTTACAAGAGGTAGTTCACAAGTGAAATTTACATAGTCTTCATTTTAAGGCTTCTTCTATGACTTTGGGGAACTCAAGCCAATACTTAGGCTTGTCATAGGCTTGCTCCAATAGCTCCCCCTCAAGCCAAGTATGCTTGAGGTCTTCAATCTTCCAAGCTTACGTGCAAACCAATCATAGCTTTGAATTTGGAAAGCTTTGTACCATCCAATGCTTTGGTTAGAATATCTGGCATTGTTGATGAGTGGACACATATGATATTTGAATCTCTTTGCTTAGAACCTTCTCTCGTACATAGTGATAATGAACTTCAATATGTTTGGTCCTTGCATGGAAAATAGGATTAGCAGCCAAATCAATAGAACTCATATTGTCACAAAAAATAGTTGGAGTTCCAAACTCCAATCCAAGATCTTTGAATAATGTCTTCATCCACATAGCTTCTTGTGTAGCTATGGCAAGACGTCTATATTCAGCTTCAGTAGAAGAGAGAGCAACTCTGGGTTGCTTCTTGGATTACCATGAAATAAGCTTTGAACCTGCAAAGGTAAGATAACCTGAAGTGCTCCTTCTATCTTCCTTGGAGCCAGCCCAATCTGTATCAGAAAATAGCTTCAAACCTAAATCAGATACGTAAGGATAATAAAGTCCTTCATTTATGGTTCCTTTGAGATACTTGAGAATCCTTTTGGTAGCATCCATATGTGGTTTCCTTGGTGTGTGCATAAATTGGCTTAGCACACTCAGACTGTAACATATATCTACTCTTGTCAATGTGGCTTAGTTGAGACTACCCACTAGACTTTGATATGATGTGATGTCCTCTATGAGTTCACCTTAATGTGAGCTCAATTTGTGATTGACCTCCATTGGAGTACCTACAATATTACAATCTTGCATGTTGAATTTTGCCAACATGTCCTTAATGTACTTTCTTTGAGTAAGAAATAAACCATGATCTTTGAAGACAACTTCCAAACCTAGGAAGTAGGTAAGTGAACCCAAATCACTTATCTTGAACTCTTCTCTCATCTGATCTTTGATCTTCTTCATACCATCTGCATCATTCCCTATCAATATAATATCATCTACATATACACATAAGTAGATGACCTCAGAATTACTCTTTTTAATAAAGAGTGAAGAATGTGCCTTGCTTGGTTGAAAGCCTTTGTGCTGCAAGAATGAAACAAGCCTGAAATTCCGAGCTCTTGGAGCTTGCTTGAGACCATACAATGCTTTGTTAAGTTTACACACATAATCAGGATAAATTTGATTCTCAAAACCAGGTTGTTGTGCCATATATACCTCTTCTGTTATCCAACCATTCAAGAATGCATTCTTTACATCTATTTGAAGTATCTTCCAATTCTTGGAAGAGGCAATACTAAGAAAAACCCTATTAGTAGGCATCTTTGCCACAGGAGAGAAGGTCTCCTCATAATCAATTCCTTGAGTTTGTGCAAAGCCTTTTGCTACAAGCTTTGCCTTATACCTGTTAGTGGAACCATCAGAATTCTTCTTGAGTTTATAGACCCATCTTGAGCCTATTACCTTCATGGATGAAGTCTTGGGCACCAAATCCCAAGTGTTGTTTTCCTCAAGTGCTTCAATCTCTTCCTTCATTGCATGCTTCCATTCTGATTTATTTTTGGCCTCTTCAAAAGATGATGGCTCCTCTTGGTTTATGTCATGTGCTATGTAGATAGAATGTTTAGTTACTAATGAGGTGTCAAACCCATACCTTTGTGGTTTTTTCATTTCCCTCATAGATCTTCTTAGGCGATGATGTGATGATTCTGCCTCATGTCCAAGTTCCTGCAATTTTGCTTTACCTTTAGACTTCCATGATTTGATCTTCTCCATATGAGATTCTTCATCATCCTCTGAGGTGTCTTGTTCTTCAATCTTTGGTTGTTCTCTACCAAGCTTTGGAAAACCTTCTTCAAGATCATATGGTAAATTCACCTTCCTACATGAATCTTCATACCATGAATTGTTCTCATCAAAAACTACATCTCTGCTTACCAAGAATCCTTTGTTGGTAGGGTTGTATAACGTGTAGCCCTTTTGATTGTTGTCATATCCAATAAATACACATCTTTTTGCCTTTGGATCCATCTTGCCTCTAACCTGTGAAGGAAGATGAGCAAAAGCAATACATCAAAAAGTCTTACAATGATCTAAGCTTGGTCTTCTTCCATTCGAAGCCTCATATGGAGTCATCCCATCAAGGGATTCTGAAGGCAACCTGTTAATCAAGTAAGTGGCTATAGATACAACTTCAGTGCATAAGTAATTAGGTAAATGCTTTTCATTTAACATAGACCTTGCAGCTTCAACAATTGTCATATTCCTCCTTTCTGCCACTCCATTTTGTTCAAGAGTGTACCGTGTAGTTACCTCTCTTTTGATTCCTCTTTCTTGAAGAAAAGAATCAAACTCATGGGAGAAGTATATTCCCCCTCCATCTGACCTTAGCATTTTTAGTGATTTACCTGTTTGATTCTCCACAAGAACCAAATATCTTTTGAAACATGAAAAAACTTCATCTTTGTGTTTCATAAAGAATAGGATAGTCCATCTGCTGGAATCATCAATAAAGGAGACCTAATACCTTGATCCAGATATTGAAGCTTCCTTGCTAGGTCCCCATACATCTGTATGAACCAACTCCAAGAGATCTTCATGCATATAACCTTTCTTCATGAATGGTAACCTGTGAGACTTTCCAAATTGACATGCACTACACTTATAAATCATATGTTTTTTTGACAAGTTAGGGAGTCCAAGTACACTTTGGTGCCTACAAATTTGCTTTCATGACCTTTCACCAATATGTGCTAACCTTTTGTGCCATACTTCCAATTATGTGAGTGTCTGACTACCATAAATAAAGAGAGCAATGTTTCTTGTGTCTTGTAATTCAAATGTGAACAATCTACCTGTCTTTTCACCTTTTGCAATTTTTCTGAATCCTTGACTTGGATCTTCAACAAATGCTCCTGCTTTTGTGAACCTAACTTGCAGCCCTTTCTCTACTATCTGCCCAACACTTATCAAATTCTTTGTAATGGTAGGGACATAGAGTACCTTACTGAGTAGGTTGATGTTTCCATCAGGTGCTTTGACATTGCTTATTTTCTCCGCAGGATGTTTTGTATCATCTCCTGTTTGTACCTCATGCTTATTCCTTGGATCTTCTAAATTTGATAGGAGTGCCACATTTCCTGCCACATGATTTGAACAACCTGAATCTATGTAGAAACATGCTCATCAGATTTACCTTGTGGCATAGCCATGTTCATGATCAATAATGAATCCTCTTTGTTTGAGTCTTCTATGTAGTTATTGTAGTCTCTCCTTCCTTTGCAGCCTCCTTGATAGTTTGAATGATTGTAGTTGTTGTAGTTTCCATGATAATTGTTGAACCTTCCTCTTGAGTAGCCATAACTTCCTCTATTATATCCTCTTCCTCTTTGATTCCTGGAATTCCTCTTAGTTAATCCACAAATAGAACCTAGGTTGGAGTCTTGGGATCTCCCCCTGCCTTGTCTACCTCCTCTTCCTCTACCTCTGCCATGTCTTCCTCTACCTGCATAGTTAGCTTGATATGTACCTACTTCATCATCCACTCTCTTTGCCTTTCCTTTTTTATCTTTGGACTTGCTTTTATCGGTGTATAAAGCTGAAGATTGATTACCTTTAGAGCTTTCTCCATTTTTGATAAGCTTTGCCTCTTGAGTAAGTAGTTGTCCAATGAGTGTATTGAAATCAGGTACATGCATGTCCATGTACAAATCCATAGCTGTTGTGAATGCTTCCCACTTGTCATCTGCTTTCAAGCCATTGATGACATGCCTTACAATTTCCTCTTCATCTATTACCTCTCGAATGCTTCCCAACTGATATGTTATGTCCTTGTGCTTTGTGACAAAATCAGTCACATTTTGTTTGGGAGCCTTCTTGAGAGTTGTGAAATCTAGCCATAGTTGATGCTTCCTAGCTTTGGTACTTGAAGAAAAGAAAGCTTCAAGTGCATCCCACACTTCCTAAGATGTCTTACAACTTCTAATATGAGGCAACAAAAAATCTGAGATAGAGTTGAGGATATAAGACCTTGCAAGTGCATCCTTGGAGCACCATGTGCTCAATCTTTCTTGCTCTTCTTGTGGTGGTTGACTTTTGTTCCTGAAACTTGGCATAACTTCATCTCCAGCCACATAACCATATAAACTTCTACCTTGGAGATAAGCTTCCATTCTTAATGACCAAGCTGAGTGGTTACCTCTGTCCAATTTTTCAATTGATGAAGGAAATCCATTTGCCATGTTTTCCAACCTTTCTCTGATACCACTGTGAAGAGATGGATAGGTATGTGCTTGAGGATGAAGAGGTGTTGCAAAATCCTTAATCTACACCAGCCAAATGAACTCCAGGAGTATATGGTGGGCCCTTTTAGCTTTCCAATGGATGTATTAGACACCCTATGTACCTTGGAAGATCACTCTCAAAAAGATAGATCAAAACAGATAAGTTGGAGTTAACTCAGAGGTGAAAAACTTGCTATTTTGGTTCATACACATGTCCACTATTTTGCATAATTCTCTGAGCACAACAGCAATTAGCTTAATTCCTCTTGGGGAAGTCTACTAACTTAAAGAGCTAACTTTCAAGCATAATCTCATAAAAAATAATAAACCACACACTGAGAATGAGTTTTAACAAGTGATGACATCATCCCGATTTTCACGGGCTGCTACAGTTTGAGACGAGTGAGCAAAAAAATGAACATAACTCAAAATGTAGGAATCCAATGATTATGAAAATTTATATGGTTATACTAGACAGTAAGCTGAATCTAAAAAGCTTTAAATAATTGAATGTGGATAAGTAACCACTGAGAAATGGCTCTGACAAGGTGAGTGAAAAAGTCGGGTACCTGACAGAGAAGTGAAAATGAACAGACACTGTTGACTTCAACTGAACATAACTGAAGATTGCAACATCCAAAAGACATACGCATTTGTAAGAATATAGTAGACTTATAGAGCTAACTTTACCAAGTTAAATCACTGAAAATGATGCACAATGTGCAGAGAAACCATCTATGCAATCTGACTAAGAAAACTGAGAGATATGGTAGTGAGTAGTACACTTCACAAGAACATCCGCATATGAACTCAAATAATCATGAAAACTTGTACAATACAATGAAGTACTGATACATATGTGTGCCTTGTAATCACACCTTGATATGGCATAAAGCTCAGCTCTTGGAGGTCTTCACATAGGTCTCTCTAACCACGACTAAAACTGCCATCTAATTATAGTTGAGTTTGGGAGGCTAACTTCCCTCAATCACTGTCCAATCAATCAATGATTGATTTGATTCTCTACCTACCACAAATCACGAATTCGTGGCTCCTCTTTCCCTTTTTGATCAAGTGGACTCAACCACTTAAGATTCTTTCACATTTACATTAAGTAAACTCTTCAAACGTTACAAGAGGTAGTTCACAAGTGAACTTTACATAGTCTTCATTTTAAGGCTTCTTCTATGACTTTGGGGAACTCAAGCCAATACTTAGGCTTGTCATAGACTTGCTCGAATAGCTCCCCCTCAAGCCAAGTATGCTTGAGGTCTTCAATCTTCCATGATTACCTGCAAACCAATCATAGCCTTGATTTTGCAAAGCTTTGTACCATCAAATGCTTTGGTTAGAATATCTGCACATTGTTGATGAGTGGACGCATATGATATTTGAATCTCTTTGCTTAGAACCTTCTCTCGTACATAGTGATAATGAACTTCAATATGTTTAGTCCTTGCATGAAAAATAGGATTAGCAGCCAAATGAATAGAACTCATATTGTCACAAAAAATAGTTGGAGTTCCAAACTCCAATCCAAGATCTTTGAATAATGTCTTCATCCACATAGCTTCTTGTGTAGCTATGGCAAGACGTCTATATTCAGCTTCAGTAGAAGAGAGAGCAACTCTAGGTTGCTTCTTGGATGACCATCAAATAAGCTTTGAACCTGCAAAGGTAAGATAACCTGAAGTGCTCCTTCTATCTTCCTTGGAGCCAGCCCAATCTGCATCAGAAAATAGCTTCAAACCTAAATCAGATACATAAGGATAATAAAGTCCTTCATTTATGGTTTCTTTGAGATACTTGAGAATCCTTTTGACAACATCCATATGTGGTTTCCTTGGTGTGTGCATAAATTGGCTTAGCACACTCACATTGTAACATATATCTACTCTTGTCAATGTGGCATAGTTGAGACTACCCACTAGACTTTGATATGATGTGATGTCCTCTATGAGTTCACCTTCATGTGAGCTCAATTTGTGATTGACCTCCATTGGAGTACCTGCAATCTTACAATCTTGCATCTTGAATTTTGCCAACATGTCCTTAATGTACTTTCTTTGAGTAAGAAACAAACCATGATCTTTGTAGACAACTCCCAAACCTAGGAAGTAGGTAAGTGAACCCAAATCACTTATCTTGAACTCTTCTCTCATCTGATCTTTGATCTTCTTCATACCATCTGCATCATTCCCTCTCAATATAATATCATCTACATATACACATAAGTAGATGACCTCAAAATTACTCTTTTTAATAAAGAGTGAAAGATCTACCTTGCTTGGTTGGAAGCCTTTGTCCTACAAGAATGAAACAAGCCTGAAATTCCAAGCTCTTGGAGCTTGCTTGGGACCATACAATGCTTTGTTAAGTTTACACACATAATCAGGATAAACTTGATTCTCAAAACTAAGTGGTTGTGCCATATATACTTCTTCTGTTATCCAACCATTCAATAATGCATTCTTTACATCTAGTTGAAGTATCTTCCAATTCTTGGAAGAGGCAATACTAAGCAAAACCCTAATAGTAGGCATCTTTGCCACAGGAGAGAAGGTCTCCTCATAATCAATTCCCTAAGTTTGTGCAAAGCCTTTTGCTACAAGCCTTGCCTTATACCTGTCAATGGAACCATCAGAATTCTTCTTGAGTTTATAGACCCATCTTGAGCCTATTACCTTCATGGATGAAGTCTTGGGCACCAAATCCCAAGTGTTGTTTTCCTCAAGTGCTTCAATCTCTTCCTTCATTGCATGCTTCCATTCTGATTTTGTTTTGGCCTCTTCAAAATGTTGGTGTAAATCAAGCCTACACATTTGGCTTGAAAGATATCATGAAGACTTTACATACATGAAGAACCATAGGAACACATGCTAGTGGTTAATTACCACTTTATCTCATTGTAAAAGTCAAATTGACTTAGAATCTTTTGTAATCACCTACCAAAGTGAGTCGTGGAAAAAGTAGCTCACTTGATTGAAAGAATATCTCCAAGCTTGTAGGAGCTTGATCATAGGGAGCCAAAAGTTTGAATTTGAATTCAAACTTTACTCATTACATATAAAAGTGAACATGAAAAGTCGCGGTTAAGAGAGATCACTCTCAAGCTTCATTCTACTGATTCTGAGTGTGTGTGAGGAGTACACTATCGCCTACACCTCTCTACACCATTAGGGAATGTTATTCATGCCAATGCGATTGTAGACAAGTAGTAATTAATAGATGCATTTACATCGTTCATCTTTGTGTTCTCTGCTAGTCTACTCAAAAGTCTGTCAACTTGTCAAGGACATATCTCAGTCAATACTCCACCAAATTCAGTGATTCAAAGCTTGTTGGATTCAGCTTGAAGTCTACTACATGCTATCAAAAGTTGAAGACATTCCATTCAGCAAACTCAGAGAAGTCTGTGTCGAGGTGCTCACTGGTCTATTTCTGCTACAGTCCTAAAAAGTCGGGGGTATAGCTAATCTTGATAAATTGATTTCTCTTAGCATAGTTTATCTTTTTACATCATTCCACTTGAAAATGGTAGCTTAATAAGCTAATTAAATACCCCTAGAAGGAATTTTACCGATTTCTACTGTGCTGGTTGTGAAGAGATGGATAGGTATGTGCTTGAAGATGAAGAGGTGTTGCAAAATCCTTCATCTACACCATCCAAATGAACTCCAAGAGTATATGGTGGGCCCTTTTAGCTTGCCAATGGATGTATTGGATACCCTATGTACCTTGGAAGATCACTCTCAAAAAGATAGATCAAAACAGATAAGTTGGAGTTAGCTCAGAGGTGAAAACTTGCTATTCTTGGTTCATACACCTGTCCAGTGTTTTACATAATTCTCTGAGCACAGCAGCAATTAGCTCAATTCCTCTTGGGCAAGTCTAGGCAACTTAAAGAGCTAACTTTCAAGAGTAATCGCATCAAAAATAATGAACCACACACTGAGAATGAGTTTTAACAAGTGATGACATCATCCCGATTTTCACGGGCTGCTATAGAAATAGACCAGTGAGCAGAAAAATCCACATAACTCACAATGTAGAAATCCAATGATTGTGAAACTTTGTATGGTTATAGTAGACAGCAAGGTAAATCCAACAAGCTTTAAATCACTAAATTTGGATAAGTAACCACTGAGAACTGGCTCTGACAAGATGAGTGAAAACGTTGGGTACCTGACAGAGAAGTGAAGATGAATAGACCCTGTTGACTTCAAATGAACATAACTGAAGACTGCAAGATCCAAATGACATGAAAATTTGTGAGCATATATTAGACTTATAGAGCTAACTTTACCAAGTTAAATCACTGAAAATGATGCACCAAGCTCAGAGAAAACATCTCTGCAAGCTGACTGAGAAAACTAAGAGTAATGGCAGTGAGTAGTACACTTCACAAGAACATGGAAAGATGAACTCAAATAATCATGAAAATGAAAGTATATTGCTTGTACAATACAATGACTTACTGATACATATGTGTGCCTTGTAATCACACCTTGATATGGCATAAAGCTCAGCTCTTGGAGGTCTTCGTATAGGTCTCTCTAACCACGACTAAAACTGCCATCTATTTATAGTTGAGTTTGGGAGGCTAACTTCCCTCAATCATTCTCCAATCAATCAATGATTGATTTGATTCTCTACCTACCAAAAATCACGAATTCGTGGCTCCTCTTTCCATTCTTGATCAAGTGGACTCAACTACTTAAGATTCTCTTACTTTTACATTAAGTAAACTCTTCAAAAGTTACAAGAGGTAGTTCACAAGTGAACTTTACATAGTCTTCTTTTTAAAGCTTCTTCTAAGACTTTGTGGAACTCAAGCCAATACTTAAGCTTGTCATAGACTTGCTCCAACAGGCTTGAGGTCTTCAATCTTCTAAGATTACCTGCAAACCAATCATAGCCTTGAATTTGCAAAGCTTTGTACCATCCAATGCTTTGGTTAGAATATCTGCACATTGTTGATGAGTGGACACATCTGATATTTGAATCTCTTTGCTTAGAACCTTCTCTCGTACGTAGTGATAATGAACTTCAATATGTTTAGTCCTTGCATGAAAAATAGGATTAGCAGCCAAGTGAATAGAACTCATATTGTCACCAAAAATAGTTGGAGTTCCAAACTCCAATCCAAGATCTTTGAATAATGTCTTCGTCCACATAGCTTCTTGTGTAGCTATGGCAAGACCTCTATATTCAGCTTCAGTAGAAGAGAGAGCAACTGTGGGTTGCTTCTTGGATGACCATGAAATAAGCTTTGAACCTACAAAGGTAAGATAACCTGAAGTGCTCCTTCTATCTTCCTTTGAGCCAGCCCAATCTGCATCAGAAAATAGTTCAAACCTAAATCAGATACATAAGGATAATAAAGTCCTTCATTTATGGTTCCTTTGAGATACTTGAGAATCCATTTGGCAGCATCCATATGTGGTTTCCTTGGTGTGTGCATAAATTGACTTAGCACACTCACACTGTAACATATATCTACTCTTGTCAATGTGGCATAGTTGAGACTACCCACTAGACTTTGATATGATGTGATGTCCTTTAGGAGTTCACCTTCATGTGAGCTCAATTTGTGATTGACCTCCATTGGAGTACCTGCAATCTTACAATCTTGCATCTTGGATTTTGCCAACATGTCCTTAGTGTACTTTCTTTGAGTGAGAAACAAACCATGATCTTTGTAGACAACTTCCAAACCTAGGAAGTAGGTAAGTGAGCCCAAATCACTTATCTTGAACTCTTCTCTCATCTGATCTTTGATCTTCTTCATACCATCTGCATCATTTCCTGTCAATATAATATCATCTACATATACACATAGGGAGATGACCTCGGAATTACTCTTTTTAATAAAGAGTGAAGGATCTGCCTTGCTTGGTTGAAAGCCTTTGTCTTGCAAGAATGAAACAAGCCTGAAATTCCAAGCTCTTGGAGCTTGCTTGAGACCATACAATGCTTTGTTAAGTTTACACACATAATCAGGATAAACTTGATTCTCAAAACCACGTGGTTGTGCCATATATACCTCTTCTGTTATCCAACCATTCAAAAATGCATTCTTTACATCTAGTTGAAGTATCTTCCAACCTAATAGTAGGCATCTTTGCCACAGGAGAGAAGGTCTCCTCATAATCAATTCCCTGAGTTTGTGCAAAGCCTTTTGCTACAAGCCTTGCCTTATACCTGTTAATGGAACCATCAGAATTCTTCTTGAGTTTATAGACCCATCTTGAGCCTATTACCTTCATGGATGAAGTCTTGGGCACCAAATCCCAAGTGTTGTTTTCCTCAAGTGCTTCAATCTCTTCCTTCATTGCATGCTTCCATTCTGTTTTTGCTTTGGCCTCTTCAAATGATGATGGCTCCTCTTGGTTTATGTCCTGTGCTATGTAGATAGAATGTTTAGTTACTAATGAGGTGTCAAACCCATACCTTTCTGGTTTTTTCTTTTCCCTCATAGATCTTCTTAGGCCATGATGTGATGATTCTGCCTCATGTCCAAGTTCCTGCAATTTTGCTTTACCTTTAGACTTCCATGCTTTGATCTTTTCCATGTGAGATTCTTCGAACTACATCTCTGCTTACCAAGAATCCTTTGTTGGTAGGGTTGTATAACCTGTAGCCCTTTTGATTGTTGTCATATCCAATAAATACACACCTTTCTGCCTTTGGATCCATCTTGCCTCTAACCTGTGAAGGAACATGAGCAAAAGCAATACATCCAAAAATTTTACAATGATCTAAGCTTGGTCTTTTTCCATTCCAAGCCTCATATGGAGTCATCCCATCAAGGGATTTTGAAGGCAACCTGTTAATCAAGTAAGTGGCTGTAGATACAGCCTCAGCCCATAAATAATTAGGTAAATGCTTTTCATTTAACATAGACCTTGCAGCTTCAACAATTGTCCTATTCCTCCTTTCTGCCACTCCATTTTGCTCAGGAGTGTACCTTGTAGTTACCTCTCTTTTGATTCCTCTTTCTTGAAGAAAAGAATCAAAATCATGGGAGAAGTATTCTCCCCCTCCATCTGACCTTAGCCTTTTTAGTGATTTACCTGTTTGATTCTCCACAAGAGCCAAATATCTTTTGAAACATGAAAAAACTTCATCTTTGTGTTTCATAAAGAATAGGATAGTCCGTATGCTACAATCATCAATAAAGGAAACATAATATCTTGATCCAGATATTGAAGCTTCCTTGCTAGGTCCCCATACATCTGTATGAACCAACTCCAAGAGATCTCCATGCATATAACCTTTCTTCATGAATGGTAACCTGTGAGACTTTCCAAATTGACATGCACTACACTTATAAATCATATGTTGTTTTGACAAATTAGGAACTCCAAGTACACTTTGGTCCCTGCAGATTTGCTTTAATGACCTTTCACCAATATGTGCTAACCTTTTGTGCCATACTTCCAATTCTGTGAGTGTCTGACTACCATAATTAAAGAGAGCAATGTTTCTAGTGTCCTGTAATTCAAATGTGAACAATCTACCTGTCTTTTCACCTTTTGCAATTCTTCTGAATCCTTGACTTGGATCTTCAACAAATGCTCCTGCTTTTGTGAACTTGACTTGCAACCCTTTCTCTACTATTTGCCCAACACTTATCAAATTCTTTGTAATGGTAGGGACATAGAGTACCTTATTGAGTAGGTTGATGTTTCCATCAGGTGCTTTGATATTGCCTATTTTCTCCACAGGATGTTTTGTATCATCTCCTATTTGTACCTCATGCTTATTCCTTGGATCTTCTAAATCTGATAGGAGTGCCACATTTCCTGCCACATGATTTGAACAACCTGAATCTATGTAGAAAACATGCTCATCAGATTTACCTTGTGGCATAGCCATGTTCATGATCAATAATGAATCCTCTTTGTTTGAGTCTTCTGTGTAGTTATTGTAGTCTCTCCTTCTTTTGTAGCCTCCTTGATAGTTTGAATGATTGTAGTTGTTGTAGTTGCCATGATAAGTGTTGAACCTTCCTCTTGAGTATCCATAACTTCCTCTATTGTATCCTCTGCCTCTTTTGATTCCTGGAATTCCTAAAGCAATTTTCAGTTGTATGATTAGTTAATCCACAAGTAGAACATGAGTTGGAGTCTTGGGATCTCCCCCTGCCTTGTCTACCTCCTCTTCCTCTACCTCTGCCATGTCTTCCTACCTGCATAGTTAGCTTGATATGTACCTGCTTCATCATCCACTTTCTTTGCCTTTCCTTTGTTATCTTTAGATTTGATTTTATCCGTGTATAAAGCTGAAGATTGATTACCTTTAGAGCTTTCTCCATTTTTTATAAGCTTTGCCTCTTGAGTAAGTAGTTGTCCAATGAGTGTGTTGAAATCAGGTACATGCATGTCCATGTACAAATCCATAGCTGTGGTGAATGCTTCCCACTTATCATCTGCCTTCAAGCCATTGATGACCTGCCTTACAATTTGCTCTTCATCTATTACCTCTGCAATGCTTCCCAACTGATCCACTATGTCCTTGAGCTTTGTGACAAAATCAGTCACATTTTGTTTGGGAGCCTTCTTGAGAGTTGTGAACTCCAGCCATAGTTGATGCTTCCTGGCTTTGGTACTTGAAGAAAAGAAAGCTTCAAGTGCATCCCACACTTCCTGAGATGTCTTACAACTTCTAATGTGCGGCAACAAAAAATTTGAGATAGAGTTGAGGAGATAAGACCTTGCAAGTGCATCCTTGGAGCACCATGTGCTCAATCTTTCTTGCTCTTCTTGTGTTGGTTGACTTTTGTTCCTGAAACTTGGCATAACTTCATCTCTAGCCACATAACCATATAAACTTCTACCTTGGAGATAAGATCTGATACCACTGTGAAGAGATGGATAGGTATGTGCTTGAAGATGAAGAGGTGTTGCAAAATCCTTGATCTACACCAGCCAAATGAACTCCAGGAGTATATGGTGGACCCTTTTAGCTTGCCAATGGATGTATTAGACACCCTATGTACCTTGGAAGATCACTCTCAAAAAGATAGATCAAAACAGATAAGTTGGAGTTAGCTCAGAGGTGAAAACTTGCTATTCTTGGTTCATACACCTGTCGAGTGTTTTACATAATTCTCTGAGCACAGCAGCAATTAGCTCAATTCCTCTTAGGGAAGTCTAGGCAACTTAAAGAGCTAACTTTCAAGAGTAATCTCATCAAAAATAATGAACCACACACTGAGAATGAGTTTTAACAACTGATGACATCATCCCGATTTTCACGGGCTGGTACAGAAATAGACCAGTGAGCAGAAAAATCCACATAACTCAAAATGTAGAAATTTAATGATTATGAAACTTTGTATGGTTATACTAGACAGTAAGCGAAATCCAACAAGCTTTAAATCACTGAATTTGGATACGTAACCACTGAGAAATGGCTCTGACAAGATGAGTAAAAAAGTCGGGTACCTGACAGAGAAGTGAAGATGAACAGACCCTGTTGACTTCAAATGATCATAACTGAAGATTGCAACATTCAAATGACATGAAAATTTGTGAGCATATATTAGACTTATAGAGCTCACTTTACCAAGTTAAATCACTGAAAATGATGCACCAAGCTTAGAGAAAACATCTCTGCAAGCTGACTGAGAAAACTAAGAGTAATGGCATTGAGTAGTACACTTCACAAGAACATGGAAAGATGAACTCAAATAATCATGAAAATGAAAGTATATTGCTTGTACAATACAATGATTTACTGATACATATGTGTGCCTTGTAATCACACCTTGATATGGCATAAAGCTCAGCTCTTGGAGGTCTTCACATAGGTCTCTCTAACCACAACTAAAACTCCCATCTATTTATAGTTGAGTTTGGGAGGCTAACTTCCCTCAATCACTCTCCAATCAATCAATGATTGATTTGATTCTCTACCTACCACAAATCACGAATTCGTGGCTCCTCTTTCCATTCTTGATCAAGTGGACTCAACTACTTAAGATTCTCTTACTTTTACATTAAGTAAACTCTTCAAAAGTTACAAGAGGTAGTTCACAAGTGAACTTTACATAGTCTTCTTTTTAAAGCTTCTTCTAAGACTTTGTGGAACTCAAGCCAATACTTAGGCTTTTCATAGACTTGCTCCAACACTAGTCACACTGAGCAAAACATTCAGCAGGTGTCAAGACATAAATAGAAAGTTTTCTTGAGTTTGTGACTTCCAAAGTTATTTGTTTTGATTCAATCATTGCACACATCATATCCAAAGATTATAGGCCAATTCCTGGTGTCATTGGAAAGCTAAGGAGGTCTACTAATCAAGTCTAAAACAAAAGAGGGCTGGTACAAAGTAGGTTTAGTAGTACCTACTCAGTCTCTTGGATCATCCATCCATCTTTCCCAACAGTGGTATCAGAGCAAATAAGGTAAAATGGGAGATGGTTTTCCTTCATTTATTGACAAACTGGACAGGAACAATTATCAAGCATGGTCTCTAAGGATTAAGACCTACTTACAAGGAAGGAGTCTCTATGGATACATCTCAGGAGATGAGGAATTTCCCTCATTCAAAGCAAGAGGATTGCCAACCAAGGAGGAACAAGAAAAACTCAACACATGGTGTGCTAAGGATGCATTGGCAAGGTCTTACTTACTCAACTCTATCTCTGACTTTCTTTTGCCACATATCAGAAATTGTAAGACATCCCAAGAGACTTGGGAAACCTTGTCATCTTATTTTTCCTCCAATACAAGGGCTAGGAAAAATCAGTTGTGGATTGAATTCACAACACTAAGGAAGCAACCTAAGCAAGCTGTTTCAGAATTTGTGACCAAGATCAAAGATGTTGCACATCAGTTAGCAAGAATAGGAGAAGAGATTGAAGAAGAACAAATTGTATGGCAGGTAATCAATGGGATCAAGGCTGATGACAAGTGGGAAAGCTTCACCACTACAATGGGTCTTTACATGGACATGCACACTCCAGATCTTACAACTCTCATGTGACAACTATTTACACATGAAGCAAAGCTCACCAAGAATGGGGATACATCCAAAGGTAATAATTCTTCTGCCCTATACACTGATAAGAAATCTAAGGATAAAGGCAAGAGCAAGAAGGTGGAAGATGAAGGCTCTATCTCCCAAGCCAACTATGCAGGGAGAGGTAGATCTTCAAGAGGAAGGGGCAGAGGAGGTAAACAAGGTAGGGGGAGACCCTATAATTCATCACCATGTAACATTTGTGGTTTATCAAATCACACCACAGATGAGTGTTTCAAGAATTACAATAATCAAAGAGGAAGAGGTTACCAAAGGGGTGGTTACTCACAGTCAAGAGGAAGGTTCAACCATCACCAAGGCCACAACAACAATTACAACAACAATTACAATGGAAACTACCAAGGAGGATATAAATCCAGAAAAGATTACAACAACTATACAGAGGAGCAGGATGACTCTCTTCTGATCACGAACATGACTTCAAAATCAGGTACAAATGATGATCACTTATTTTACATTGACTCAGGGTGCTCAAATCATGTGGCTGGTAATGTGGCACTACTATCTGATCTTGAGGAACCAAAAGGTAAGCATCAAGTTCAAGCAGGTGATGATACAAAGCATTCTGTAGTTAAAGTTGGAAATGTGAAGACTTGTGATGGAAATCAGAATTTGTTGAGTAGGGTACTTTATGTACCAACCATTACCAAAAACTTAATGAGTGTTGGTCAAATTGTGGAGAAAGGTTTGGAGGTTAGATTCAATCAATATGGAGCATTTGTGGAGGATCGAAGACATGGATTCAAGAGGATTGCTAAAGGAGAAAAATCATGTAGACTTTTCACTTTTGAGTTAGAAGACACAAAGAATATTGCACTATACAGTTAAAAGGATCAAACACTTTCAGAGCTTGAGATTTGGAACAAGAGATTAGGGCATATAGGAGAAAGAACCTTGAAGCAAATGTGCAGGGACCAATGTGTGCTTGGGATACCTAATGTATCCAAGCAACATATGATTTACAAGTGTGGTGCTTGTCAATTTGGTAAGTCTCACAGGTTACCCTTCTCAAGGAAATGATATATGCATGAAGAATACCTAGAGCTTGTACACACAGATGTATGGGGACCTAGCAAAGACCCCTCAATCTCAGGTTCAAGGTACTATATGTCTTTTATTGATGATTATAGCAGATGGACTGTATTATACTTTATGAAGCACAAGGATGAGGTGTTTAATTGCTTTAAAAAATATCTTGCACTAGTTGAAAATCAGACAGGAAGGAATTTGAAGAGGCTAAGGTCAGATGGAGGAGGTGAGTACTTCTCCAATGAATTTGAGGACTTCTTGCAGGACAGAGGCATCAAAAGAGAAATAACCACAAGGTATTCTCCTGAACAAAATGGGGTAGCTGAGAGAAGAAATAGGTTAATTGTTGAGACAGCTAGATCTATGCTTAATGAGAAGAAGTTACCTAACTATCTATGGGTAGATAGTGTTTCTACTACCACTTACCTCATAAACAGGTTACCATCTAAATCTCTTGATGGTATGACACCCTATGAAGCATGGCATGGTAAGAGACCATCATTAGACCATTGCAAAATTTTTGGATGTGTAGCATATGTACACATTCCTTCTCAGGTAAGAGGTAAGCTAGATCCAAAGGTTACAGGTTTCATAACCCTACCAATAAGGGATTTATGGTAAGTAGAGATGTGATCTTTGATGAGAATGATTCTTGGTATGAGAATGAATGCAGGAAAGTGAAACTACCCTACGATTTGGAAGAGGAATTTCCAAAACTTACAAAGGAGGAACCTACTCAGAATGAAGACTTGAGTTCAGATGATGAAGACACTATCAACCTTGAAGAATTCAAGGCATGGAAGTCCAAAGGCAAAATGAAGATGAAGAAGCGTGAAGACATACCTGAATCTTCAACTCAATCAATCAGAAGATCTCAGAGAGAAAGCAAAAAACCTATCAGATATGGGTATGATACATTTCTTGTTACTAAACATTCACTTTATCTTGCCAAAGATCTGTCAAATGAAGAACCAGGATCTTATGAAGAAGCAATAACCAAATCAGAATGGAAAGAAGCTATGGATGAGGAGATTGAAGCACTCAAGGAGAGTGACACATGGGAGTTAGTACCTAAGAGGGACTCCATGAAGGTAATAGGATCCAGATGGATCTATAAATTGAAAAGAAATTTTGATGGAACAATTAATAGGTACAAAGCCAGATTGGTAGCCAAGGGTTTTGCACAAACCCAAGGCATTGACTATGAAGAGATATTTTCTCCTGTGGCCAAGATGCCAACAATCAGAGTGTTGGTAAGTGTGGCTGCATCAAAGAATTGGAACATGTATCAATTGGATGTCAAGAATGCTTTCTTGAATGGATGGATCTCAGAAGAGATTTATATGTCACAACGCCCTGGCTATGAAGACCCCAAGAAGATAACATATGTTTGCAAATTAAAAAAGGCTTTATCTGGATTGAAGCAGGCACCTAGGGCATGGAATTACAGGTTAACTACATACCTCCAAGACCAAGGTTTTGTCATGAGCAAGGCAGATACTTCTCTATTCATTAATAGAAGTAATTCAGAGGTAATATATCTTTGTGTTTATGTTGATGACATCATCATTATAGGTAATGATGTCAATGGAATCAGAAATATCAAAAGCCAGATGATGAAGGAGTTCAAGATAAATGATCTTGGACTATTGAAGTATTTTCTAGGGCTTGAATTAGTTTACACTAATTCAGGGATATACATTACTCAGAAAAAGTTTCAGACAATAGTTACGCAATATAACACAGGAGCAATAGCAGAGAAGATAACAGATATAGGAGAATCTCAACAATTTTCTACTAGCAGCAAGTACAAAGATGATGGCGTTGTCCACCCGTGCGCTCTCAAGGTAGAGCTTAAATGGTGATCTAGAAAACTCTAGATAGGGAGATACAAGGTAGAGGTATGCTCGCTCAACTCAATGTCTTAGGTAGTGCAGAAGTCATGTATATATAGGATCATGGGTGGCCTTCTATGGACGGCTATACATGGGCGATAGAGCGTGGGCGGCCACCGCCCGCGTAATTGTCATACACGGCTTAGACCGGTTGACCGACCTAACAAATATAAATGATTTTTGGCTCCGACACGGAATATTCTATGGAATATTCCCTTTACCAGTGCCCCGGGGGCGCTGCCCCCGGACCCCCACCAAGGGGCCCATTGGCCCCCTGGGACCCCCCAGCCAGGGGGCCCGCTGGCCCCCTTGGACCCCCTAGCCGGGGCTGCTCCCCGTTGCCCTGGACCCCCCAATTGGGGACCCAGGTAACTCCCTTTCCTTACCATACCTTACATGGTCCAATATGACCTTCATCCAACATGCAAGTTGGGATTCCCATCAATCGGGTAATGCATGCTTGGCTTCTCCTCATAACGGGGGCCTTACAAAATGTGCATACTGTGAAGAGAGATGGTGGATGCAATCCAAAGATGAGTAGGTGCCGCTACAACCAGCTTCACACCAGCCAACTGAGACTTCAGAGTTGATTAGTAGACCCTTTGAGCTTCCTAAATCCACCAAAATATCAGCCAAGTACTTTGGAACATGTATCCCAAAAGTTTAAGTCAAGACAGGCTAGTTGCGAAATGACTAGCTCCCAGAACTTGCTATTTTTGGACATACACCTGTTGGAAAAAATGAACAGTGCTCTCAACCTGGAAGGAATTAGAAAAATTCCTTTTGGGCATAGCAAATAGACTTAGCAAGCTTCCTATTCCAAGTTAAAACACTTCAAATGATGGACTGAGCACTGAGAACAAGTTTCATCAAGTTCTGGAACATTCCCACAATTCTCGGGGCTCTGCAGAGATAGACCAGTAAGCAGTAAAATGCAGATATCTCCAAAAGTATAAATCCAATGACCTTGAAAATTTATAGGTAGAAACTAGACAGTGAGAGCTATCCAACGCACTTTAAAACACTGAAAACGGTTCAGTAAAACTCGAGATATGACCTTCTGAAGTTACTGCTCTGAGTGAGTATAGCAGAGAACAAAACAGAGAGGTAGATGATAATAAATGTATAGATTCACATATGATTACAACCACATTGGCAATGAATCTTTGCACAATGGGAGTAGAATGATAGAGCTATGGAGTAAGCTCTTCAATCTCTACAAAATGACATGAAGTGGTCACGTACAAGGCTTGCTAATCGCCTCTTCCTTCTTGCTCCTTTTAAAGCAATTCTTGGAGGGAGTTTTGAATTCGAATTCGAATGGCTCCACCTAAAAGTGATCCCCAAAGTTAGGAGAGATTCCCTCAGCTCAAAAATTCGTGATTTTGGTAGTTGGAGCCACGAATTTGCTTTTACATCATGCATGAGGTAAGCCATCCTTTTACTTTTTTCTTTTTCCATTTACAAGAGATAAAATGTACTCTTTTACAAGAGGTGTTCACATGACTACTCATGTGACTTACAAATGAGGATAATATCAAGCATATCAAGCATGTAGGCTTGGGCAAAATGCACCAACAGCTCCCCCTCAAGCCTAACATGCTTGGCCTCCAAATAAGTCTTCAATTGTCCTTGATTTCCTGCAAACCAATCATCAACTTGAATCTACTTAATTTCGTACCATCAAGAGCTTTCGTCAACATGTCTGCACATTGCATATCTGTAGAGACATAGGATAGTTGAATATCCTTGCTCAATAGCTTCTCCCTTACATAATGGTAGTGGACTTCAATATGCTTGGTTCTAGCATGGTATACCGGATTAGCTGCTAGATGTAGTGAGCTTGTGTTGTCACCAAAAATGTGAGGTGTTGAAGAATGAAGTCCAAGATCTGTGTACAAAGATTTTAACCACATGATTTCTTGAGTTGCATTAGCCAAACCTCTATATTCAGCTTCAGTAGAAGATAATGCCACGGTTGGTTGCTTCTTCGATGACCAAGAAATGATTTTTGAACCTGCAAATGATATATACCCTGATGTGCTTCTTCTATCATCTTTAGATCCGGCCCAATCTGCATCTGAGTAGACCTTTAGCTCAATATCTGAAGTATATGAATAGAACAAACCTTCATTCATGGTCCCCTTTAGGTACTTGAGGACTCGCTTGGCCGCTTCCATATGTGGTCTTCTCGGCTTATGCATAAACTGACTCAATATGCTAACACTATAGCATATATCCACCCTTGTGAGTGTTGCATAGTTCAAACTTGCAACCAAGCTTTGATAGCTTGTGATGTCTTCAATTGGCTCTCCTTCATAAGCACTAAGCTTATGATTTTGCTCCATAGGTGTACCTGCACACTTTGTATTTTCCATCTTGAACTTGATGAGCATGTCATGGACATACTTCCTTTGTGTGATGTATATACCTGAATCTGTGTAGATCAACTCCAATCCAAGAAAATAAGTGAGTGGTCCGAGGTCACTTATTTTGAACTCCTCCTTCATTTGACTCTTTACCTGTTTGATTCCTTCAAGATCATTGCCTGTGATAATAATATCATCAACATACACACATAAATAGATCACTTCAGATCCATTCCTCTTTATGAACAAAGAGGTATCCGCCTTGCTAGCTTTGAATCCTTGGTCCTGCAAATAAGTAACCAATCTGAAATTCCAAGCTCTTGGAGCTTGCTTCAATCCATACAAAGCTTTCTTTAGTTTGCATACATAGTTAGGATGATGTGCATCCTCATATCCAGGAGGTTGTGCCATATACACTTCCTCAGAAATCCATCCATTCAAGAAAGCATTCTTTACATCAAGTTGATAAAGATTCCAATTTCTAGATTCAGCAAGACTAATGAGAACCCTAATTGTAGGCATTTTTGCAACAGGAGAGAAAGTCTCCTCATAATCAATACCATGGGTTTGAGCAAACCCTTTAGCAACTAACCTTGCTTTGTGTCTATTTATACTTCCATCTGGATTCTTCTTGATTTTGTATATCCATCGAGATCCGATTATCTTCATAGATGGCTTGTTAGGTACAAGCTCCCAAGTGTCATTCTCCTTCAAGGCTTCCATTTCTTCATCCATTGCATCTCTCCAAGCTTTCTTGCTTTGTGCTTCTTCGAATGTGGTAGGTTCTTCATTGGTTGAATCCTTTGCAATGTAGATTGAGTGCTTGGTGACCAAAGAAGTATCATAACCAAACCTCTCTGGTTTCTTCTTCTCCCTCGAAGACCTTCTAAGTGGTTGATGTGAGCTCTTGGGTCCATATGTAGCATCCTGCATCTTTGCTTTACCTTTGTTCTTCCATAGCTTTAGTCTTTCCAAGTCTTCTAGGTCAATCTCCGAATCACTTTCTTCAATCTGCTTTGGCTCCTTTGGTTGAAGTGATGGAAAATCTTCATCCAAGTCATATGGCAGCTTCACTTTCCTGTCATCATCAAACCATGATTTGTTTTCATCAAAAATTACATCTCTACTCACAGAAAATCCTTTATTGGTTGGATTGTACAATCTATATCCTTTTTGGTTTTGATCATAACCAATGAATACACACTTCTCTGCCTTGGGATCCAATTTCCCTCTTACTTGAGAAGGAATGTGAGCATAGGCTAAGCATCCAAAGATTTTACAATGCTCTAGACTAGGTCTTCTTCCATTCCACACTTCATATGGAGTGGTTCCATCTAGTGACTTAGATGGAAGTCTATTTATGAGATATATGGCTGTCGACACAGCCTCTGCCCATAGGTAGTTCGGCAATCCCTTTTCGTTGAGCATGGACCTTGCAGCTTCGACGATAGCTCTATTCCTCCTCTCTGCTACACCATTGAGTTCAGGTGTATACCTTGTAGTGACTTCCCTTTTAATGCCTCTTTCATGCAAGAAGGCATCAAATTCAGAAGAGAAGTATTCTCCTCCACCATCTGATCTGAGTCTTTTCAAAGTCCTACCTGTTTGATTTTCAACAAGAGCAATATACTTCTTAAAGCAATTAAACACTTCATCCTTGTGCTTCATGAAAAACAGAATGGTCCACCTGCTACAATCATCTATGAAAGACACATAATATCTTGAGCCTGATATAGATGGCTCCTTACTTGGACCCCACACATCCGTGTGCACTAGATCCAAAGGATTTTGATACATATATCCTTTCTTATTGAAAGGTTGTCTATGAGCCTTGTCGAGTTGACAAGCTTCACACTTATAAATCATGTGTTGCCTTGTGATATTAGGCAAACCAAGTACACTTTGGTCCCTGCAAATCTGTTTGAGTGTCCTCTCACCAATGTGAGCAAGCCTTTTGTGCCATATCTCCAACTCTGTTAGAGTTTGAGATCCATAGCTAAACAAAGCTATGTTCTTTGTATCTTCCACTTCAAAAGTGAAAAGCCTTCCTGTCTTTTCTCCTTTGGCAATCCTTCGAAAGCCTTGCCTTGGGTCTTCAACATATGCTCCAAATCGATTGAATCTAACCTGCAATCCTTTTTCAACAATCTGTCCAACACTTATTAAATTTTTGGTAATTGTAGGGACATACAAGACTTTGCTTAAGAGGTTCATATTCCCATCTGATGTCTTCACATTACCTATCTTCTCCACTGAGTGCTTTGTGTCATCTCCTGTCTGCACTTCATGCTTGTTATGAGGATCTTCCAAATCAGAAAGTAAAGCCACATTTCCTGCTACATGGTTCGAGCATCCCGAATCAATGTAAAATATGTGATCATCATCCTTACCCTTCTTCGTTGATAGATTCATAATCAATAATGAATCTTCTTGACTTTGGTCCTCTGCATAGTTATTGTAATCTCTTCTTCCTCTATGGCCACTTTGATAGTTGTTGTTGTTGTAATTGTTGTTGTAGTAGTTGTTGTTGTAGCCTCCATTGTACCTGCCTCTATTTGATCCATAGCCACCTCTATTGAATCCTCTTCCTCTTGAGTTCCTTGGATTCCTGAAACATTCTTCAGTAGTATGGTTAGATAAGCCACATATGTTGCAAGGTTGAGATGATTGGAATCTCCCCCTGCCTTGCTTTCCACTTCTGCCTCTTCCTCTAGCTCTTCCTCTACCTGCAAAGTTTGCTTGGAAAGAGCTACCTTCATCTTCATTCTTCCTATTCTTTGACTTGTCCTTGACCTTAGCTTTATCAGAATATAAGGCAGAAGTTTGATTACCTCTTGAGGACTCACCACCTTTGCTAATCTTTGCTTCATGAGTGAAGAGTTGGCCCATGAGTGTGTTGAGGTCGGGTACATGCATATCCATGTATAAATCCATGGCTGTTGTGAATGACTCCCACTTGTCGTCTGCTTTGATTCCATTCATGATTTGTCTTATGATTTGCTCCTCTTCAATTACCTCTCCAATGCTTCCAAGTTGGTCGGAAATCTCCTTCATCTTTGTGACATAATCAGTCACATTTTGCTTCGGGCTTTTCTTCATTGTTGTGAACTCCATCCACAATTGGTTCTTCCTTGCTCGAGTGTTGGAAGAGAAGAAAGAAGCAAGTGCATTCCAGGTTTCTCTTGATGTCTTGCATCCCTTGACATGAGGTAAAAGAAAATCAGAGATTGAGTTTAGAATATAAGACCTTGCAAGTGCATCCTTCGAACACCAATTCGAAAGTCCTTCCACTTCTTCATGTGATGGTTGCCCTTTGTTCCTCATGGTTGGCATTGCTTCATCTCCGGATATGAATCCATATAGATTCCTTCCTTGAAGGTAAGCCTCCATCCTTAGAGACCATGCCGGGTAGTTGTTTCGATCCAATTTGTCAATTGTTGATGGAAATCCATCTCCCATGTTGCTTGACTATGCTCTGATACCACTATGAAGAGAGATGGTGGATGCAATCCAAAGATGAGTAGGTGCCGCTACAACCAGCTTCACACCAGCCAACTGAGACTTCAGAGTTGATTAGTAGACCCTTTGAGCTTCCTAAATCCACCAAAATATCAGCCAAGTACTTTGGAACATGTATCCCAAAAGTTTAAGTCAAGACAGGCTAGTTGCGAAATGACTAGCTCCCAAAACTTGCTATTTTTGGACATACACCTGCTGGAAAAAATGAACAGTGCTCTCAACCTGGAAGGAATTAGAAACATTCCTTTTGGGCATAGCAAATAGACTTAGCAAGCTTCCTATTCCAAGTTAAAACACTTCAAATGATGGACTGAGCACTGAGAACAAGTTTCATCAAGTTCTGGAACATTCCCACAATTCTCGGGGCTCTGCAGAGATAGACCAGTAAGCAGTAAAATGCAGATATCTCCAAAAGTATAAATCCAATGACCTTGAAAATTTATAGGTAAAAACTAGACAGTGAGAGCTATCCAAGGCATATTAAAACACTGAAAAAGGTTCAGTAAAACTCGAGATAGGACCTTCTGAAGTTACTGCTCTGAGTGAGTATAGCAGAGAACAAAACAGAGAGGTAGATGATAATAAATGTATAGATTCACATATGATTACAACCACATTGGCAATGAATCTTTGCACAATGGGAGTAGAATGATAGAGCTATGGAGTAAGCTCTTCAATCTCTACAAAATGACATGAAGTGGTCACGTACAAGGCTTGCTAATCGCCTCTTCCTTCTTGCTCCTTTTAAAGCAATTCTTGGAGGGAGTTTTGAATTCGAATTCGAATGGCTCCACCTAAAAGTGATCCCCAAAGTTAGGAGAGATTCCCTCAGCTCAAAAATTCGTGATTTTGGTAGTTGGAGCCACGAATTTGCTTTTACATCATGCATGAGGTAAGCCATCCTTTTACTTTTTTCTTTTTCCATTTACAAGAGATAAAATGTACTCTTTTACAAGAGGTGTTCACATGACTACTCATGTGACTTACAAATGAGGATAATATCAAGCATATCAAGCATGTAGGCTTGGGCAAAATGCACCAACACATACAAACATGAGGGGTAGACATTGATCATATACTAAAACCCCCCTCAATGTTTATCGATGAAAAATCAAGTAGGTTTCGGTCCTATGCCCATCTGTTGAAGATGTCTGTTGAGCTTCTCTCTTCTAAGTGCTTTAGTGAATATGTCAGCACAATTTGCCTCTGTTGGGCAATATTCTAGCTCCACAATTTCATCTTCAATTAGCTCACGAATGTAATAGTACTTTACTTCTATGTGCTTGGTGCGATCATGAAATACTGGGTTCTTTGCAATAGCCATACAACTTTGATTATCACACTTGAGTACAGTCGCCATATTTGATGGAAAGCCTAGATCTGCAAGAATTCTCCTTAACCAGACTACCTCACAAGAAGCAAAACAAGCTGCTTTGTACTCTGCTTCAGTGGAGGAGAGTGCGAGAGTTGGTTGCTTTCTACTTACCCAAGAAAATATTCCTGAACCAAGTGAGAAACAATATCCAGAAACTGATTTTCTAGAATCACAATCTCCAGCCCAATCTGAATCACAATATCCTTGGAGTGTATCACCTGTGGTATAAAAAATACCAAAATCCAAGGTTCCTACAATGTACCTTAGAATTTGCATTCCAGCATTCCAGTGACTCTCCTTAGGTTTGTTGGAAAACCTGCTTAATACTCCAATAGCATAGCAAATGTCTGGTCTAGTGTTGCATAGAAAAATAAGACTTCCAACGAGCTTCCTATACTTCTTAGCATCTACATCAGGCATGTTATCATCCATAGATAGCTTATGATTTACCTCCATAGGTGTGCTAGTTGGCTTGCAGTCCATCATTCCAAATGCCTTGAGAATCTCTTTGGCATATTTTTGTTTTGAGATGAAAATGCCATCCTTCCTTTGCCATACTTCAATTCCCAGACAAAAATGGAGTAGACCTAAGTCTGTCATTTCAAACTCAGTTCCCAAGCTGATCTGAGTTTGATTGATGAGTTCCTGATGATCTCCTGTAAAGATCAAATCATCTACATATACAATGACAACAACTAGCTTGCTATCCCTTTTGGTTACATACAAGTTAGCATCAGAAGTACTTCTTTCAAAACCCATATTTTTGAAAAATTGATCTATTCGTTGGTACCAAGCCCGTGGAGCTTGCTTAAGTCCATACAAAGCTTTCTTCAACCTGCAAACTTTATTTTCTGAATTGGGCACCTCAAAACCTGGTGGTTGAGATACATATACCTCCTCCTTGAGGTGACCATTCAAAAATGCAGATTTGACATACATCTGGAAAATAGGCGAGGCCTTTTGTGCAGCTACTGCAAGTACCGTCTGAATAGTTGTCATGCGTGCTGTTGGTGCAAAAGTTTCTTGAACATCAAATCCTTTGATCTGTGAAAAACCCTATGCAACTAATCTTGCCTTATACTTTTCTAATGTTCCATCTGCTTTATGCTTAGCTTTCCAAATCCATTTAGTACCTATTACCTTCTTCTTTGGCAGCAAGTGGACTAGATCCCATGTATCATTTTTGGGTATACTATCATACTCCAAAAGCATTGCCGCTCTCCAACCTGGATCATCAAGGGCTTCTTCAATGGTGGTAGGTTCCTTTATCGAGCCCATTATATCTGCCATTAGAGCCATGTTAACAATGTGTTCTGAGGCTCTTCTTTGCTCCTCTATTCTCTTTGATCTTCATAATCCATCCGATGATGATTCTGGTAGATCTACATGTGGATTGTGATCATCAAAGAGCTGTTGTGCCCACTTCGGTACTGGCTTACGCTGAGCAGCTACAACTAGTTGGCTTTTTATTGAGGAAATTTCTTCATCAGATGTTTCCTCCTCCTCAACTTTAACCTGTCTTTTGGTAGGCACAAGGTGAGACATTTCTCCATTTGATGAGATAGTAGATTTACCTTTATCTTCTACTAAGTGTGGTCATTCATCAAACACCACATCTCGGCTGACAAAAATCTTCCTTGCCTCAGGATCCCACAACCTATATGCTTTAGACTCTTCACTATATCCTAGGAAGACACACTTTTTGCTTTTTGAATCCAGCTTTGATCTTGTTGAATCAGGAATATGTGCATAACAAAAACAACCAAAAATTCTGAAATGCAAAACTGAAGGCTTTTTACCAGAATATGCTTCTTGAGGAGTCATCCCCTTCAGAGCTTTTGTGTAGCTTCGATTGAGGATGTAGACTACTGTATTGACTGCTTCTGCCCAGAATGAATCAGGCATGTCTTGAGCCTTTAACATACAACAAGCCATTTCAACTACTGTCCGGTTCCTGCGCTCAACAACGCCATTTTGTTGAGGTGTATGAGCTGTGGTAAGTTGCCTTTTCACACCATGCTCCTTACAGTAATTGTTGAATTCTGTTGACAAGAATTCACCTCCTCTATCTGTTCTAAATTTCTTCAGTTTCCTTCCCGATCCATTTTCTACATACTTATGCCACGCTTTAAATTTTTCAAAAGCATCAGCCTTCTCTCGAATGAAATAAACCCATATCTTTCTACTATAATCGTCGACTAACAGCAAGAAGTAGAAAGATCCTCCTAAAGTAGGTGTAGACATTTTACCGCAGAGACCAGCATGTACCAACTCTAGAGGAGCTTGAGATCGATTGCTGATCTCTCTTGGAAATGCCTTTCGTTGTTGCTTGCCCATCATACAAGCTTCACAAGGTTCCTGCAACTCTGAAAATGCAGGCAAATGAGCAATCATCCCTGTTCTTTGCATCTCCTTCAAAACTGCAAATTCGAGATGCCCAAATCGTTGGTGCCATAACCTGCTTACATCTTTATCTTCTGTAGTAGTTAAAGCACTTAACTCATACAAGTTATCCCGTCGTATGCCTTTACCTACAACATTACCTGATGAATCCATGATTTCCGCACCACTCTTATTGAAGTGAACTTCGAGTCCACGATCTATTATTGCAGAAACTGACAACAAATTTCTTTTGAGTGTAGGTACATAGAGAACATCGGATAACTTTTTCTCAACACCTGGAGAAGTGATAAAAGAGATGGTTCCAGTTCCTTCGGCTAGACACTTGGAGTCATTTCCCACCACTACATTGATGGATTCCCGCAAAGGCACTAGGGAACTATACCAATCCTTTTTACTGGTCATATGGCGAGAAGCTCCACTATCTAAAATCCATGGTTCATCAATACGAGCTTGAGCAGATGAACATACCTCTTCTATAGCTACCCAAAGTTCCAACTCTGTGTTGTTTGCAGACTCTTTGTTCTTCCATGATGATTTT
>CM035428.1:52366387-52368887 GCA_020310875.1 Ceratopteris richardii
TACTGAGTTTATGATTGACCTCTAGTGGTGTTGATGCCTCTCTGCAATTCTCCATGTTAAACTTCTTTAGAAGATTCAAGAGATACCTTTCTTGTGATACATATATGCCATGTTCTGCATAAGTGATTTCCATTCCAAGAAAATATGACAATTTTCCTAGATCACGTATCTTAAATTCTCTCTCAAGTAACTTCTTCACCTCCTTGATTCCTTCATTTGAGGTACCTGTAATTATAATATCATCTACATAAATACAAATGTAGATCATACCTTCATCTGTTCTTTTGATAAGTAAACTTGCATCTGCCTTTGAACTTTGATATCCAAGATCATTAAGATACTTTACAAGTCTATAATTCCAAGCTCTTGGAGTTTGCTTCAAACCATAAAGTGCTCTTCTCAGCCTGCAAACATAATTTGGAAACTTGTGATCTGCAAACCCTTGAGGTTGCTCCATGTAAACCTCATCTGATATATATCCATTCAAAAATGCATTCTTAATATCCAATTGACTCAATGTCCATCCTTTTGATGCTGCAATGGCAATGATTGTCCTTATGGTTGACATCTTTGCCATAGGACTGAATGTCTCATCATAATCTATGCCAAAAGTTTGAGCATAGCCTTTAACCACCAATCTAGCTTTGTATCTGGCTATTCTTCCATCTGCATGCTTCTTAATTTTGTAAACCCATTTATTTCCAATCACTTTCTTACCATTAGGCTTTGGAACAAGTTCCCAAGTTTTGTTTTCTTCAAGTCCATCAAACTCTTCCTTCATTGCTTCTTCCCATTGTCTCTTACCCTTTGCTTCATCATAGCTTTGAGGTTCTTCATCTTCCTTAACCATGTAAGCATAATTTTTCTGAGTCAAGTAAGAAGTATCATAGGAATACCTTGTAGGTTGCTTCCTCATTCTGGTTGATCTTCTTGGTTCACACTCTTCATGTATATCTGGATGTACTTCTTCATCAAATATTGGTCCATCTTCATTTCTTCTATATGATCCAACTCTTGATGTGCTTGTTTGCATATGTTCTTCATCTCCATCTATCTACATATGTGACTTACCTCTTGCACTTCTTCTTATCTCTTCTTCAAATGTTTCAAGGTCACAATCTTTATCTGCATACCAACTCTTATGTTCATCAAAGGTCACATCTCTGGAAACAATAAAATGTTTAGTTAAAGGACTCCATAGCCTATAACCCATTTGCTTTTCATCATACCCAATAAACACATATTTTTCTGCCTTTGGTTCAAGCTTATGTCTAAGTTGTGATGGCACATAAGCATAGGCAATTGACCCAAACACTTTACAATGATCAAGTGTTGGTTTCTTACCCCACCAAGCTTCATAAGGGGTCATACCATTCAAAGCTCCACATGGTAGTCTATTCACAAGGTATGTAGCTGTATTTACAGCCTCAGCCCAAAGATAATTAGGACAATTCTTTTCTTTTAACATTGCTCTTGCAAATTCAACCAATGTTCTATTTCTCCTTTCTGCCACCCCATTATGTTGAGGTGTATACCTGCAAGTTATCTCTCTCTTGATACCTGCATTCCAAAGATAGTCATTAAACTCTTGGGAGAAGTATTCTCCCCCTCCATCAAACCTTAACCTCTTGAGTTTTTGACCTGTAACTCTTTCTGCATAAGCATGAAAATGTTTGAAGGCTCCAAATACTTCTGATCTTTCTTTTAGAACATAAAGGGTTATCCACCTTGTAGCATCATCAATAAACAAAACATAATACCTAGATCCATTTATTGATCCTTCTTTTGTTGGTCCCCATACATCTGTATGTATGAGTTCAAGCAAACCATCATGCTTGAAACCTTTCTTCTGAAATGGTAGTCTGTGTGCTTTTCTCATCTGACAAGCTTCACACTTGTATATCATATGTTGACTTTTCACATTTGGTAGCCCTATTACAGATTGGTTCTCCACCATAGTTTTGATTCCTCTTTCATTGAAGTGTCCCAATCTCTTATGCCAAAGATCTAACTCTGTAATTACTTCATCACCATGTGTGATTAAGGCTTGACCAACATTTCCTTGCACTTTGAGAGTAAAAAGTCTACCTTCCTTCTTACCACAAACAATGGGATTGTATGCATCCTCTGGATCTTCAACAAATACCCCTTCATTTGTAAATCTTACTTGAAAACCTTTTTCCACTATTTGTCCAACACTAATCAGATTCTTTGGTATTGTTGGAACATACAAAACATTTGTTAACAAATCAGCTCCACTCCTGCACTTCACTTTTCCAATTGAATGCACATTATGTTTTGTATTATCACCTGTTTGTACTGTATGACTTGAATTGCCTTCTTCCAATTCTGACAATAATTCTATATTACCTGACAAATGATTTGAACAACCAGAGTCAATATAAAATACCTTGAGATCCTCCTTCTCTGATGGACTTATTGAATTCATCATCAATGTTGTATGAATGTCATTCTGTGTATCATTTGCATAATTGTAATA
>CM035428.1:52376387-52403887 GCA_020310875.1 Ceratopteris richardii
TCAACATATTTTTCATCAAGTACAAGGGCCAGAAAGAATCAACTATGGATTGAATTCACTACTCTTAGGAAGCAATCAAAGCAATCAGTTTCAGATTTTGTCACTAGGGTCAAAGACATTGCAGACCAATTGGCAAGTATTGGAGAGGAGATTGAAGAGGAACAAATAGTAAGGCAGGTAATCAATGGACTAAAGGCAGATGACAAATGGGAGAGCTTTACCATAGCAATGGACCTATACATGGACATACATGCTCCTGATCTAACAACCCTGATTGGTCAACTCTTCACACATGAAGCAAAGCTTACAAAGAATGGAGAACAATCAAAAGGTAACAACTCCTCTGCTTTATACACTGATAAGAAGGTTAAAGATAAAGGTAAAAGTAAGAAGGTTGATGAAGAAGGCTCTACCTCCCAAGCAAACTATGCAGGGAGAGGTAGATCTTCAAGAGGTAGAGGCAGAGGAAGTAAGCAAGGTAGGGGGAGACCCTACAACTCATCACCATGCAACATTTGTGGATTGTCTAACCATACTACAGATGAGTGCTACAGAAATTATAAGAATCAAAGAGGAAGAGGCTATCAAAGAGGTGGATACTCTCAAGGTAGAGGCAGATTCAACCAACACCAAGGCTACAATGGATACAACAATCAATACAACAACAATTACAACCACAACCACAACAGTAACTACCAAGGTGGATTCAGAAATAGAAGGGATTACAACAACTACACAGAGGAGCAAGATGACTCCTTATTGATCATGAATATGACCTCCAAGGAAGGTACAAATGATGATCATTTATTTTATATTGATTCAGGGTGTTCTAACCACGTAGCTGGTAATGTGGCACTACTCTCTGATTTGGAAGAACCCAAGGGCAAACATCAGGTACAGAAAGGTGATGATACTAAGCATTCTGTTGTAAAGGTTGGTAATGTAAAGACTAGTGATGGTAATCAGAACTTATGGAGCAGAGTACTTTATGTTCCAACTATTACCAAGAATCTAATGAGTGTTGGTCAGATTGTGGAGAAAGGTTTACAGGTCAAGTTCAATCAACATGGAGCATATGTGGAGGACCCAAGACATGGATTCAGAAGAATAGCCAAGGGAGAAAAATCAGGTAGATTATTTACTTTTGAGCTTGAAGACACCAAAAACATTGCTTTATACAATTACAAGGATCAAACACTTTCAGAATTAGAAATATGGCACAAAAGGTTAGGTCACATTGGTGAAAGGACCTTAAAGCAAATGTGCAGGGATCAATGTGTGCTTGGGATACCTAATGTATCCAAGGAACACATGATATACAAGTGTGGAGCTTGTCAGTTTGGTAAGTCACACAGATTGCCCTATTCAAAGAAAGGTTTTATGCATGGAGACTACCTTGACTTGGTGCACACAGATGTTTGGGGACCTAGTAAGGACCCTTCCATTTCAGGATCAAGGTATTATGTGTCCTTCATTGATGACCATAGCAGATGGACTGTGTTATACTTTATGAAGCATAAGAATGAAGTGTTTAATTGTTTCAAGAAGTATCTTGCACTGGTTGAAAACCAAACAGGAAGAAACTTGAAAAAGCTAAGGTCAGATGGAGGAGGAGAATACTTCTCAAATGAGTTTGAAGACTTCTTGCAGGAAAGAGGCATCAAGAGGGAGATAACCACAAGGTACTCACCTGAACAAAATGGGGTAGCTGAAAGAAGAAATAGACTCATTGTAGAAACAGCAAGATCTATGCTTAATGAAAAGAAGTTGCCAAATTATCTTTGGGCAGAGAGTGTATCTACTGCCACATATCTCATTAACAGGTTGCCATCAAAGACACTTGATGGAATGACACCTTATGAAGCTTGGCATGGTAAGAGACCATCTTTGGATCATTGCAAAATCTTTGGTTGTATTGCATATGTGCATATACCTTCACAGGTAAGGGGAAAGCTAGATCCTAAAGCTGAAAAATGTATCTTCATTGGTTACGACTTGAACCAGAAAGGGTACAGATTCTACAACCCCTCAAACAAAGGTTTCAAGGTAAGCAGAGATGTCATCTTTGATGAGAATGACTCATGGTATGAGAATGAATGCAGGAAGGTTAGTCTACCTTATGACATGGAAGAAAACTTCCCAAAGCTCACCAAGGAGGAACCAATCCAGAAAGAAGACTCAAGCTCAGATGATGATGATACAATTAACCTTGAGGAATTCAAGGCATGGAAGTCCAAAGGAAAGATGAAGAAGAAGAAGCTAGAGGATATACCAGAATCTTCAACTCAAGCAATGAGGAGATCTCAGAGAGAAAGTAAGAAGCCTATCAGATATGAGTATGACACTTCTCTTGTAACTAAGCATTCTGTATATCTTGCAAAGGATTTGTTAAATGAAGAACCAGGTTCATATGAGGAGGCAATCACCAAAGCAGAATGGAAAGAAGCTATGGATGAAGAAATAGAAGCTCTCAAGGAGAGTGACATTTAGGACTTGGTACCCAAGAAGGATTCTATGAAGGTGATAGGATCCAGATGGATCTACAAACTAAAGAGAAACTCTGATGGAACAATCAACAGGTACAAAGCTAGGTTGGTAGCCAAGGGTTTTGCACAAACCCAAGGCATTGATTATGAGGAGACATTTTCTCATGTGGCAAAGATGCCAACAATCAGAGTATTGGTGAGTGTAGCTGCATCCAAGAATTGGAACATGTACCAATTAGATGTCAAGAATGCTTTCTTGAATGGATGGATATGTGAAGAAGTCTACATGTCACAACCACCTGGCTATGAAGATCCCAAGAAGGTAAATTATGTTTGTAAACTGAAGAAGGCTTTATATGGATTGAAGCAGGCACCTAGAGCATGGAATTACAGGTTGACAACATATCTCCAAGACCAAGGATTTGTGATGAGTAAAGCAGACACTTCTCTATTTATAAAGAGGAGTAGTACAGAGGTAATTTACTTGTGTGTTTATGTTGACGACATCATCATTACAGGCAATGATGTCAGTGGGATTAGACACATCAAAGGACAGATGATGAAGGAATTCAAGATCAAGGACCTTGGATTATTGAAGTACTTCTTAGGTCTTGAGTTAGTCTACACTAATTCAGGTATATATATCACTCAAAAGAAGTATGTACAAGATATGGTCAAGAAATTTAATTTGCAGGAAGCTAAAATCTCAATCACTCCAATGGAGGTTAATCTAAAGCTAAGTGCTCATGAAGGGGATGAAGTCCAAGACATTATAGGATATCAAAGTATGGTAGGTAGTCTGAATTATGCTACCTTGACTAGAATTAACATAGCATATGGTGTAAGTGTGCTTAGCCAATTCATGCACAAACCAAGGGTACCTCACCTAGAAGCAGCAAAGAAGATCTTAAAGTATCTAAAGGGAACTCAGAACCATGGTTTGTATTTTCCTTATACATCAGATATTGATATTAAAGTATATTCAGATGCAGATTGGGCAGGATGCAAGGATGATAGGAGAAGCACATCAGGATACATATGTTTTGCAGGTGATAAACCAATTTCTTGGTCAGCCAAGAAGCAACCTACAGTAGCATTGTCATCTACTGAAGCAGAGTATAGAGGGCTAGCAAATGCCACTCAAGAAGCTATCTGGTTGAAGCTTTTGTATACAGAGTTAGGCTTATATACAAGATCACCAATTATCTTTGGAGATAATACAAGTTCTCTTCACCTTGCAGCTAATCCAATATATCATGCTAGGACAAAACACATAGAGGTTCATTACCACTATGTGAGAGAGAAGTTGCTTAGTAAAGACATTCAGTTGACTTATGTGTCCACTAATATGCAATGTGCAGATTTACTCACTAAAGCTTTGGATGGAACTAAGTTATGCAGATTGAAATCCATGATTGGATTGCAGGATGTGATTGAAGAATGAAGCTGAAGACTTGAGCCAAAATGTTTGGCTTGAGGGGGAGCTGTTGGTACATGTAGCTCAGTGATGAGTAGCACCTCCTTTAATGTCAATCCGGGAAGACGTGAGGATGGTATGAAGACCTCGAGCAAGTGGCGGCACAAGTGCGTGAGTGAGAAGCACACAAGCATGCACACACATACACACACACGCGCACACACGGCAAGACAAAGAGAGAGAATCAATGGAGTTCTTTAGATTACTTTCAAAAGCTCTTACAAGTTCGTTTCAATTACAATCTAACCCCAAAAATGAGCTCTCTAGCTCCTTTTATAGTTTTTGACTAGCTTTTGGCCCTGTCCAGACCTAGTGTCCGGCCTAGTTAAAAATTAGGTTCCAGGGCTTATTTGGGGGCTCAAACGAGATCTAAAAATGATGAAAATTGGTACGCAACTACTTCTAAGGCTCCTCAAGCTCAAGGACTCCTTGGCTTGCACAAAATGGAGCTACAAAAATGTGAAATGAGATTTACAATGATTATTAGTGATAAAAATCACTGTTGTTGTAGGGATTTCTTCTAGTGATCTGCCATACATATCTTCAAGCTCCCTACTTGCTCTTCTTCCCTGCATGTCCATCTCTCTGATTTGCATTAATGTCTTGAAAAAATATTGGCCTACTTGCCAGATCTTCTTTGACTGCCCTGTTTGCTTGTGCTGTCCCTTCGCTCTGACTCCCTTCTTTGACTTTCACGTCTTGTAGGTCCTGATGTACCAAGGCTACTGCCAACACCCCCCCCACTCTCGCGTCTGTCGCCCCTGACAGACCCTTGTCTAGCTGCTTTTCGGACGTAGTATTGTACAACATCGGCGGCGAGGTGGTGTTCTTCTAACCTGAGTCCCCTTGCTAGATCGGTCAGCAATGCATCCCAATTGACTGGCCCTGGGACATCTGGATGTGGCACCCGTAACTGCTCTGAGTGAATGGTTCGCTCCACAGCAAATAAATGGAGGAGATGTGAGGGTCTGGGTACAAATATTTCTGAGTGGTATTCCCAGAACCCTGTTATGAACATCTCTTCGAATGTTTGTTTAAAGCAGGCCGGGAGGTATTTTATTCTGGCGTGCCAAGCGTATATCACCTGTATGGAAGGAGTGGTGCTCATGTCATAAACTAAATCTTGGTTTCCTGTAAGGAATCCGACGCCTGAGAAGTGTGGGTCCTTGATATTCTTGAATGTCCTGAATGTAATAAGCATTAACTCAAAAATTTTCATGCACATCTGGGCCATTACATCAGGAGTATTCTTTAATCGGATGCTCCAGTGCCGTATAGTGGAAATCATGTAATTGACGGTGGGAGGCCCTTGAGGGGGTGCTAGATAGACATAGTTTAACCATTTGGCGCATCCCTTGATATTCTTGACTGCAATGGTGAACTCTGGCCATGTGCGTCTGCGGAGTACAGGAACATAACAAGGGTTATATTTAATAAAAAGAGGCATATTCGTCCAGGTGCGCACCATCTCCGGGTAGGTTTCGAGGAGTCGGATCCTCCAAGTGGGTTGATGAATGGATCCTTTTTTAGCGCTCTCTGGGATGTCATCTGGCCCAAATTGTGTAGCAAACGTTGGAGGTTTGCCACATCTATGTTGGATTTCTGCATTGTAGTCCGCCAGGAGTATACAATAGGGCACGTATTGATCATCATTGGTTCCGATCCATCTATGGTGGGACATGCTGCGGAAGTATTCTGATTTAATAATAGTGTCCTCTATCTTTGCCATAGATTGGATTTGAACTGCCACTCGATCTTCATGAGTTGATGCTGTTTTCTCTAGAGTTTGGAGCCACTCAGGTACTTCGATTTCTAGCGTATCCATTCCTTCGGCGTTTTGTTCACCACCTGGCATTGGCATAGGAACGTAAGGTTCCTCATACGTCTCATCTACCTCGATGGGTACCAAATCCTCGGGTTCTGGTTCGACAACTGGAGAGGGTTGCCTTTCATGTGTGAGTAATCTTTCCTGTAATTCGGCCACCTGCTCTTTCAATGCCTTGACTTCCTCTGAAGTCGTGGTCGTTTCTGTGACTTTGGTTGCTGTCTGTTGCTCTTGGAGTTGATTGCGCAGCGCATCACGTTCCCTTTCCAAGTCATCATGAGCTTCTAATAGATCTGCATAGCTGTCCAAGATGGTCTTCATTGTCTCTGAGGGCACAGCCTTAAACTGCTCTGGATCAATTTCGTGCGGAGAGCCTTCCATTGCTGCTTCTAGATTTGCTTCATTTTGCTGCTGCAGCCTCTTGTTTTCTTCTAGGGCGGCCGCCATGTGTTTCCTGAGAAGTGCCAGGTTACGCCGGACTTTGAGATTATCGGCTTGGTATACCTCGAGCAAAGCTTCTAGTTGTTTGGCACCTGATTCTGTCGATGGTTGGGGTGCCGCCAATAATGTTTGGTGAGCCTGCTCAAGCGTCGTGTAGCGTTGATTCAGTTCTGCATTTTTTGTTTGTAGAATGTGAAACTGTCTTTGTAAGTTCTGATGGTGCGTTTCCAGTTGCTGGTACCGGTTGTCCAGAGCTTTGTACTCATTCTGGAGCTGGTATACACATTGGTTTAATGCTAAAAATATGTTATTTACATTAAATAATGCTGGGAGGGGTGAAGATGCAGGGGGAATGGGGGCGGGAATGGGAGAGGTGAATGATGTGGATGTACGTGGAGATGTGGGTGGAGGGGGTATGGGTGATGGAGGTGGCATGGGGGGAGGGAGCGGTGCTGTGGCAGGTGATGTTTCCATCGTGTCAACTGTTTGAGTGACGGTGTAGATGGGAATCGTTGGTGGAGTGGATGTGACATCGGTGAACAGGGTGGTGAAGGTGGGCATGGTGACACCCCCGTATTGGATTCCCGGAGAGAGTGGGATGCCCATGACAATGGTAGTGGTAGTGGATGTGGTAGTGCTAGTGTCCTGTGGTGGAGTGAATTGTGTAGTGTGAGGTGGGGATGGTGGTGACAACGGTGCTTCGTGATATTCTTCTGCTTGCGCTGACTCGCCTGGTGCTGATGTATTGATGTGAATTTGCTTCCCGGACCTCCTGGGACGAGCAGGAACTCTTTTTTCAAACCTGTGGATGTAGGCCATAGCCTCATGGATGGCCTCGTCCAGTCCTACAGCGTCGGCATGAAGGTTCATGGACTCAATGAACAACTCGTCCACACCTTCCTCCGCTAGCAAGTCGTTCATGAGTCTTTTGCCCTGTTCTAGAGACATCTTATGCTGTTCCTGAACCAGTCGCATGGTTCGATATAGTCTCTTGATTTGTGCCGAATATGCTGGGGCACTTGCTAACTCGGAGAGTTCGTCATATTCTTGATGTTGTTCTTCATCGGCCTCTTCTTCATCTCCTCCTGCCTCTTGTTCATCTACATCGACTTCTACAGTTTGTGGTTGGGTGGGGGCCGATGTTGTTTGGGGTCGCGGTTCCTGAGCTCGCGCAGCTTCGGCTTCGAGGTTAGAGTCATAGATTAATCTGGCAATTTCTTCATCCGTGAGGTCCTCAAGAGTAAATCCCTGTGGAAATTCCAAATCGGATGGAATGGGGGGAAACACCAGATTAGGCCCCTCTGTGCTTGGTCTTGGTAACCGGATTGTGAATGGCCTGATGGAGAGTGTTAATCTCCAAAAGAACAAGTTAACCTTGAAGTTAGATCACCTCTATATCAAGGTTAACCTTAGACTCCACCAAACTTAAAGATCATCCACCAAATTATCAGAAATATTGAAAGTTCTGAAAAATTCAACTTCTCTGAAAAGTCTGCTGCAGATTAGTCACTCATTGACTAATCAATCCTGTAAAGTTTTTGATAAAACTTTGCACAACACTTCGCCTTGAGGTTGCGCAACTTTGCCAAGTTAAATCTTTCAAAAAGATTAAGTACACACTGAGAAATGTGTGAAACACTTTACCTATGTCTGAAAGTGCTTCTCTGCAATGGCGACTTTGACACCTGTAACTTCTTAGCACTGGTTCTCCCAACTCTGAACCCGTTTCATCAAGATCTTCTAGCCATAGATGGCTTACCTTCCAACTTAGATTTTAAGCCCTCATTTGTGTAAAACTTTACACTATGGACTGAGCAATGATCATTTCATTGAAGATGAAATGTGCGCCAGATTTCTCGACTGTTAGAACATTCTTACATATGAATGTTCCTAATCAAAATTCTCACAGCCTGATTACAATTAATCTCTCAAATTCTAGCCATAGATAGATTAGCTATGGACTTAGATACGTGCAAAAGGATTTCTCAAAAGATTAAGCACAGAGGGAGCAGACAGCAAAATATCGGGCGCAAAATTTTTCGATTTCTCAGAAAATTTACATCTAAGTGAGAATAGACAATTCACTCACTCTTCATGTGTCTAATGACACTAATTTCTCTCTCCCTATTCTCAAATCTCTTCTATTCTACTTGCCCGACATTTTCCAACATATTTATAGATGAATATATACAAGTGTATGACTAAACAAAGATATAAGTCATCTAATGTACATATGTGTACATGTCTTTTGATTTTTCTGAATATCTCCTTCCTTCAATCACCTGACTTTGTTTTCTTCTTGACTCCTTGTCTTCATTCCTCCATAATTCTTCAATTGATGATTGTCATGCACCAACAGCTCCCCCTCAATCATTAATTGAGGTTCTTCTCTATCTTCTTGATTCCTGCCATATCCTTGAATCTTTGTAGTTTTGGTCCATCTAAACTTTTTGTCATCATATCTGCAACTTGATCTTTTGTGGGAGTGTGTATGACTTCAATCTCCTTCTCAATGACCTTCTCTCTCAGAAAATGATACTATATTTCAATATGCTTAGTTCTAGCATGAAATACAGGATTAGCTGCCAAGTATAATGAACTCATATTGTCTCCACAAATAATAGGAGTACTCTGAATCACATCAAAAACTTTCAAAAGTGTCTTTAGCCATATTACCTCTTTTGCAGCTTCCACCATACCTTTATATTCTGCTTCTGTAGATGACAAAGCAACTGTATGTTGCTTCTTGGAACACCATGAAATCAATTTGTCTCCTACATAGCACAAGTATCCATGTGTTGATCTTCTATCATCCACATTACCTGCCCAATCTGCATCACTATATATCTTGATTTTTGTATCTGAAGTAAATCCATAGTACAACCCTTCTTTGAGTGTACCCTTGATGTACCTAAGTACTCTTTGTCCTGCAATCCAATGTTCCTTTCTAGGGCAATGCATAAATTGTGAAAGCACACCAACTGCATATGATAAATCAGGCCTTGTCAATGTAGCATAAATCAAGCTACCAACCAAACTTTGATAGATTTTCATATCTCTGAACTCTTCTCCTCCAAACCTAGACAATTTATGGTTCACTTCCAAAGGTGTAGGTGCAACCCTGCAATCTTCCATTTTAAATTTGGTTAGCAAATTTTTAAGATACCTTTCTTGAGTCACATATACTCCATGTTGAGTATAAGTGATCTCCATTCCCAAGAAGAATGATAGGTTCCCCAAATCACTGATTTTGAACTCTTTCTCCATCTGCTTTTTGATCATTTGTATCCCCTTATCATCTGTTCCTGTAAGTATTATGTCATCAACATAAATACACACATAAATGAATCCATTTTCACTTGCTTTGACTAGCAAGCTACTATCTGCCTTTGATGCTTGAAAACCAAGATCATTCAAGAATTTTACAAGCCTATAATTCCAAGCCCTTGGGGCTTGCTTCAACCCATACAAAGCTCTCTTGAGCTTACACACATAATTTGGACTCACTTGATCTTTGAACCCATCTGGTTGCTCCATGTAGACTTCATCTGAAATGTAACCATTCAAGAAAGCATTTTTAACATCTAATTGAGACAACTTCCAACCTTTACAAGCAGCAATTGCAATGAGTGTCCTGATGGTTGTCATCTTTGCCACAGGACTATAAGTCTCATCATAGTCCACTCCATATGTCTGTGCATACCCTTTCACAACAAGTCTAGCTTTGTACCTAGACACACTTCCATCTGCAAACCTTTTAGTTTTGTAAACCCATTTACAACCAATGATTTTCTGACTATTAGGTTTAGGAACCAAATCCCATGTTTGATTCTCTATCAATGCAGCATACTCCTCTTGCATAGCATCTTCCCAATTCTTCTTCCCTTTGGCTTCTTCATATGTAGAAGGGTCTTCATCTGCTTTTACCAAATAAGCATAATCTTTAGTAGTCAAGAATGAAGTGTCATAGCTATACCTTGTAGGTTGCCATTTGTGCCTAGATGATCTCCTAACTTCTGCACTTCTTGAGGTCTCTGGTTCATCACATTCTGGATCAAACCTTGGCCTCTCTTCAACTTCAATCTGTACTTCATTACTCTCACTTTCATCAAGTAATTGAATCTTTGCTTTACCTTTCCTTTGTTCCACTACTTCTTCATCATCTGCATGTACATTATACTTACCTGCATACCAAGTACCTTGCTCATCAAATGTAACATCCTTGGATACAATAAATTGCTTTGTGGATGGACTCCACAACCTGTATCCCATTTGCTTATCATCATAACCAATGAATACATACTTCTCTGCCTTAGGCTCCAACTTATGCCTCAATTGAGATGGCACATATGCATATGCCAAGCATCCAAATATTCTGCAATGATCCAAGGTAGGTTTCTTACCCCACCAAGCTTCATATGGTGTCATACCCTGCAAAGCTTTACAAGGCAATCTATTAACCAAATATGTAGCTGTATTAACAACCTCAGCCCACAAATAATTTGGGCAATTCTTCTCTTTCATCATGGACCTTGCAAACTCAACAAGAGTCCTATTTCTTCTTTCTGCTACCCCATTTTGTTGAGGAGAGTACCTGCAAGTAACTTCTCTCTTTATACCTGCATTCCACAAATAATCATTGAACTCATTTGAAAAATACTCTCCCCCTCCATCTGATCTTAGTCTCCTCAATTTTTGACCTGTAATCCTTTCTGCATATGCATGATAGTGTTTAAATGTATTAAACACTTCTGACTTTTCCTTAATCACATAAATTGTGATCCACCTGGTAGCATCATCAACATATACGACATAATATCTTGAACCATTTATACTAAAGTCCTTTGAAGGACCCCACACATCTGTATGCACCAATTCAAGTCTTTCTGAATACATAAACCCATGCTTGGAATAGGATTGCTTATGAGCCTTACCTAATTGACATGCCTCACATCTGTATGTCATGTGTTGACCTGCAATGTTAGGCATTCCAAGCACTGAATCATTGTTAATCATTTCTTTGATACCTCTTTCATTAAAGTGTCCAAGTCTTTTGTGCCAAAGATCCAATTCTGACACCTTCTGCTCTCCATATGTGAACATAGCATGTCCAACATTTCCTTGTACCTTCAATGTGAAAAGCCTTCCTTCTTTCTTTCCTGCAATAACTTGTTTATACCCTTGACTAGGGTCTTCCACATAAACTCCATCATTTGTAAACCTTACCTCATATCCTTTTTCCACAATTTGACCTACACTGATCAAATTCTTTGGAATTGTGGGAACATAGAGTACCTTACTCAGAAGAGTGCTCCCATCCTTAGCTTTGACTGAACCAATTGACTTTACCTTATGCTTTGTATTATCACCTGTCTGTACTGTATGATTAATTGCATTATGATCTAGGTCAGTCATCAAAGCAATATTTCCACTTAAGTGATTACTACATCCTGAATCAATATAGAACACTCTCATGTCCTCATGTGAGGTTTCACATGTATTCATAATGAGAGTCGAATCCTCCTTTTGATCTGATGCATAGTTGTAGTAGGTGTTATTATAGGATTGATTTTGGAAGCTTCTTCCACCACCTCTTCCAAAAGAACTCCTACCACCTCTACCTCTGAAATTTCCTCTCTGAAATCTACCACCTCTTGCTCTTTGATTAAAGTTCTGATAATTACCATTGTTTTGATTATTGTGCCAACAATCATGAGATAGATGATTGGTCTTACCACATATCCAACAAGCTCTTGCATTCTCTTTGTTGTTTCTGCCTCTTCCTCTACTCCTGCCATTTCCTCTTCCTCTTATGAAATTTGCTTGGTTTGATGTACCTTCTTCTTCACCTGATTGTTGCTTCCCTTTGTTGACTTTCTTCTTGTCTTTAGAATACATTGCATGACCTGCACTCTTATCAACATCTCCTTTGATATCATTCTCAAAAGTTAGCATATGACCTAACAATTGATTCAAATCAGGAGTAAAGTGATCTAATGAAAGTTCTGTAGATAAAATGAAAGGCTTCCATTTCTCATCTCCTCTTAGTCCTGTGAGTATTTGTCTTACCAATTTGTCTTCTTCAATATCTTCATCAACTGCACCTAAAGAATCTGCAATGTCCTTCATCTTTGTCACATAATCAGAAATTGATTGTGAGGCCTTCTTCTTGAAGGTAGTAAACTCTGCCCATAGTGAAGCCTTCCTTGATTTGGTTGTATTTTGGAAATGCTCTTCCAAAGCATTCCAAATGTCACAAGCACTTTCAAGTCCTCTAATGTGAGGAAGCAAATAGTCATTGACTGCCATGTAGATGATGCTTCTTGCTTGAGCATCCTTCTTCATCCAATTCTTCAAATCTGCAAGCTCCTCCCTAGTTGGAACACTAGGATCTCTGAATTCTGGCTTTTCTTCATCTCCTGTGATGTATCCTATCAGATCTTTGCTCATAAGGTGAGCTTCCATCCTCATAGACCATGCAGGATAGTTCTCTCTATCCAATTTTTCAATTTGGAGACTATCTCCCATCTTTGATTCACCTGTAGTCTCAAAACTTTAACCTTTACAGATAATGAATGTACCTTTACTTCGAATGTTGCTCCTTCTGATCCTTTTGATACTCTTTGTATGTCTTCCTTCAAGTTTTCTTCAACCTTTATCCTTCTGCACCTTCAAGATGTAAAGATTTGTACTTCTGCAATAGTCGGAGTCCTTTTCACTTCAATTTTGACACAACCTGCTCTGATACCACTGATGGAGAGTGTTAATCTCCAAAAGAACAAGTTAACCTTGAAGTTAGATCACCTCTATATCAAGGTTAACCTTAGACTCCACCAAACTTAAAGATCATCCACCAAATTATCAGAAATATTGAAAGTTCTGAAAAATTCAACTTCTCTGAAAAGTCTGCTGCAGATTAGTCACTCATTGACTAATCAATCCTGTAAAGTTTTTGATAAAACTTTGCACAACACTTCGCCTTGAGGTTGCGCAACTTTGCCAAGTTAAATCTTTCAAAAAGATTAAGTACACACTGAGAAATGTGTGAAACACTTTACCTATGTCTGAAAGTGCTTCTCTGCAATGGCGACTTTGACACCTGTAACTTCTTAGCACTGGTTCTCCCAACTCTGAACCCGTTTCATCAAGATCTTCTAGCCATAGATGGCTTACCTTCCAACTTAGATTTTAAGCCCTCATTTGTGTAAAACTTTACACTATGGACTGAGCAATGATCATTTCATTGAAGATGAAATGTGCGCCAGATTTCTCGACTGTTAGAACATTCTTACATATGAATGTTCCTAATCAAAATTCTCACAGCCTGATTACAATTAATCTCTCAAATTCTAGCCATAGATAGATTAGCTATGGACTTAGATACGTGCAAAAGGATTTCTCAAAAGATTAAGCACAGAGGGAGCAGACAGCAAAATATCGGGCGCAAAATTTTTTGATTTCTCAGAAAATTTACATCTAAGTGAGAATAGACAATTCACTCACTCTTCATGTGTCTAATGACACTAATTTCTCTCTCCCTATTCTCAAATCTCTTCTATTCTACTTGCCCGACATTTTCCAACATATTTATAGATGAATATATACAAGTGTATGACTAAACAAAGATATAAGTCATCTAATGTACATATGTGTACATGTCTTTTGATTTTTCTGAATATCTCCTTCCTTCAATCACCTGACTTTGTTTTCTTCTTGACTCCTTGTCTTCATTCCTCCATAATTCTTCAATTGATGATTGTCATGCACCAACATGGCCTAACTCGTCGTGTCTGGGGGGGAGTGATTTCGGGTGTAGCGGTAGCTCCCCTTGGTTGAGCACAGGGTAGTTGGACTCCCCCCCTCATCTTCTTTGATGGGGGACCTGCTGCTGATAGTCTTCTTTGGAATTCTTGGACTCGGGACCATACGAGTGCCCGCTGAACAGGCACGTCATAAGCCAAGCATCTATAGATTATTCTGGTCAAAGCACAACACCCGTGGAGCACATTCTTCTGTTTTTTGTTCCACCTTTGATGCGCTAGGTGGATCTGGTCTATGATCCAGTGTGGCACATTGATGGGCAGGCTTTCGGTTTCTGCTAGATATAAACTGAACCATATTTTTTTCGGGGGCATTGTGAATCGTTCTTGGGCGGGAAACGCAAAGTGTTGCATGATGGTTCGCAGGTGAAGCGCAATGGTAGGTGTCATTGCTACCATATCCTTCAACTTATTCAGATCCTTGTGCTTCATTCGACCTGGAACCATGGTTTCCTTTTCTGTTGGGATGTGCATGCCATACATACCCAACGCTTCTCTTACCAGATTGAGGGTCAACTTGAATCTTTTGAGCTCATTACCCGGCAGCAGTGATGGCAACACAAAGGTGCTGTCGCCTCCTTTGGCCCTGCTTGGCGTGATTGTACTGATCAGATATGAACATCGTAAAAAATCCGGCTTTGGTATGTGGGCCCTGAAATAACTTTCCACACCCGCTTTGACCCAAACTGATCTCATGACTTCGGCATTTTGGTAGCTTTCAAATTCGCGTGTGAAAAAGTGGTATCGACCCCATTTGCCATTGAACTCCAATTCTGCTTCCCAGAAGTAGGTTCCATCGCCCAGTGGTCCAGCAACATCACTGAACCAATGCGCATGCTTACCTACTTGAGAAGTGTGTCCTTGAGGAGGATCCTGGATGGGGAGCACATGCACTTCTTGAAGCTCTTGCGGTCTTGCAGTGAGACGTGGCTCAAGGAGAAGTGTTTCTATGTCCACGATCTGGGGACCAGATCCGGCTTGAGAGCTGGTACCTGCTTCTGCCATGGCCCTGTTTGCTGATTGGTTCTGTGAGAATATAGAACCAAGTGTTAACATTGTAATGGACAAAATAAATCCGTTGTTGTCCCCGTTACAACATTAACATAAGGTAGATGGTGAGTTAGTGGTTAGTAAGTGCATGAAGACAGTGTGTGTAGTTAGTGATTGTGTTGTCCTAGGAAACTATTGCAGTTAGTAAGTGGGTTATGAATTTACAAATTGGGGTCGGGGGGTTTATTACAGGCCCTAGGCTGCCAAATGCAGTGAATGGGCTTTGCTTTCGGTTTCGGAGAGTCTCTAAAGAGCTTTCTCGGTGTCGTGGTTTGAAAACGAGGCCTTTTTGGGACCCATATACAATTGATTACATGCACGTTCTTGGGTTTTGGTGTGTACATGAGTGTCGAGAACGAGTGAAATCTGGCAGCATGCGTCGCTGCGTTATGCTGTTTAAGTTGTGGCCTCAGCGTAGCTACTTGTGCCATCAAGCAAGCCTTAGGCACCCAAATTTGTCTTGATTGTGGACTTGCCTTCATCGACTTCTTGGGCACCCAAATAGATTTTACTTTAGCAGAAGAATTTCTGAAAGACTTCTTATCAGCGTTGTGTTGTTGGTCACTAATAAGAGGCTTTGCCCCTGTAGTTGACGGTGGTGCAACCGGTCGTTCGCCTTTCCGCACCCATACCTGGTCTATTTTCTGGGCTGTTCTGCTGCGCAGGTACTTTTGTTCTCGGACATAGGTAGCACTCTGCTTCTTCTGCCTGTGATCTACCTTGGGTTGCTGCTTCCTTCTAGCCTTTGGAAAAGAAGGGAGTTCCGTTGCATTCCTGACTCCTTTTTTGCAAATATCATTCCTCTGCAACACATAGTTTTGGACAAGAACAGCATGGTCATCTTCATGTGTACCCCTGGAAGGACCAGGAGTCTGTGCCTTTCCTAGTTCCTTGAGTGCTCCATTGTCTAATTCTACTGTAACTCGACTATGATTGACCCAAACCTGGAGAAGTCCACTTCTTAGGTTTAGATTGACTGCTTGGTCATAGATCCAATCCTGACCCAAGACGAGAGGTTCAGTGAGATCCTCATCTTGACACACTAGTACTTTAACGGTCATTGCCTCCTCGTGAATGTAGAGGGGAAGTTCCACCTCGCCCATGCAAGGGGTTTCCACACCTCCCAATCCTATGAGGTATGCTTCCACAGGATGGACAGTTAACTGTAACTCTTGACAGTAAGACAACTTTACAGCGCTAGTGGCAGCACCTGAGTCAATCAAGGCTCTTACGGTCCTTGTACTCTTCCCTTGTCCTATGTCTATGGTTATGAAAGGACGTCTATCAATTATTCTATTCGAGCTTGTTCCTGCAACTTCACACATGGCTATGGGAAATCCTTGGTCTGCATATTCATTCGCTCCAGGCTGATCTCTTCCTTGCCTTCGTAATTTCATCCTTCTGATGCGTTCTAAAGCCTCTGCTTGAGCTTCTTCTCTAATTCTCTTTTCTTCCTCTTTGCGTTTCTTAGCAGTGTTGAGTCGGCTGAGCATTTCCTCCGTGAGGGGTTCCTGGTACAACTTGACTCTGCATCCGCTAATATAGTTAGGGAGAACATCACCCTCTAATGTGGCCAATTGTACTGCTCCACTTGTGGAGATCCTATTGATGATCATAGGTCCGTAGCCTCTCTTTTCTAGCTTCCTTGCGTGTTGTTTCAGTGTATAGACTAAGACTAGATCTCCCGTTTTCAAGCCTTTATCCTTCACGTGGGCATCAAAGTATGCCTTCTGTCTCTTCTTGGCTGCATATATCCCTGCAGCGGCTCTCAGTCTTGTTTCTCCTAATCGTTCAAGGTCAAAGATCCTAGAGGAGAGCTCATGACCTGTCCATTCATACTCTTGTGCTACTCTCAATGTAGGAATCAGGAAGTCCAAGGGTAGCACGGCGTTTTGGCCAAACACCATCTGAAAGGGAGTGGCTTGGAGTACCGTTTTGTAGGCCACTCGGTATGCCCAAACAGCATGGTGTAGCTGTTTGTCCCAATCAGAGCGTTTAGTGTTCACTAATTTCGTCAGTACATTGCATAAAATCTTATTAGTGCTCTCAGCTTGTCCATTAGCTTGAGGGTGATAAGGGGCAGACTTCTTGTGTATTACCAAGAATTCTTGGAGCAGATTTTCAATCACTTCGTTCAAGAAATGAGTGCCTCTATCGCTTACAAGCTCTATAGGTAGCCCATATCTCGTGAATACATTCTCAAACAAGAATTTGGCAGTTGTTTGAGCATCGTTCTTGGTTGTAGCTTTTACCTCTACCCACTTGGTGAGATAATATGTTGCCACAATGATGTATTCCGCATGAGAACCCTTAGCTGGGGGATTAATAGGACCTACGAAGTCTATTCCCCACTTAGAGAATGCACGTCCACCCATCATAGGTTTCAGTGGCATCTCATCTTTGCGTATAGGATACTGAGTCCTCTGACAGACATCACACCGTTTCACATAGGTATGTGCATCCATGTGAAGTGTAGGCCACCAAAAGCCCGCAAATAGTATTGCCTTGATTACCCGATCTGGTCCAAAGTGTCCTCCTGCTACACCTTGGTGAGCAGTTTCTAAGATTTTAAGATACTCACTTTCATGGACACACAGTCTCAGGTAACCATCTTTACCGCGCTTATATAGATTATCACCTATGAGTGAATAATCCAGGGCTTCTTGTTCCAAACTCCTTTTTCTAGCTAGAGTCATGTCTGGGGGGAATGTGTTTGTCCTCAGGAATGATACTAGGGGTTCGCTCCAATCTGGCACAATGGATACTTGATAGAGAGTGGCATGTTCCACAGGTGGTTTAGTGCAACAGATTGGGCATTCCTTGCACAACTTTTGGACATCCGCTTCCATGGTCGGCCAGTGCACTCCGAATCTCTTTAGAGTCTGTAAAGTTCGTTGTTTTGAATGGTGTTGCTCTAGTGCACCTACATGTGCTAATTGCAACCATTTAGCGTACTCATCCTCTTCTACGCAACAAGCCAAGATCCCTTGATCTGTGTGCTTGTACATGCTTCCTGCCATGATGTGGTATTTTTGGGCTTTTACAACCTCTCTATTCCGTGTGTTTACCACAGGATGGTTAGGCCCGTATGTCAATACTGGTACCAATGGCTTAGCCCACTGCGGTACAACTTCCATATTAAACAAGTAAGCATCAGGAAGGTCATCTGATACTCCTTGTGGGGCTTCTCCAGATGTGAGCCTAGAGAGATGATCAGCTCTCAAATGAGTCCTACCTTTTCTTACCACAACCTCAAAGTCATATTCCATTAGCAAGAGAAACCATCTCACTAATCTTCCTGTATTGCATGGCTTGTTTACAAGGTATAACAATGCCTGATGATCAGTAAAAAATTTAAACTTATTTGCAAGCAAATAGTGTCTAAATTTCTTGACTGCATATACCATGCCTAATCCTTCGCGCTCTGTAGTGGTGTAATTCCGTTCAGCCGCATTCAATTGTCTGCTGGCATAGGCAATTGGAAGATCCATATTACCTTCACCAGTAGGTTGTGCAAGCATACATCCAATAGCATAATTGGATGCATCCACATGAACATGGAATGGTTTATTCCAATCTGGTGTGGTCAAGATTGGTGCTGAACATAATCTTCGTTTAAGCTCTTGGAAGGAATTTTCGCATTCATCCGTCCACTCAAAGTTTGTCAGAAGTCCGTACATGGGCTTTGCAATGACAGCATACATGTGTATAAATCGTCGATAATAACCGCAATGCCCCATGAAAGCTTGTACTTCCTTGACATTCTTTGGCCTAGGTAGCTCCGCTATGGCTCTCACTTTTTCTTCGTCAGTAGATATGCCATTCTTTGACACTATATGTCCTAGGATCTTGCCTTGCCTGACCATAAAAACACACTTTTCGGGGTTCAGGCAGACTTGATATTCTCTACATTTGTCAAAGATTTGTTTGAGTTCAGGAATATGGGTTTGCCTAACATTGGAATGAGCACAGAGATCGTCAACGTAGACTTCTAAACTCTTCCTCAGGAACTCCTTAAACACATGGCACATCAGCCTCTGGAAGGTGGCTGGTGCATTGGTAAGCCCAAATGGCATTACTCTAAAAGCAAAAATGCCCCATTCTGTGGCAAAGGCTGTCTTATGCTGATCCTCTGGAGCTATGGCTACTTGATTGTAGCCCGAGAATCCATCAAGGAAACTGTACACTTCCTTGCCTGCCACTCTTTCTAAGAGATGTTCTGTGATGGGAAGCGGATAGTTATCTCGAATCGTGGCGGCATTAACCTTTTTCAAGTTAATGCACACACGCAGCTTGCCATTCTTCTTGGGCACCACTACGATGGGGGATACCCATTCGGTGTGCTCAATTTCGTAGATAAATCTAGCTTCAACCAATCTATCTATCTCTTCCTTGATCTTAGCAGCGTAATTATCGTTATATGTATAAGGCTTTTGCTTAGAGGGTTTGGCATCTGAGGTCATGGGGATGGTGTGCGAGCATATGTCCGGGTCAACACCTTTCAAATCCTTGTAACTCCAAGCGAATACATCTCTGTATTCTCTTAGCAAGGCTATCAATTCGTACTCTTCTTCTTCTGTTAGGTCATGACCTATATACGTGCATCTCTCCTCTCCTTCTTCTATGGCCACTACTATTTTCTTGGTGGTTTCTTTGTTATCATAGGCCTCTCCTGATTGTGCCTCTCGTTTAGGCATTCTTATCATGACTCTCCTGTCATCTATCTCGTACTTCTTAAAATTTTCTGGGACCTCAAACAAAGATTCTTCCTCTTCTGGTAAGGCTTCTCTCTTCTTTCGTTTCTTTCCTTCTTCCTTAGGGGTCATATGCGTTGCTAATCTTACACCATTTGTAACTTCTCCATGATTCTGAGGTTGAAATTCCACTTCCTGGAGATATTCTTCATCTGATGCAAATGGTGGGTCCATAATGATTGACTCTAGATCGGAGTCACTTGCATCCTCAAATGCATCAGGGCTAGGTTCGCATTCTTCTAGAACTGCCTCTCCCATGATTGGCTCTATGGAGAAGACTGAAATATCATAGCCATCCTCATCACAGTGAGGTGTCCATTGTTCTTCGTTGATGGCTACGTCCATTGTTGCTAAGATTTCTGCCCAACCGTGAGGTTCAAATTCTTCGTCTGGAAAAACTACAGGTGCATAGGCTGGGTCTTGGATTGATCTATGGGTTTCTTTCGCACCTACCTCTCTGGCTTTCTCTCTCTTCTCTTCTTCTACTGCTACCTTGCACATCCATAAGTGGGTGTCTTCATGCATCCATGAGGATCCAGACCCTATGGAATGCACCGATTCTGTGTCATCTTTAGCTCTATGGATGGGATTCCACTGGATAGGAGGGACATCTCTATGAGAATAATCCTTGAGATTGACTTTGGTTGTAACACCTAAGTGCTGCAGGTACAAAGAATTGGTCCCCCAATCCTGTACCACTTGCAACTGTCGCATGAATGGTCTTCCCAAAATCATCTCATAGGCATGATTTTTGCTGAAGTCACATATGGCAAAGGTATGTTCAAACTCGACACCACAAGTGGTGAGAGTTATTCCTTCTAGCAATCCTAGGGGTCTCTCTATGTGACCATCTGCCATTTGCAATTTCATTCTCGTTGGCCTGAGTGCTGGCTTGCTCCAACGCTTCCATAAGGAGGTAGTGGCAATTGCAACTCCTGCACCTGAGTCCAAAATTGCCTTCGTGGTGTAGTCCTGGTAGGTGATGGGAAGATAGGTGTTCCCTTCTTCACCTTCACACATATCCCCGATCTTATCCAAGGGAATTTCTGGCACTGTCCTATGGGATCCTATCTGGGAACGAGGTTTTGCTATCTCTGGTACTTGTTTGGCTACATGTTTCCATAATTCAGGTCTAACCTTGAGTAGCTCTTCTAACCTGAGATTACACTGCACATTAGTGTTCTTCACTACCTCTGTGTTCCTAGGAATGACTGAGTCGTCGTTCCTTACCATGACTGTGGGTGCTCTCATACATGTGGACTTTGCTTCCCATGGGCCTGTGAAGTGGGGTAGCTCTTGTATGGAATTAGACTCAAAGTCTAATCTCTCGTGAGACTGAACACTCTCATGCTCCCCGTAAATAGATGGAATGTCTTGTGGGAATTGGTCGTGTGCATCGTCCACAAGTTCAAAAGGAGGGGCGACCTCGCTTTCGTTATCCCATTTGTCTTCTTGAATCTCTCGTAGGAAGTCTGGTGCAAACCGATTCATAGAAGAAGAAGTGTCTGGCTCCGTAGAATTAGGTACATATGCTACCTGGGAAGGAGGACTTATTCTATCGTTGGCTCTTTCCTCGTTGTCATAGATAGCTGGAGCACAAGCTTCTTGGGGAGGATTACTTATGCTATTACTTTTCCGAACAGTCTCATACGCTTTTTGGGACGGAATGTGGGTTACCTGTGGAGGTACATATGCTTTCGAGGAAGGCTCCTGTGACCTTTGGGGAGGAAGATAGGCTCCTTGAGGGGGCACATGGGCTTCCTGAAGAGGCTGGCTTATCCGTTCTCTTGCCCTTTCCTTCCTTTGGGGGGCAGGTTCCTTCTCTGACTGTGCTATTGGCCTCTCTATTCTTTGTAAGGAGGGGAAGTTGTAAGGTTTAGTGGAATTGGCCACATAAACTTCCGATGGGGAATGGTTCATGTTATTGCTTGCTTCCTCTCCCTCTTGATTTTTTTCTTCCTTGGCAGATCTTGCAATTATCCTCTCTAACTTTTCTAGGAGTCCATCCAAGTGTAATTGCGTTTTGGCTGAGCCTGAGTAATTGAAAAGGCGACTGGCTTCAAACATAGTCTGAGCCAATGCGACCATTTTCGCGCACAGTTTGGTTCTTTCTATCTCTAGGTCAGCTCTAGGATAGCACTTGTCATGATCCGTGACGTTTGGCCCTTCTTGGATTCTAGCCTGATATGCTTTAAGCATCATGTTTAGGTCTTCAGGAGTAGGATCTGCTTGGACTGATCCTACTCTAGGGGGTGGTGGGATTTGATGAGGCGGTGGGAAAGGTGGTGAGTCGGATGGAGATGGGAGTGGTGGAGGCGGGGTGATGTGAGAGGGAGTTTGAGCTGTGAGTTCAGTTATCCTCGCTTTGGTTTCTCTTATGCTTTCCTCAAGCTCACTCATCTTTTTGGCCCATTGTCGTTTCATTCTTTCTCGACTATCTTTCCATGCTCTAGTCCTTTTCTTTGTTACGCTCTCGGTTTCACTAGCCTCTGGGCCCTTTTCCTGGCTTGTCTCTTGGTTTTGCTGCAATGCCTGAGCTCTAGTGACTACCTGCACTGGTGCAGTGGAAGTGACGCTTCCTGAGGAATCTACAACCAACCCAATAACATTGATCGGAGTGATTTTTGGCATATTATTGGGGTTCTTTGGGCAATCTCGTAAAAGATGCTCTTTTCCACAATCTTGGCAAAAACCTTGGATAGTCACTGACTGGGGTTGTGTAGGTGGGGGCAAGGGACAATCACGAATGAGATGATCTCCTTGGCATCTGTAGCACGGTCCTCTTGGGAATGGAGGTCTTACTTGCCTAGGTTGAGGCCTGGGGTTGGGGTTTGCATACATGACGTTCGTGTAATCTGACTCCCAACTAGGTTCACTTGGTTCCTCACTATAGTAAGACTCACCATGTTCTGGAGACTGCATGTAGTAAGCCTGGGGACTATTGACATGTGTAGAATCAAAGCTATGGTCACTTGGGTCACTTTCCGAGATCAATGGGGTTACTGGTACTATGGCCCTATTCAGGTTTTCTTCTGCAACAGCATACTTTACTGGAATTACGTTAGCGGGGTTTGGGGGCTGTTGAGCTAGTACCGGTTGGGGTCTCTGTTGGGCCTGATATTGTGGTTGGTAGGGTTGTTGGGGTCTAGCATATTGTGGTGGTGGATTTTGGGTTTGGTATCTGCCTTGTTGGTAGGGCTGCGGGTAGGATTGCCTAACTGCCTGCTTGTTGTATGGGCAATCTTGTGCGGTGTGATTGGTGTATCTCCGTTCTATGGTGCAGTACTGGCTACTAGGGTTTACTTGGGGTTGAGCCATAATAGGGCAGACATTCGCCATATGGTCACCACCGCATGTAAAGCACCTTTTCACAGGGGCAAACCTTGGGATCTGTTTGCTAGTTACACCTAATTTCTGAGCTACCTTCTCAGCGAGTTCCTCAATTGATGTAGATTGCGTGGAAGAGTGGCTAGATGCGCTATCTGAGTCTTTATAGATTTTGGAAAGCTCTAGCTCTTCCCCTAGGTTATCTTCAATGTCAATGCACATGCGTACACACTCTTCTATAGTCCTAGGGTCCTTCAGATACACATAGGATCTCAATTTCGTACTCAGCAATCCATCAAGGAATAAGGCTACTTGTTTAGCAGATGTGGGTAACTCCGAAATAGGGCACCTTTCCAAATATTGTCTGAATCTTCTTCCTGCAAGTCTCACGGTCTCTTGAGGGGTTTGCTTGAAGCTGTGAATCAATGATGAGGTATTGTGTCTTATGCCACTCTTAGAGAACTCTACAATGAAAGCCTCTAGGAGTTGGTCTATGCTCCTGAACTGACACTCATCTAATGGCTGAAACCATGTAAGTGCCGTGTTCCTAAGGGTTAGACCGAAGGCATTGTACTGCGTGAACAGATCTTCCACTTGTTCAGCTCTCAAGACTTGCTTGAACTCCGCCACATGATCATAGGGATCTCCTGTGCCGTCAAAGTAATTCTTCATGGACTTAACTAGCTGGGTGGGTCTCAAAGTTCTTGTGTGCTCTCTAGGCCTCGGCAGAGGGAATCCATCTACATTTCTTTGGTTCCTGTGGGCTCTATGCATCTCAGGTTCTACCCTATTCGTCTCTGTTCTCGTTCTTTCTCTGCCCACGGGGTTGGCAAAACTTACTTCTGGTTTATCCCTACTTCTATCTCTTTGCGTACCATGAGCTTGGGAAGTTCCAGCCCCAGGGTGACCATAGGATACATTTGATCTTGGTTGGGGGAAAATGAATTCACCCTTCCAAGTGTAGGCATGCCTATCATTTTCTGTCACCACAAAGATCCGTTCTGAAGCATGATCTAAGTAGGTCACTCTGCCTGGGCTATCCGGATCCTTAAGCTCATAGATCATGATATTTCCTATGTCTGTTGGCTGATTAAACTTATACCTCCAAAAGGCTTCATCAGTTTCTCGATTGAGGAGCAACTCTATGCTCTTGTTGTCTTGGGGGACCCATTCAGGCGTGATAATCCTAGTGAGAACTGATTTACCTCGAGGGGTTCTAGGTTCCGCACCCATGTTCCCTTGTTCTAGGTCACCTAAGTCCGCTTCTGAGATTACATTCCCGAAGTCATCTGTCCTATCAGGGTGACTAGTGACTACATATATAGTTCCTTCTTTGTCCAGGTATGCACCATTTTCAAACTTGACAGCTGGGTGCTCTAGTCCTATGGATTGGTCAGGGTTTTTAATCTGGACCACGGATCTTCCTAGGCCGTCCTCATAGATGCTAGCACCTAGTCGGTTGGTCCTAAGATATTCCAGCTGCGTTTTGTAAGGGCCTTCTACCCTGTACAGATAAGGCACTCCTGAACTTCCCGTAGGTCTGTCCATGCCTTGTGACATCTCTGACTCACTGGTCTCAGAGCGAGGGTAGTTCGAGTGGTGGCTCAATTGCTGGGCCCAGGACCTAGCAGTGTGGTTGACACTAGCCTCTGAAGACCTAAGGCTTTGTCTCTCTCTTGCTAGGTGTCGTCCTGATCTAAGGTTCATATGCCTAACTGATTAGCCCAATTTTTTGCCCAGAGTACAACCTCGTTGCCGATCAATTGGTACCAGTCACTTGATTCTTTTTAATTAATTATTGTGTTTATGGTCTTGTCTGATATCACGTCGTCAGGAACACTTGAATGTTCTTCGTATTTTAGGTTGATCGTTCCACGTTAGATTCTTTTCCTTTAGGTTATCGACAGTACAGAGATTATGTTTTTAACTTGAACTTGAGTTTTTAGGTAGTCTTCAACTTGATAACTACCTATCGTCGCCCTGACTTACTCCTATCTCTACTCGTTCTTAGCTTGAGCTAGGAAATGACAGAGGGAGTTGAGAATAATCCAACCTTACTTGTTGATCCCTTGCTTTATGGTGCTCAAGAACCCGGTTCTCAAGCTTGCAAAGAAACCTTGCTTTGTACGCTCTCAGTTGCTCTCAATGGACCTATAAAGGATCCACGGTTAGCTCAATGCTTATATTCAAAGAACAAAACCAACCACTTTCATTCATGTGACACAAACACACATTTGCATTGCGACTTTTAAGAAAATAATTCTAAAGACCCCTGACTTTGATCCCCCTGGGTATGGTCAACTTCAAAATAACCTCTCTGAAAATCAACGCATTATCTTTATAAAAAACAGTTGAGGGCGTGTAGTATATGCCACGAGCTTTCCAACAAGCCCAAGAGCTCAAAAATTGGATTTCGTATGAAAAAGTTAGGACTGTTCAGGGTTTAGGGAGTTAAATCAGAATTCAATACAAGCTAACAGTCAAACAGGAATACTCGAGTAGCTTGTGGCACGGCCTCGCGATGCAATACTACACCCTAGTGTTTGTCCCACACTCAATCAAAATTTAGACCAATAATTTTGCCTTGAAAATTTGACCTAATTTGCCCTTCTAACGCGTTCGCAAAGTCTGTCGGTCGCGATTGACAGGTCAGTCGCGATCGACGTGTCGATCGCAATTGACAGGTCCGTCGTGGCTGTCAGTCGCGATTGACTGGTCAGTCGCGATTGACACGTGGCCGAAAAGTCAATCAATCGTGGTCAAAGCGTCGTTGACTCTGTCGGTCGCGATTGATGAGTCGATCGCGATTGACAGGTCGGTCGCGAGGGTCTGTCGATCGTGGTCAAACAGTCGTTGACCGTGTCGGTCGCGATTGACAGAGCCGTCGTGGTCAAAGCGTCGTTGACTCTGTCGGTCGCAATTGATGAGTCGATCGCGATTGACAGGTCGGTCGCGAGGGTCTGTCGATCGTGGTCAAACAGTCGTTGACCGTGTCGGTCGCGATTGACAGAGCCGTCGTGGTCTGTCCGTCGTGGTCAAAGCGTCGTTGACTCTGTCGGTCGCGATTGATGAGTCGATCGCGATTGACACGTGTCACGCGTATGGTCTGTCGATCGTGGTCAATCGGTCGTTGACTCTGTCAGTTGCGATTGACGTGTCGATCGCGATTGACAGATCTGTCCGTCGTGGTTTGTCGATCGCGATTGACAGAGCGATCGCGATTGACAGAAATCTGTGGAATTTCAAAAAACTAAACACATTTTTGGGAAGCTCTAGGCCTGTAGGTCATGGATATGCACTTTGTTTAGCAATTAGAGTAATTTTTCTGTCGGTCGCGATTGACAGAGCTCGGCGACACACAGACAGTTACTCAGATTTCCGTACCTGCGCAGAGTGCTGGGGAGGATGATGCGGCCTGTACCTGCAGAATGCTCACAAAACATGCAAAAACAGCACATGCAAATTCGCTCTCTCGCTCTCTCTCACAAGTGAAATGAGGGAAATGAGATGGAGATGGGGATGTAGTCAAAAAACTGAAATTTTCGCGATGATGGAGATGGAGGTGGAAGATGGTGATGATGATGATGGTGATGAAGATGGTGAAGAAAGTAAAAGAAAATCGATGAGAGTGAAGAAAATACCTACAACTCCAACGCGTCAATTCTACGTCTTACCATCACACGCTCGTCCTCAAAGCTCGATCCCCGGCAACGGCACCAAAATTTGGTGTAGCTCAGTGATGAGTAGCACCTCCTTTAATGTCAATCCGGGAAGACGTGAGGATGGTATGAAGACCTCGAGCAAGTGGCGGCACAAGTGCGTGAGTGAGAAGCACACAAGCATGCACACACATACACACACACGCGCACACACGGCAAGACAAAGAGAGAGAATCAATGGAGTTCTTTAGATTACTTTCAAAAGCTCTTACAAGTTCGTTTCAATTACAATCTAACCCCAAAAATGAGCTCTCTAGCTCCTTTTATAGTTTTTGACTAGCTTTTGGCCCTGTCCAGACCTAGTGTCCGGCCTAGTTAAAAATTAGGTTCCAGGGCTTATTTGGGGGCTCAAACGAGATCTAAAAATGATGAAAATTGGTACGCAACTACTTCTAAGGCTCCTCAAGCTCAAGGACTCCTTGGCTTGCACAAAATGGAGCTACAAAAATGTGAAATGAGATTTACAATGATTATTAGTGATAAAAATCACTGTTGTTGTAGGGATTTCTTCTAGTGATCTGCCATACATATCTTCAAGATCCCTACTTGCTCTTCTTCCCTGCATGTCCATCTCTCTGATTTGCATTAATGTCTTGAAAAA
>CM035428.1:52408887-52611387 GCA_020310875.1 Ceratopteris richardii
TTGACTTCCAAACTTTCATTAAACCTTCAATTGTTGATTGCCCTGCACCAACAACTGTGAAGAGAGATGGTGGATGCAATCCAAAGATGAGTAGGTGCTGCTACAACCAGCTTCACACCAGCCAACTGAGACTTCAGAGTTGATTAGTAGACCCTTTGAGCTTCCTAAATCCACCAAAATATCAGCCAAGTACTTTGGAACATGTATCCCAAAAGTTTAAGTCAAGACAGACTAGTTGCGAAATGACTAGCTCCCAAAACTTGCTATTTTTGGACATACACCTGCTGGAAAAAATGAATAGTGCTCTCAACCTGGTAGGAATTAGAAAAATTACTTTTGGGCATAGGAAATAGACTTAGCAAGCTTGTATTCCAAATTAAAACACTTCAAATGATGGACTGAGCACTGAGAACAAGATTTATCAATTTCTGGAACATGCCCACAATTCTCGGGGCTCTGCAGAGATAGACCAGTGAGCAGTAAAATGCAGATCTCCATAACTATGAATTCAATGACCATGAAAATTTATAGCCAGAAACTAGACAGTATGAGCTATTCAACCCACTTTAAAACTCTGAAAAAAGGTTCAGTAAAACTCGAGATATGACCTTCTGAAGGTACTGCTCTGAGTGAGTATAGCAGAGAACAAAACAGAGAAGTAGATGTTAATAAATGTATAGATTCACATATGATTACAACCACATTGGCAATGAATCTTTGCACAATGGGAGTATAATGATAGAGCTATGGAGTAATCTCTTCAATCTCTACAAAATGACATCAAGTGGTCACGTACAAGGCTTGCTAATCGCCTCTTCCTTCTTGCTCTTTTTATAGCTATTCTTGGAGGGAGTTTTGAATTCGAATTTGAATGGCTCCACCTAAAAGTGATCCCCAAAGTTAGGAGATATTCCCTCAGCTCAAAAAGTCATGGGTTTTGGTAGTTAGAGCCGTGAAATTGCTTTTACATCATGCATGAGTTAAGCCATCCTTTTCCTTTTTCTTTTTTCAATTACAAGAGATAAAAATGAACTCTTTTACAAGAGGTGTTCACATGACTACTCATGTGACTTACAAATGAGGATGATATCAAATATATCAAGCATGTAAGCTTGGGTAAAATGCACCAACAGCTCCCCCTCAAGCCTAACATGCTTGACCTTCAAATAAGTCTTCAATTGTCCTTGATTTCCTGCAAGCCAATCATCAACTTGAATCTACTTAATTTCGTACCATCAAGAGCTTTCGTCAACATGTCTGCACATTGCATATCTGTAGAGACATAGGATAGTTGAATATGCTTGCTCATTAGCTTCTCCCTTACGTAATGGTAGTGGACTTCAATATGCTTGGTTCTAGCATGGTATACCGGATTAGCTACTAGATGTAGTGAGCTTGTGTTGTCACCAAAAATATGAGGTGTTGAAGAATGAAGTCCAAGATCTGTGTACAAAGATTTTAACCACATGATTTCTTGAGTTGCATTAGCCAAACCTCTATATTCAGCATCGGTAGAAGATAATGCCACGGTTGGTTGCTTCTTCGATGACCAAGAAATGATTTTTGAACCTGCAAATGATATATATCCTGATGTGCTTCTTCTATCATCTTTAGATCCAGCCCAATCTACGTGAGCAATAAAATGCAGATATCTCCATAACTATGAATTCAATGACCATGAAAATTTATAGCCAGAACTAGACAGTATGAGCTATCCAACGCACTTTAAAACTCTGAAAAAGGTTCAGTAAAACTCGAGATATGACCTTCTAAAGGTACTGCTCTGAGTGAGTATAGCAGAGAACAAAACAGAGAAGTAGATGATAATAAACGTATAGATTCACATATGATTACAACCACAGGCAATGAATCTTTGCACAATGGGAGTATAATGATAGAGCTATGGAGTAAGCTCTTCAATCTCTACATTATGACATCAAGTGGTCACGTACAAGGCTTGCTAATCGCCTCTTCCTTCTTGCTCTTTTTATAGCTATTCTTGGAGGGAGTTTTGAATTCGAATTCGAATGGCTCCACCTAAAAGTGATCCCCAAAGTTAGGAGATATTCCCTCAGCTCAAAAAGTTGTGGGTTTTGGTAGTTAGAGCCACGAAATTGCTTTTACATCATGCATGAGGTAAGCCATCCTTTTCCTTTTTCTTTTTTCAATTACAAGAGATAAAAATGAACTCTTTTACAAGAGGTGTTCACATGACTACTCATGTGACTTACAAATGAGGATGATATCAAATATATCAAGCATGTAGGCTTGGGTAAAATGCACCAACAGCTCCCCCTCAAGCCTAACATGCTTGACCTTCAAATAAGTCTTCAATTGTCCTTGATTTCCCGCAAGCCAATCATCAACTTGAATCTACTTAATTTCGTACCATCAAGAGCTTTCGTCAACATGTCTGCACATTGCATATCTGTAGAGACATAGGATAGTTGAATATGCTTGCTCATTAGCTTCTCCCTTACGTAATGGTAGTGGACTTCAATATGCTTGGTTCTAGCATGGTATACCGGATTAGCTCCTAGATGTAGTGAGCTTGTGTTGTCACCAAAAATATGAGGTGTTGAAGAATGAAGTCCAAGATCTGTGTACAAAGATTTTAACCACATGATTTCTTGAGTTGCATTAGCCAAACCTCTATATTCAGCTTCGGTAGAAGATAATGCCACGGTTGGTTGCTTCTTCGATGACCAAGAAATGATTTTTGAACCTGCAAATGATATATATCCTGATGTGCTTCTTCTATCATCTTTAGATCCAGCCCAATCTACGTGAGCAATAAAATGCAGATATCTCCATAACTATGAATTCAATGACCATGAAAATTTATAGCCAGAACTAGACAGTATGAGCTATCCAACGCACTTTAAAACTCTGAAAAAGGTTCAGTAAAACTCGAGATATGACCTTCTAAAGGTACTGCTCTGAGTGAATATAGCAGAGAACAAAACAGAGAAGTAGATGATAATAAATGTATAGATTCACATATGATTACAACCACATTGGCAATGAATCTTTGCACAATGGGAGTATAATGATAGAGCTATGGAGTAAGCTCTTCAATCTCTACAAAATGACATCAAGTGGTCACGTACAAGGCTTGCTAATCGCCTCTTCCTTCTTGCTCTTTTTATAGCTATTCTTGGAGGGAGTTTTGAATTCGAATTCGAATGGCTCCACCTAAAAGTGATCCCCAAAGTTAGGAGATATTCCCTCAGCTCAAAAAGTTGTGGGTTTTGGTAGTTAGAGCCACGAAATTGCTTTTACATCATGCATGAGGTAAGCCATCCTTTTCCTTTTTCTTTTTTCAATTACAAGAGATAAAAATGAACTCTTTTACAAGAGGTGTTCACATGACTACTCATGTGACTTACAAATGAGGATGATATCAAATATATCAAGCATGTAAGCTTGGGTAAAATGCACCAACAACAGCTCCCCCTCAATCATCAATTGAGGTTTTCTCTATCTTCTTTATGCCTGCCATGTCCTTGAATCTTTGTAGCTTTGGTCCATCCAGGCTTTTGGTTAGCATATCAGCTATCTGATCTTTTGTTGAAGTATGTATGACTTCAATCTCTTTATCCATCACCTTCTCTCTTAGAAAGTGATACTCAATCTCAATATGTTTGGTCCTGGCATGAAACACAGGTTTAGTAGCTAAATACAATGAACTCATGTTATCTCCATGAATAGTGGGTGTACTCTGAATAATATCAAAACTCTTCATCAGAGTTTTGAGCCATATTACTTGCTTTGCTGCTTCAACCATACCTTTGTACTCAGCGTCTGTAGAGGATAAAGAAATTGTGTGTTGCTTCTTTGAACACCAAGAAATTAACTTATCTCCCACATAACACAAGTATCCATATGTTGATTTCCTATCATCAGGATTACGTGCCCAATCTGCATCACTATATATCTTGATGTTTGTATCTGATGTAAAACCATAATACAAACCCTCTTTGAGTGCACACTTAATATACGTCAACACTCTTTGTCTTGCAATCCAATGTTCTTTCCTAGGGCAATGCATGAATTGAGACAATACTCCAACTGCATATGACAAATCAGGTCTAGTTAATGTAGCATAGATAAGACTACCAACCAAACTTTGATATAACTTCATATCCTTGAATTCTTCTCCACCATATCTGCTCAATTTGCGATTCACCTCCATTGGAGTAGGTGCTACACTGCAATCATTCATCTTAAACTTGTTCTTACACCATAAGTCTGAGCGAAACCCTTCACAACAAGTCTAGCTTTATACCTAGACACACTTCCATCTCCATATCTGTTTGTCTTTATCAAATAAGCATAATCTTTGGTAGCCAGAAAAGAAGTGTCATAGCTATACCTTGTAGGTTGCCATTTGTGTCTTGTTGACCTTCTGAGGTCTCCACTCCTTGAGGTTTCTGGTTCATCACATTCTGGATCAAATCTTGGCACTTCTTCAACTTCAATCTGGTTCTCTTCTTCATCAAATATCTGAACCTTTGAATTACCCTTCTTTTGATTCACAACTTCTTCATCACCTGCATAAATATTGATTGTACATGCATACCAAGTACCTTGCTCATCAAATGTAACATCCTTAGATACAGGAAGTTGTTTAGTAGATGGACTCCACAACCTATATCCCATCTGCTTATCATCATATCCAATAAACACATATTTTTCTGCTTTGGGCTCCAATTTATGCCTCAATTGTGATGGCACATATGCATATGCCAAACATCCAAATACTTTGCAATGATCTAGAGTAGGTCTCTTACCCCACCATGCCTCATATGGTGTTATACCCTGCAAAGCTTTACATGGTAATCTATTGACCAAATAAGTAGCTACGTTTACAGCCTCAGCCCACAAATAATTAGGGCAATTTTTCTCCTTCATCATGGATCTTGCAAACTCAACAAGAGTTCTATTCCTCCTTTCTGCTACACAATTTTGTTGAGGAGAGTATCTGCAAGTAATTTCCCTTTTTATACCTGCATTCCACAAGTAATCACTGAACTCATTAGAGAAATACTCTCCCCCTCCATCTGACCTTAGTCTCTTCAACTTATGACCTGTAATTCTTTTTGCATACACATGATAATGTTTGAATGTATTGAATACCTCTGATTTATCTTTGATCACATAGATAGTGATCCATCTGGTAGCATCATCAACATAAATCACATAATACCTTGACCCATTGATACTGAAATCCTTTGATGGTCCCCATGCATCTTTGTGTACCAACTCAAGCTTCTTTGAATACATAAAACCATGCTTGGAATAAGATTGCTTATGAGCCTTACCTAATTGACATGCCTCATATTTGTATGTCATATGTTGTCCTGCAACATTAGGCAATCCAAGCACTGAACCATTGTTAATCATATATTTGATAGCCCTTTCATTGAAATGTCCAAGCCTCTTGTGCCATAGATCTAACTCAGAGATCTTATGTCCTCCATAAGTGAACAAGGCATGACCAACCTTGCCTTGGATCTTTAATGTGATAATCTTCCTTCTTTCTTCCCTGAAATAATTTGTTTATACCCATTGCTAGGGTCTTCCACAAACACCCCTTCATTAGTGAACCTAACTCCATAACCCTTTTCAACAATTTGTCCTACACTTATTAGATTCTTAGGAATTGTAGGAACATACAAGACCTTACTCAAAAGAGTACTACCATCCTTGGCCTTCACTGATCCAATTGACTTCACATTGTGCTTTGTATTGTCACCTGTTTGAACAACATGATTAGTGACCTTACTATCCAAATCAATCATCAAAGCTATGTTACCACTCAGGTGATTGCTACACACTGAGTCAATGTAGTGTTGAATCCTCCTTCTGATCTGAATCATAGTTGTAGTAGGTATTTTTGCATTGTTGACTTTGGAATCCTCCACCTGCATTTCTTCCAAAGTAACCTCTACTACCTCTACCTCTGAAATTACCTCTTTGATTTTTGCCACCTCTTCCTCTTGAATTAAAGTTCTGATTATATCCACCATTACTCTGAGTATTATGCCAACATTCATTAGCTAAGTGATTTTTTTTAGCCCAAATCCAGCAAGCTTTGACTCCATCTTTATTGCTCTTGCCTCTTCCTCTACCTTTGCCACCTCCTCTTCCTCTTAGGAAGTTAGCTTGGCTAATTGTACCTTCATCCTCATTTGCCTAATGCTTTCCTTTGATATTTTTCTTCTTATCCTTTGAATACATTGCATGAACTATACTCTTGTCACCTTCACCTTTAACATCCTGCTCAAATGTTAACATATGTCCTAGCAACTAACTGAAGTCAAGAGTAAAATGATCAAGTGATAATTCAGTAGACAAAATGAATGGCTTCCATTTTTCATCACCTCTCAAACCTGTGAGGATTTGCCTTACCAATTTATCCTCCTCAATGTCTTCATCAACTGCTCCTAATGCATCTGCAATATCCTTCATCCTTGCTATATAGTCTAAGATGGACTGAGAGGCCTTCTTCTTGAAAGTAGTAAATTCTGCCCACAAAGATGCCTTCCTTGACTTTGTGGTGTTTTGAAAATGCTCCTCCAGTTGCACGCTTTTGGACTCTTACCAACTAGAATACAACGGGTGATGACTCATGTTCAAGTGGATATATCTTTATTGTATGCCAACAAAATATTTCCTATGCCTTTTCTAGGCCTCCACATCTTACATAGGAAAAAATCAAACTATCCAAGAACCTAAAGATCAAGCGTGCCTCAATATGTATATATGCAATCTAGTACATGTTTGAATATCCTTGCTCCATGCATAGACCTGGAATAAAACAAGACTTGAGAAATCCAAGCACATCCCCATGAAGGGGAGTGCCAAGATTTCCATCCATTTAAGAAAACATTATACATTCTAATGAAATAAAAATATATAGGCCTATGGTCTAGGTCATGCATTTGATGCTAATCTTTGGCCAGAGTGAGTTTTTAAGTCCCAAATATCATCTTTGGAGCCATGACATAAGACTACATTTACGTTCATTCTCTCTTTCTCTCTCTCAATCTTTCTCTCTCGTCCCTTTAGTGAGATCACATTGTCTATCTCAATGGAGACTTGGAAGAAGGGGTATACATGGAGCAACAAATAGCTTTTTTTAATAAAGAGTTTCAACATCATGTCTGTAGGTTGAAGAAGGCACTTTATGGCCTAAAGCAGGCTCGAAGGGCTTGGAACCAAAGATTGGTGGACTATTTGATTGAATGTGGTTACAATCAATGCAAGGTGGATCCATCTCTCTTCATCAAACAAAGAGGAGAACTTGTGGTCTACAAGTGTGTGTATGTAGATGATCTTATCATTACATGTAATGATACAAAGGGCATTGAGGAGATCAAAGCAAAGCTTGGAAAGGAGTTTAGGATCTCTGATCTTGGAGATCTTAGGTATTTTCTTGGAATTGAAGTTGTATGCAAAGAAGAAGGTGTTATGCTCTTTCAAAGGAAGTGTATTCTAGACCTACTTGAGAGGTTTGGGATGCTATATTGCAAGACTATTTCAAATTATATGGAAGTTAATGTAAAGCTAAGCTCTATTGATGGAGAACTATTGGAGGATGTAAGTTTGTATTGATCTATTGTAGGATCTTTCAATTGTGCCACAATAACTAGGCTTGACATAGCATATGGAGTTTGAGTGTTATCAAGATTTATGCATAGTCCAAGGACTACACACTTGCAAGCCACAAAAAGAATGTTATGATATCTCAAGGCTACTATGAATGAAGGATTAAGATAGGAGTACAAGTGGTTACCTAGTCATGCTAGGTAGCAAGATTGTATCATAGATTTCAAAGAAGCAACCCATAGTGGCATTATCTTTCACTAAGGCTGAGTATAGAGCTTTGGCACAAGTAATTTGTGAGCTAATGTGGATTAAGAAGTTATTTATGGAGCTTAATTTGCAAGTTGACACATATCCAATCTTCTGTGATGATATGAGTAGCATTCATCTAGAATCCAATCCTGTATATCATGCTAGAATGAAGCATATTGAAGTGCACTATCACTTCATAAGGGAAAAGGTGTTATCCAAGGAACTTTTAGTACATCATACTAGTACCAAGGACCAAGTTGCTGACATGTTTATAAATGCTTTGGATGGAATGAAGATTTCAAAGCTCAAGCAATGCATCAACATGAAGGAGCTTGGATGAAGACGAAAACTTTAAGCTTGAACGGATTGTTAAAATTCAAGCTTAAAGACAAAAACCTTAAGCTTGAAGGAATTGTTAAAATTCAAGCTTCAAATTTGTGGGAAATCAATCATGGAAATGTGGAGCAATCAAAGAGATCCAGAATCCACGAGATTCCATCAAGAAAAGTCACTCAAAAACTTCCCAAGTCATCTCAACTAAGTCCTCCAATCTAGGCATTTGATTTGAAAAGGTAGTTCCTAGATTTTAGGGGCACTTTTCTCACTATAAAAGGAGCATGTACCCCGACTTCATTTGGATCATATTCTTGGATTTTTAGCTCATGTAAAGTTTCACTAAGTGCTAGAGTTGTAATAAGGAAGCCGCTTGCTTGCTTGTTTGTTCTCTTTGAGTAGGCATATCTATTTGTGTGCCCATGCTGTTGGTACATTTGGCGAGCCTTGATGCTTGACCAAAAGTTCAAAGGATTATTTTATATTGAACCTTAATGTTCATAAGTCACATGTGAACATTTCTTGTTAAAACCTTGAAATTAACTCAAGATAAATGTAAAACGGGAAGCTTCAAGGAATCTCGTAACTTTATGAGTTGTAAATCACAAAACCCAAGTGATTGGAGTCAAATTAATTAGGAGGCTAAAAGATAGGACCACTTTTAGGTGGAAGATTCCAAATTCAAATTTGAATTCTTCTATAAAAACTCTTGATTTTAGTTGTGGGAAATGCAAGCAGAAGAAGGTCACATTGAGCTTCAAGATTGTGGGCATACCTTGTCCACACATCTATGAGTAAGCCTACAACATCTCTTCGTATCATACATTCATTACAATATACATTTTGATTCTCATTATGCAACTATCTCATGTTCACTACTATCTGCCACTACACTCTCATTTTCAGTCAATTTGTATTGAGGAATTCTCTACGTATACTAAATCTTTTGATATGATTCAAATTGATACATGTAGCCTAGACCTTCTAGTTCTATGCTATCAATTTTCATGTCATTTGGTTTAGAGATGAGTGAGATACGTTCATCTCATTATGCCTATGTTTGTAGACTGTCATCCTCCTAAAATGTCGGGATTACACCCCTAACTTCTTAAGATTAGTTCTCAGCTTATGCGCATCCTAAATTAGTGAAATAACTTCCTATAGCAAGCTTAGGGGTCCAATTAGATATGTCTAAAAGCTCTCGGGTCAATTGTAATCACTGAGTGAGCAGTGAATGAAAAAAGTGAGCAGGTTACAGTCCATAAATAGCAAGATTTTACAACTCTTCAACATTGGAAGTAGTCTGTTTTGATGCAACTATTTGAAAATGATGCTCCAAGGCACATTATGAGTCCAAATACATATTTGGGAAGGTGAAGTTGTCTACTAAGGTAATCTGAAGTAATATTGGCACGTGTAGAGCACGATTTGTGTAGCACTAGCTCATTTCTGGAGTGTATCCAACCATCTCCTCATAGTGGTATCAGAGCTATCATCAACTCAACATGGGAGATGTATTCCCATCATCAGTTAACAAATTGGATCAAGGTAATTAATCCGCTTGGTCTATTAGAATGGAAGCATATCTACAAGGTCGAAACTTTTATGGTTACATATCTGGAGATGAGTTAATGCCAACTCTTAGAAGCAAATGGCAACCCACTCAAAAAGAACAAGAAAGGTTTTCGACATGGTGCTCAAAAGATGCATTGGCTAGGTCATACCTTCTCAACTCAGTTTTTGATTTTTTACTCTCACATATTAGAAATTGTAAGACTTCACAAGAAACCTGGAATGTACTTGAAGCATTCTTCTCTGCAAGCACTAGAGCGAGAAAGAATCAACTGTGGATGGAGTTCACAACACTCAAGAAGATGCCCAAACCGAATGTGACTAATTATGTCACCAAAATGAAGGACCTTGCTGACCAACTTGGAAGCATTGGAGAAGTCATTGATGAAGAGCAAATTGTCAGACAAGTGATCAATGGAATCAAAGAAAATGACAAATGGGAAGCATTTACTACTGCAATGGATGTATACATGGACATGTAGGTACCTGATTTCAATACTCTAATAGGACAATTGTTTACTCATGAAGCCAAGCTTGTGAAGAACAATGACAACTCAAAAGCTAATCAATCCTCTGCTCTATACACTGATAAGAACAAGAGTAAGGATGGTAAAGGTAAAGGCAAGAAATCTGATGATGAAGCTAGTACCTCTCAAGCTAACTTTGCAGGTAGAGGTAGAGATACAAGAGGAAGAGGTAGAGGAGGAAGACAAGGCAGGGGGAGTTTCCAAAGCACCTCTCCATGTTCCATATATGGATTGACTAACCACACAACCGAGAATTGCTTCAGGAACCCTAGAAATCAGAGAGGAAGACGCTTCAACAGAGGAAGCTATGGAAGAGAAAGATCAAACAACTTCAACAACTATAACAACCACTACAACAATTACAATAATCAAGGAGGCTATAGAGGAAGGAGAGACTACATCAATTATACTGAAGAGCAGGCACAAGAAGACTCACTTTTATTAATGATCATGACCATGAGGCAAGGTAAAGCAGATGAGCATGTTTTATATAGATTCTGGTTGTTTAAATCATGTAGCAGGAAATGTGGCATTACTATTTGACTTGGAGGATCCAAGGAACAAGCATGAGGTTCAGACAGGAGATGATACAAGGCACTGAGTTGAAAAGATTGGGAATGTTAAGACCTCAGATGGAAATATGAATCTACTCAGTAAGCTATTATATGTACCTACCATAACCAAGAACTTGATAAGTGTTGGACAAATTGTAGAAAAAGGCTTGCAGGTAAGGTTTACAAGAAATGGAGCATTTGTTGAACATCCTCAACAAGGATTCAAGAAGATAGCCAAAGGAGAAAAGACAGGTAGACTCTTTACATTTGAAGTGCAGGATATAGAAATATAGCACTTTTCAATTATGGAGGACAAACCTTATCAGAATTTCAAATGTGGCACAAAAGATTAGCTCACATAGAAGAAAGGAGTGTAAAACAAATCTGCAGGGATGAGAGTGTGCTTGGATTGCCAAATATATCCAAGCAACACATGATATACAAATGCAGCTCATGTCAATTTGGGAAGTCTCATAGACAACCATTTATGAAGAAAGGTTACATCCATGGTGATCTATTTGAGCTACTACACACAAATGTTTGGGGACCTAGTTCAATCTCAGGATCTAGGTATTATGTATCATTCATTGATGATTGTAGCAGATGGACCATACTTTATTTTATGAAACACAAAGATGAAGTTTTCAATTGCTTCAAAAAATATCTTGATCTTGTTGAAAATAAGATAGGGAAAACATTAAAGAGGCTAAGGTCACATGGAGGGGAGAATACTTCTCCCATGAGTTTGATGCATATCTCCAAGATAGAGGCATCAAAAGAGAAATCACAACTAGATATACTCCATAGCAAACTAGAGTAGCAAAAAGGAGGAATAGGACCATTATGGAGGCAGCAAGGTCCATGATCAATGGGAAGAAATTGCCCAACTATCTATGGGTAGAGGTTGTATCCATAGCCACCTATCTTATCAATAGACTCCCATCTAAAGAATTGGATGGGATGACACCATATGAAGCTTGGAATGGCAGAAGGCCTAGCCTAGAACATTGTAGAATTTTTAAGTGCATAGCATATGCACATGTTCCATCACAAATCAGAGGTAAAATGGATCCTAAGGCAGAGAAATGTGTATTCATAGGTTATGACCTTAATAAAAAAGGGTACAAGTTGTATAATCCAAGTACTAAAGGTTTTATTGTAAGCAGAGATGTTGTCTTTGATGAAAACAACTCGTGGTATAAAGATTATTGCAGTAAAGTCAAGCTACCTTATGACCTAGAAGAAGACTTTCCCACAATTCAAAAGGAAACTAATCAACAATGTGAAGATTCAAGTGATTCTGATGATGATCAGAGGACACCAAGGAAGAACTTCAAGGTATGGAGCAACAAAGGTAAAGAGAAGATGCAAGACTTGAGGGATATTGCAGAATCCTCTCAACAAACAATAAGGAGATCAACGAGGAAAAAGAAGAAGCCAAAAAGGTATGGATATGACACCTCTTTAGTCACTAAACACTCAATCTATATTGCTCAGGATATCAACTCAAAAGAATCATCAACCTTTGAAGAAGTGTTGAGCCCATAACAGTCATGTTGGTCAAGTCAACTGCAGTCAAAGTCAAACGGTCAAAGTCAACTGGTCAAAGTCTACAAGGTCAAAGGTCAAAGTCAATAGGTGCAAAGTCAAAGTGCAGGTGTCAAATGCACAGGTGGTGCATAAGTAATTGTCCACAAAGGGTAAATCAGAGAAAGTGGGTTGCAGGTTGCAGAGGTATTTTCTCTAATTGCCCCAAGGTCAAAGTGTGTTTTAAAGTGTTTTGGAAGGTTCAGGTGAACCCCCCTTATGTGCAAAAGTGAAGAATTAAAAGGAAATGTGAAGGCATGTGAAGCGGCAAAGTGTACGCACAGGTGAAAGTATGGCCCCCATTAAAATTTTTGGTTTTAGACTAAAGTCACTACAGGACAAAACAGTGAGTAGTTGGCTGCCACTTGTGAGAGCAATCTTGGGACATCAAAGTGAGTACCAAGATTCACTTGCAGTTAGGAGCGTACGTGATCGACACACTAAAATCAAGGCAAGGGCCATTCTTGGACCAATCTTAGAGTAAGCAAGAGAGCATAGGCTAAGTGGAGAAAGAGAGAGAAGTGCAAGAGTCACCAGAGTACGTCGCACAGAAGTGGAAGTGCAAGGTGCATAGAGAGTGACCAAGGATTTTGGTGCAGAGAAGTGCTAAGATATAGTTCCCCCAAGTCTCTCAAGGTCCTTTGGCGGTGCACGCTTGCCGACAGCAGGTATTCACTCCTCCCCCCTTTGTGGAAGCTTGGTGCAAGGTGTGCACAAGGAGAAGCTTGAAGCAGGTGGAGGTCTGTTGCAGAGGAGGTCGGCAGCAAGAGGACATTGGGATACTGGATATTTTGTAATTGGGCACTCTGTGGGATTGTGCACAGAGGTATTGGTGTATCTTGTATTTCAAGCATTGTACTTTTCTTACTGTAATCAAACGGCAGAAACTTCCAAGGTGTATTTTCTCTTTTGGTCTTTTCATTTTCTCCTACAAACCCTCAAACTCCTTCTTGTCAAAGAATCCCCCAAAAAGAAGCAAACAAGAAATCTGAATGGAAGGAAGCAACGGAGGAAGAGATACAAGCACTTCAAGAAAATCAGACTTGGAACCTAGTTCCCAAGAACCAATCCATGAAGAACATTGGATCTAGATGGATCTATAAGGTAAAAAAGAATTCTGATGGTTCACTGAATAGATACAAAGCAAGACTTGTTGCTAAAGTGTTTGCTCACACCCAAGGGATTGATTATGATGAGACCTTCTCTCCTATGGCAAAGATGCCAACAATCAAAGTTCTCTTAAGCATAGCTGCTTGATGGAATTGAAACATCTACCAATTAGATGTAAAAAATGCTTTTTTGAATGGTTGGATTTCAGAGGAGGTGTACATGGCACAACCTCTTAGATTTGTTGATGAAGAACACCCTGAGTATGTGTGCAAACCCTCTCTCTCTCTCTCTCTTTTTCTCTTTCCCTCTCTCTCTCTCTTCATCTTTCTCTCTCATCTATGCCCTTCTTTCTAGGATCCCACGTGTTTAGCTCTGTAGAGTGCAACTGTCTGAAGAATCTCAGAATTCTCTCTACCCCTTGCTCTTGTCTTACTATATTCTATCCTGTGTGTGTGTTTTTGGCTGTGCAACCAGGAGGAGGAGGGAGATTGAACCCTCTCACTTTTGTTCTCTAACAAACTCTCTCTACAAAGCAAATTAGCATAGATCAAGCTTCTTTCTCTCAATTTGTCTCTCCAATGCTCCATTTCTTTAGCATAGAAATTCCAAATGGCTTCCAATGCTCTAGTAAATCCTCTCTCTCTATCTGTCTCTCTGTCTCTGTATCTCTCTCTCTCTCTCTTTATCTCTCTATCTCTCTCTTTGTGTGTGTGCATTGCACACTCTTGTAGCAATTCAAATTATGCTTTTCTCTCTCTAGTAACCATCACTTCATCTAGGAACTGATCACCAAGTGTAAGTGATACACCACGGCCTTTACCAATGGATTTAAATCCATCCTATAATTTTTACAAAAATAAGTATGCATCTTCCTTACTAAGAGCTTCATCTAGTATGGCACAATATCTAGTGTAGCACCATCACAAAAAAGCAAACAAATCTATGCTGATTTTTGTTATGTGTGAACTTTGAATGTAGGATAGGTGCATTTTCTATGCAAAATGGGAGCTACAATAGGCAGCTGGGAATTCCTTTCCACTATGTATTTCAATGGAATGTACGTGCCTTTGGCGAAAGTAGAGTAGTAAATCAAGCTAGGGGGAGCAGGGGAAGTCTTCTCTTGGTTACATTGTGGATTGTGTGTCCTACCATGAGATAGAGAAAAGGTTGAAAGTGAGGATTTTTGAACAATCCTTGCCAGCCCAAGACCGCCAACGATTATATATGCAAGCACTAGTGATTTACTCTCTCTCTCTCTCTCTTTTCAATTTCTACACGTGCAATTTCATGGTCTGTAGCCCTCGAGCGAGGGGAAGTTTGAGTCCTTCTCTCTCTCTCTCTCCACAAAGAACACAACTATCTGTGATATGCATGATGAAGACAATGCACAAAAGAATGAGCAGATCTTCAATTGAGCCGGTCAACATTAGCAAGGTCATGGAGAGGAGAGCTGAGGGAAAAGACATAGGCATGTCTCTCTCTCACTCTCTCCTTCTCTCTCTCTCTCTCTCTCTCTTTTCTACACATGGCCTACTCTATTAAAAATAAAAAAACTAGTCAGATGAGCCTAAGAAGGAGATAGAGCAAGACACACATTCTTTCTCTCCCTTTCTTTGTCTCTCTCTTTGAGTAGAATCGTACTTGATAAAAAAATTTAACAAAGAAGAACATGTTACAATGAACATATATATGTACATGTTTCATATTGGCACACCTCTTTAGAAAGCATATATATTTACTAAGCATACACATGTCAATAATTACACAGACATACTATATTTATAGAGACATACACATATCTTTCTATTTATACAAATATTTCTACGTAAAGCACATCTATCTTATTTTATTAAGCTAGATGCATAATATTTTATATTAATATTAATTAGACTTTTAATTTTTCTTTACTTATATTAACATACATTAATCCAATTACGCTTTTAATTTTTTGTCTTAGTTATATGCACACACAGTCTACTACCTATAGATACACATATGGTTATATACACATGTTTGTTTTTGTTTTTACTCTTTATTTTAATCGATAAAGTACTTTGGGATATCTAAACATTTATTCATATGTACACACATATAGTGTTAGGACATACATTCTCATGTGAAGAGATGGATAGGTATATGCTTGAAGATGAAGAGGTGTTGCAAAATCCTTAATCTACACTAGCCAAATGAACTCCAGGAGTATATGGTGGGCCCTTTTAGCTTTCCAATGGATGTATTAGACACCCTATGTACCTTGGAAGATCACTCTAAAAAAGATAGATCAAAACAGATAAGTTCGAGTTAGCTCAGAGGTGAAAAACTTGCTATTTTGGTTCATACACTTGTCCATTGTTTTGCATAATTCTCTCAGCACAGCAGCAATTAGCTTAATTCCTCTTGGTGAAGTCTATTTAACTTAAAGAGATAACTTTCAAGAGTAATCTCATCAAAAATAAAAAACCACACACTGAGAATGAGTTTTAACAAGTGATGATATCATCCCGATTTTCACGGGCTGCTACAGTTTGAGACCAGTGAGTAGAACAATGGACATAACTCAACATTTATGAATCCAATGATTATGAACATTTGTATGGTTATACAAGACAGCAAACGTAATCCAACAAGCTTTAAATCATTGAATTTGGTCAAGTAACCACTGAAAAATGGCTCTGACAAGATGAGTGAAAAAGTCGGGTACCTGACAGAGAAGTGAAAATGAATAGACATTGTTGACTTCAACTGAACATAACTTCAGATTGCAACATCTAAATGACATGAAAATTTTTGACAATATATAAGAATTATAGAGCTAACTTTACCAAGTTAAATCACTGAAAATGATGCACCAAGCGCAGAGAAACCATCTCTGCAATCTCACTGAGAAAACTGAGAGATATGGCAGTGAGTAGTACACTTCACAAGAACATGGACATATGAACTCAAATAATCATGAAAATGAAAGTATATTGCTTGTACAATACAATGACTTACTGATACATATGTGTGCCTTGTAATCACACCTTGATATGGCATAAAGCTCAGCTCTTGGAGGTCTTCACATAGGTCTCTCTAACCACGGCTAAAACTACCATCTATTTATAGTTGAGTTTGGGAGGCTAACTTCCCTCAATCACTCTCCAATCAATCAATGATTGATTTGATTCTCTACCTACCACAAATCAAGAATTCGTGGCTCCTCTTTCCCTTTTTGATCAAGTGGACTCAACCACTTAAGATTCTTTCACTTTTACATTAAGTAAACTCTTCAAAAGTTACAAGAGGTAGTTCACAAGTGAAATTTACATAGTCTTCATTTTAAGGCTTCTTCTATGACTTTGGGGAACTCAAGCCAATACTTAGGCTTGTCATAGGCTTACTCCAATAGCTCCCCCTAAAGCCAAGTATGCTTGAGGTCTTCAATCTTCCAAGATTACCTGCAAACCAATCATAGCTTTGAATTTGCAAAGCTTTGTACCATCCAATGCTTTGGTTAGAATATCTGCACATTGTTGATGAGTGGACACATATGATATTTGAATCTCTTTGCTTAGAACCTTCTCTCGTACATAGTGATAATGAACTTCAATATGTTTGGTCCTTGCATGGAGAATAGGATTAACAGCCAAATGAATAGAACTCATATTGTCACAAAAAATAGTTGGAGTTCCAAACTCCAATCCAAGATCTTTGAATAATGTCTTCATCCACATAGCTTCTTGTGTAGCTATGGCAAGACCTCTATATTCAGCTTCAGTAGAAGAGAGAGCAACTCTGGGTTGCTTCTTGGATGACCATGAAATAAGCTTTGAACCTGCAAAGGTAAGATAACATGAAGTGCTCCTTCTATCTTCCTTGGAGCCAGCCCAATCTGTATCAGAAAATAGCTTCAAACCTAAATCAGATACGTAAGGATAATAAAGTCCTTCATTTATGGTTCCTTTGAGACACTTGAGAATCCTTTTGGCAGCATCCATATGTGGTTTCCTTGGTGTGTGCATAAATTGGCTTAGCACACTCAGACTGTAACATATATCTACTCTTGTCAATGTGGCATAGTTGAGACTACCCACTAGACTTTGATATGATGTGATGTCCTCTATGAGTTCACCTTAATGTGAGCTCAATTTGTGATTGACCTCCATTGGAGTACCTGCAATATGACAATCTTGCATGTTGAATTTTGCCAACATGTCCTTAATGTACTTTCTTTGAGTAAGAAATAAACCATGATCTTTGAAGACAACTTCCAAACCTAGGAAGTAGGTAAGTGAACCCAAATCACTTATCTTGAACTCTTCTCTCATCTGATCTTTGATCTTCTTTATACCATCTGCATCATTCCCTATCAATATAATATCATCTACATATACACATAAGTAGATGACCTCAAAATTACTCTTTTTAATAAAGAGTGAAGGATCTGCCTTGCTTGGTTGAAAGCCTTTGTGCTGCAAGAATGAAACAAGCCTGAAATTCCGAGCTCTTGGAGCTTGCTTGAGACCGTACAATGCTTTGTTAAGTTTACACACATAATCAGGATAAACTTGATTCTCAAAACCAGGTGGTTGTGCCATATATACCTCTTCTGTTATCCAACCATTCAAGAATGCATTCTTTACATCTATTTGAAGTATCTTCCAATTCTTGGAAGAGGCAATACTAAGAAAAACCCTAATAGTAGGCATCTTTGCCACAGCAGAGAAGGTCTCCTCATAATCAATTCCCTGAGTTTGTGGAAAGCCTTTTGCTACAAGCTTTGCCTTATACCTATTAGTGGAACCATCAGAATTCTTCTTGAGTTTATAGACCCATCTTGAGCCTAATACCTTCATGGATGAAGTCTTGGGCACCAAATCCCAAGTGTTGTTTTCCTCAAGTGCTTCAATCTCTTCCTTCATTGCATGCTTCCATTCTGATTTTGTTTTGGCCTCTTCAAAAGATGATGGCTCCTCTTGGTTTATGTCATGTGCTATGTAGATAGAATGTTTAGTTACTAATGAGGTGTCAAACCCATACCTTTGTGGGTTTTTCATTTCCCTCATAGATCTTCTTAGGCGATGATGTGATGATTCTGCCTCATGTCCAAGTTCCTACAATTTTGCTTTACCTTTAGACTTCCATGATTTGATCTTTTTCATATGAGATTCTTCATCATCCTTTGAGGTGTCTTGTTCTTCAATCTTTGGTTGTTCTCTACCAAGCTTTGGGAAAGCTTCTTCAAGATCATATGGTAAATTGACCTTCCTGCATGAATCCTCATACCATGAATTGTTCTCATAAAAAACGACATCTCTGCTTACCAAGAATCCTTTGTTGGTAGGGTTGTATAACCTGTAGCCCTTTTGATTGTTGTCATATCCAATAAATACACATCTTTCTGCCTTTGGATCCATCTTGCCTCTAACCTGTGAAGGAACATGAGCAAAAGCAATACATCAAAAAATTTTACAATGATCTAAGCTTGGTCTTCTTCCATTCCAAGACTCATATGGAGTCATCCCATCAAGGGATTTTGAAGGCAACCTGTTAATCAAGTAAGTGGCTATAGATACAACTTCAGCCCATAAGTAATTACGTAAATGCTTTTCATTTAACATAGACCTTGTAGCTTCAACAATTGTCCTATTCCTCCTTTCTGCCACTCCATTTTGTTCAAGAGCGTACCGTGTAGTTACCTCTCTTTTCATTCCTCTTTCTTGAAGAAAAGAATCAAACTCATGGGAGAAGTATATTCCCCCTCCATCTGAACTTAGCATTTTTAGTGATTTACCTGTTTGATTCTCCACAAGAACCAAATATCTTTTGAAACATGAAAAAACTTCATCTTTGTGTTTCATAAAGAATAGGATAGTCCATCTGCTGGAATCATCAATAAAGGAGACCTAATACCTTGATCCACATATTGAAGCTTCCTTGCTAGGTCCCATACATCTGTATGAACCAACTCCAAGAGATCTTCATGCATATAACCTTTCTTCATGAATGGTAACCTGTGAGACTTTCCAAATTGACATGCACTACACTTATAAATCATATGTTTTTTTGACAAGTTAGGGAGTCCAAGTACACTTTGGTGCCTACAAATTTGCTTTAATGACCTTTCACCAATATGTGCTAACCTTTTGTGCCATACTTCCAATTCTGTGAGTGTCTGACTACCGAAATTAAAGAGAGCAATGTTTCTAGTGTCTTGCAATTCAAATGTGAACAATCTACCTGTCTTTTCACCTTTTGCAATTTTTCTGAATCCTTGACTTGGATCTTCAACAAATGCTCCTGCTTTTGTGAACCTAACTTGCAACCCTTTCTCTACTATCTGCCCAACACTTATCAAATTCTTTGTAATGGTAGGGACATAGAGTACCTTACTGAGTAGGTTGATGTTTCCATCAGGTGCTTTGACATTGCTTATTTTCTCCACAGGATGTTTTGTATCATCTCCTGTTTGTACCTCATGCTTATTCCTTGGATCTTCTAAATCTGATAGGAGTGCCACATTTCCTGCCACATGATTTGAACAACCTGAATCTATGTAGAAACATGCTCATCAGATTTACCTTGTGGCATAGCCATGTTCATGATCAATAATGAATCCTCTTTGTTTGAATCTTCTATGTAGTTATTGTAGTCTCTCCTTCCTTTGCAGCCTCCTTGATAGTTTGAATGATTGTAGTTGTTGTAGTTTCCATGATAATTATTGAACCTTCCTCTTGAGTAGCCATAACTTCCTCTATTGTATCCTCTTCCTCTTTGATTCCTGGAATTCCTCTTAGTTAATCCACAAATAGAACCTAGGTTGGAGTCTTGGGATCTCCCCCTGCCTTGTCTACCTCCTCTTCCTCTACCTCTGCCATGTCTTCCTCTACCTGCATAGTTAGCTTGATATGTACCTACTTCATCATCCACTCTCTTTGCCTTTCCTTTTTTATCTTTGGACTTGCTTTTATCGGTGTATAAAGCTGAAGATTGATTACCTTTAGAGCTTTCTCCATTTTTGATAAGCTTTGCCTCTTGAGTAAGTAGTTGTCCAATGAGTGTATTGAAATCAGGTACATGCATGTCCATGTACAAATCCATAGCTGTTGTGAATGCTTCCCACTTGTCATCTGCCTTCAAGCCATTGATGACCTGCCTTACAATTTGCTCTTCATCTATTACCTCTCCAATGCTTCCCAACTGATATGCTATGTCCTTGAGCTTTGTGACAAAATCAGTCACATTTTGTTTGGGAGCCTTCTTGAGAGTTGTGAAATCCAGCCATAGTTGATGCTTCCTAGCTTTAGTACTTGAAGAAAAGAAAGCTTCAAGTGCATCCCACACTTCCTGAGATGTCTTACAACTTCTAATATGAGGCAACAAAAAAATCTGATATAGAGTTGAGGATATAAGACCTTGCAAGTGCATCCTTGGAGCACCATGTGCTCAATCTTTCTTGCTCTTCTTGTGTTGGTTGACTTTTGTTCCTGAAACTTGGCATAACTTCATCTCCAGCCACATAACCATATAAACTTCTACCTTGGAGATAAGCTTCCATTCTTAATGACCAAGCTGAGTGGTTACCTCTGTCCAATTTTTCAATTGATGAAGGAAATCCATTTGCCATGTTTTCCAACCTTGCTCTGATACCACTATGAAGAGATGGATAGGTATGTGCTTGAGGATGAAGAGGTGTTGCAAAATCCTTAATCTACACCAGCCAAATGAAATCCAGGAGTATATCATGGGCCCCTTTAGCTTTCCAATGGATGTATTAGACACCCTATGTACCTTGGAAGATCACTCTCAAAAAGATAGATCAAAACAGATAAGTTGGAGTTAACTCAGAGGTGAAAAACTTGCTATTTTGGTTCATAGACCTGTCCACTGTTTTGCATAATTCTCTGAGCACAGCAGCAATTAGCTTAATTCCTCTTGGGGAAGTCTACTTAACTTAAAGAGCTAACTTTCAAGCATAATCTCATAAAAAATAATAACCCACACACTGAGAATGAGTTTTAGCAAGTGATGACATCATCCCGATTTTCACAGGCTGCTACAGTTTGAGACCAGTGAGCAAAACAATGAACATAACTCAAAATGTAGGAATCCAATGATTATGAAAATTTGTATGGTTATACTAGACAGTACGCCGAATCTAAAAAGCTTTAAATAATTGAATGTGGATAAGTAACCACTGAGAAATGGCTCTGACAAGGTGAGTGAAAAAGTCGGGTACCTGACAGAGAAGTGAAAATGAACAGACACTGTTGACTTCAACTGAACATAACTAAAGATTGCAACATCCAAAAGACATAAACATTTGTAAGAATATAGTAGAGTTATAGAGCTAACTTTACCAAGTTAAATCACTGAAAATGATGCACAATGCGCAGAGAAACCATCTCTGCAATCTGACTAAGAAAACTGAGAGATATGGTAGTGAGTAGTACACTTCAAAAGAACATGGACATATGAACTCAAATAATCATGAAAATGAAAGTATATTGCTTGTACAAAACAATGAAGTACTGATACATATGTGTGCCTTGTAATCACACCTTGATTTGGCATAAAGCTCAGCTCTTGGAGGTCTTCACATAGGTCTCTCTAACCACGACTAAAACTGCCATCTAATTATAGTTGAGTTTGGGAGGCTAACTTCCCTCAATCACTGTCCAATCAATCAATGATTGATTTGATTCTCTGCCTACCACAAATCACGAATTCGTGGCTCCTCTTTCCCTTTTTGATGAAGTGGACTCAACCACTTAAGATTCTTTCACTTTTACATTAAGTAAACTCTTCAAAAGTTACAAGAGGTAGTTCACAAGTGAACTTTACATAGTCTTCATTTTAAGGCTTCTTCTATGACTTTGGGGAACTCAAGCCAATACTTAGGCTTGTCATAGACTTGCTCGAATAGCTCCCCCTCAAGCCAAGTATGCTTGAGGTCTTCAATCTTCCATGATTACCTGCAAACCAATCATAGCCTTGAATTTGCAAAACTTTGTACCATCAAATGCTTTGGTTAGAATATCTACACATTGTTGATGAGTGGACACATATGATATTTGAATCTCTTTGCTTAGAACCTTCTCTCATACATAGTGATAATGAACTTCAATATGTTTAGTCCTTGCATGAAAAATAGGATTAGCAGCCAAATGAATAGAACTCATATTGTCACAAAAAATAGTTGGAGTTCCAAACTCCAATCCAAGATCTTTGAATAATGTCTTCATCCACATAGCTTCTTGTGTAGCTATGGCAAGACCTCTATATTCAGCTTCAGTAGAAGAGGGAGCAACTTTGGGTTGCTTCTTGGATGACCATGAAATAAGTTTTGAACCTGCAAAGGTAAGATAACCTGAAGTGCTCCTTCTATCTTCCTTGGAGCCAGCCCAATCTGCATCAGAAAATAGCTTCAAACCTAAATCAGATACATAAGGATAATAAAGTCCTTCATTTATGCTTCCTTTGAGATGCTTGAGAATCCTTTTGACAGCATCCATTGTGGTTTCCTTGGTGTGTGCATAAATTGGCTTAGCACACTCACACTGTAACATATATCTACTCTTGTCAATGTGGCATAGTTGAGACTACCCACTAGACTTTGATATGATGTGATGTCCTCTATGAGTTCACCTTCATGTGAGCTCAATTTGTGATTGACCTCCATTGGAGTACCTGCAATCTTACAATCTTGCATGTTGAATTTTGCCAACATGTCCTTAATGTACTTTCTTTGAGTAAGAAACAAACCATGATCTTTGTAGACAACTCCCAAACCTAGGAAGTAGGTAAGTGAACCCAAATCACTTATCTTGAACTCTTCTCTCATCTGATCTTTGATCTTCTTCATACCATCTGCATCATTCCCTGTCAATATAATATCATCTACATATACACATAAGTAGATGACCTCAGAATTACTCTTTTTAATAAAGAGTGAAAGATCTACCTTACTTGGTTGGAAGCCTTTGTCCTACAAGAATGAAACAAGCCTGAAATTCCAAGCCCTTGGAGCTTGCTTGGGACCATACAATGCTTTGTTAAGTTTACACACATAATCAGGATAAACTTGATTCTCAAAACTAAGTGGTTGTGCCATATATACTTCTTTTGTTATCCAACCATTCAAGAATGCATTCTTTACATCTAGTTGAAGTATCTTCCAATTCATGGAAGAGGCAATACTAAGCAAAACCCTAATAGTAGGCATCTTTGCCACAGGAGAGAAGGTCTCCTCATAATCAATTCCCTAAGTTTGTGCAAAGCCTTTTGCTACAAGCCTTGCCTTATACCTGTTAATGGAACCATCAGAATTCTTCTTGAGTTTATAGACCCATCTTGAGCCTATTACCTTCATGGATGAAGTCTTGGGCACCAAATCCCAAGTGTTGTTTTCCTCAAGTGCTTCAATCTCTTCCTTCATTGCATGCTTGCATTCTGATTTTGTTTTGGCCTCTTCAAAATGTTGGTGTAAATCAAGCCTACACATTTGGCTTGAAAGATATCATGAAGACTTTACATACATGAAGAACCATAGGAACACATGCTAGTGGTTAATTACCACTTTATCTCATTGTAAAAGTCAAATTGACTTAGAATCTTTTGTAATCACCTACCAAAGTGAGTCGTGGAAAAAGTAGCTCACTTGATTGAAAGAATATCTCCAAGCTTTTAGGAGCTTGATCATAGGGAGCCAAAAGTTTGAATTTGAATTCAAACTTTACTCATTACATATAAAAGTGAACATGAAAAGTCGCGGTTAAGAGAGATCACTCTTGAGCTTCATTCTACTGATTCTGAGTGTGTGTGAGGAGTACACTATAGCCTACACCTCTCTACACCATTAGGGAATGTTATTCATGCCAATGCGATTGTACACAAGTGTTAATTAATAGATACATTTACATCATTCATCTCTGTGTTCTCTGCTAGTCTACTCAAAAGTCTGTCAACTTGTCAAGGACATATCTCAGTCAATACTCCACCAAATTCAGTGATTGAAAGCTTGTTGGATTCAGCTTGAAGTCTACTACAGGCTATCAAAAGTTGAAGACATTCCATTCAGCAAACTCAGAGAAGTCTGTGTCGAGGTGCTCACTGGTCTATTTCTGCTACAGTCCTAAAAATTGGGGGGTATAGCTAATCTTGATAAATTGATTTCTCTTAGCATAGTTTATCTTTTTACATCATTCCACTTGAAAATAGTAGCTTAATAAGCTAATTAAATACCCCTAGAAGGAATTTTACCGATTTCTACTGTGCTGGTCACACTGAGCAAAACATTCAATAGGTGTCAAGACATAAATAGAAAGTTTTCTTGAGTTTGTGACTTCCAAAGTTATCTGTTTTGATTCAATCATTGCACACATCATATCCAAAGGATATAGGCCAATTCCTGGTGTCATTGGAAAGCTAAGGAGGTCTACTAATCAAGTATGAAACAAAAGAGGGCTGGTACAAAACAGGTTTAGCAGTACCTACTCAGTCTCTTGGATCATCCATCCATCTTTCCCAACAGTGGTATCAGAGCAAATAAGGTAAAATGGGAGATGGTTTTCCTTCATTTATTGACAAATTGGACAGGAACAATTATCAAGCATGGTCTCTAAGGATTAAGACCTACTTACAAGGAAGGAGTCTATATGGATACATCTCAGGAGATGAGGAATTGCCCTCATTCAAAGCAAGAGGATTGCCAACCAAGGAGGAATAAGAAAAACTCAACACATGGTGTGCTAAGGATGCATTGGCAAGGTCTTACTTACTCAACTCTATCTCTGACTTTCTTTTGCCACATATCAGAAATTGTAAGACATCCCAAGAGACTTGGGAAACCTTGTCATCTTATTTTTCCTCCAATACAAGGGCTAGGAAAAATCAGTTGTGGATTGAATTCACAACACTAAGGAAGCAACCTAAGCAGCTGTTTCAAAATTTGTGACCAAGATCAAAGATGTTGCAGATCAGTTAGCAAGCATAGGAGAAGAGATTGAAGAAGAACAAATTGTAAGGCAGGTAATCAATGGGATCAAGGCTGATGACAAGTGGGAAAGCTTCACCACTGCAATGGGTCTTTACATGGACATGCACACTCCAGATCTTACAACTCTCATGGGACAACTATTTACACATGAAGCAAAGCTCACCAAGAATGGGGATACATCCAAAGGTAATAATTCTTCTGCCCTATACACTGATAAGAAATCTAAGGATAAAGGCAAGAGCAAGAAGGTGGAAGATGAAGGCTCTATCTCCCAAGCCAACTATGCAGGGAGAGGTAGATCTTCAAGAGGAAGGGGCAGAGGAGGTAAACAAGGTAGGGGGAGACCCTATAATTCATCACCATGTAACATTTGTGGTTTATCAAATCACACCACAGATGAGTGTTTCAGGAATTACAATAATCAAAGAGGAAGAGGTTACCAAAGGGGTGGTTACTCACAGTCAAGAGGAAGGTTCAACCATCACCAAGGCCACAACAACAATTACAATGGAAACTACCAAGGAGGATATAAATCCAGAAAAGATTACAACAACTATACAGAGGAGCAGGATGACTCTCTTCTGATCATGAACATGACTTCAAAATCAGGTACAAATGATGATCACTTATTTTACATTGACTCAGGGTGCTCAAATCATGTGGCTGGTAATGTGGCGCTACTATCTGATCTTGAGGAACCAAAAGGTAAGCATCAGGTTCAAGCAGGTGATGATACAAAGCATTCTATAGTTAAAGTTGGAAATGTGAAGACTTGTGATGGAAATCAGAATTTGTTGAGCAGGGTACTTTATGTACCAACCATTACCAAAAACTTAATGAGTGTTGGTCAAATTGTGGAGAAAGGTTTGCAGGTTAGATTCAATCAATTTGGAGCATTTGTGGAGGATCCAAGACATGGATTCAAGAGGATTGCTAAAGGAGAAAAATCAGGTAGACTTTTCACTTTTGAGTTAGAAGACACAAAGAATATTGCACTATACAGTTATAAGGATCAAACACTTTCAAAGCTTGAGATTTGGAACAAGAGATTAGGGCATATAGGAGAAAGAACCTTGAAGCAAATGTGCAGGCACCAATGTGTGCTTGGGATACCTAATGTATCCAAGCAACATATGATTTACAAGTGTGGTGCTTGTCAATTTGGTAAGTCTCGCAGGTTACCCTTCTCAAGGAAAGGATATATGCATGAAGAATACCTAGAGCTTGTACACACAGATGTATGGGGACCTAGCAAAGACCTCTCAATCTCAGGTTCAAGGTACTATGTGTCTTTTATTGATGGTTATAGCAGATGGACTGTATTATACTTTATGAAGCACAAGGATGAGGTGTTTAATTGCTTTAAAAAATATCTTGCACTAGTTGAAAATCAGACAGGAAGGAATTTGAAGAGGCTAAGGTCAGATGGAGGAGGTGAGCACTTCTCCAATGAATTTGAGGACTTCTTGCAGGACAGAGGCATCAAAAGAGAAATAACCACAAGGTATTCTCCTGAACAAAATGGGGTAGCTAAGAGAAGAAATAGGTTAATTGTTGAGACAACTAGATCTATGCTTAATGAGAAGAAGTTACCTAACTATCTATGGGTAGATAGTGTTTCTACTGCCACTTACCTCAAAAACAAGTTACCATCTAAATCTCTTGATGGTATGACACCCTATGAAGCATGGCATGGTAAGAGACCATCATTAGACCATTGCAAAATTTTTGGATGTGCAGCATATGTACACATTCCTTCTCAGGTAAGAGGTAAGCTAGATCGAAAGGTTACAGGTTTCATAACCCTACCAATAAGGGATTTATGGTAAGCAGAGATGTGATCTTTGATGAGAATGATTCTTGGTATGAGAATGAATGCAGGAAAGTGAAACTACCCTACGCTTTGGAAGAGGAATTTCCAAAACTTACAAAGGAGGAACCTACTCAGAATGAAGACTTGAGTTCAGATGATGAAGACACTATCAACCTTGAAGAATTCAAGGCATGGAAGTCCAAAGGCAAAATGAAGATGAAGAAGCGTGAAGACATACCTGAATCTTCAACTCAATCAATCAGAAGATCTCAGAGAGAAAGCAAAAAACCTATCAGATATGGGTATGATACATTTCTTGTTACTAAACATTCAGTTTATCTTGCCAAAGATTTGTCAAATGAAGAACCAGGATCTTATGAAGAAGCAATGACCAAATCAGAATGGAAAGAAGCTATGGATGAGGAGATTGAAGCACTCAAGGAGAGTGACACATGGGAGTTAGTACCTAAGAAGGACTCCATGAAGGTAATAGGATCCAGATGGATCTATAAATTGAAAAGAAATTCTGATGGAACAATTAATAGGTACAAAGCCACATTGGTAGCCAAGGGTTTTGCACAAACCCAAGGCATTGACTATGAAGAGACATTTTCTCCTGTGGCCAAGATGCCAACAATCAGAGTGTTGGTAAGTGTGGCTGCATCAAAGAATTGGAACATGTATCAATTGGATGTCAAGAATGCTTTCTTGAATGGATGGATCTCAGAAGAGATTTATATGTCACAACGCCCTGGCTATGAAGACCCCAAGAAGGTAACATATGTTTGCAAATTAAAAAAGGCTTTATATGGATTGAAGGAGGCACCTAGGGCATGGAATTATAGGTTAACTACATACCTCCAAGACCAAGGTTTTGTCATGAGCAAGGCAGATACTTCTCTATTCGTTAATAGAAGTAATTCAGAGGTAGTATATCTTTGTGTTTATGTTGATGACATCATCATTACAGGCAATGATGTCAATGGAATCAAAAATATCAAAAGCCAGATGATGAAGGGGTTCAAGATAAATGATCTTGGACTATTGAAGTATTTTCTAGGGATTGAATTAGTTTACACTAATTCAGGGATATACATTACTCAGAAAAAGTTTCAGACAATAGTTACGCAATATAACACAGGAGCAATAGCAGAGAAGATAACAGATATAGGAGAATCTCAACAATTTTCTACTAGCAGCAAGTACAAAGATGATGGCGTTGTCCACCCGTGCGCTCTCAAGGTAGAGCTTAAATGGTGATCTAGACAACTCTAGATAGGGAGATACAAGGTAGAGGTATGCTGGCTCAACTCAATGTCTCAGGTAGTGCAGAAGTCATGTATATATAGGATCATGGGTGGCCTTCCATGGACGGCTATACATGGGCGATAGAGCGTGGGCGGCCACCGCCCGCGTAATTGTCATACACGGCTTAGACCGGTTGACCGACCTAACAAATATAAATGATTTTTGGCTCCGATACGGAATATTCTATGGAATATTCCCTTTACCGGCACCCCGGGGGCACTGCCCCCGGACCCCCACCAAGGGGCCCACTGGCCCCCTGGGACCCCCCAGCCAGGGGGCCCGCTGGCCCCCTTGGACCCCCCAGCCGGGGCTGCTCCCCGTTGCCCCGGACCCCCCAATTGGGGACCCAGGTAACTCCTTTCCTTACCATACCTTACATGGTCCAATATGACCTTCATCCAACATGCAAGTTGGGATTCCCATCAATCGGGTAATGCATGCTTGGCTTCTCCTCATAACGGGGGCCTTACAAAATGTGCATACAAACATGAGGGGTAGACATTGATCATATACTAACACCCCCCCTCAATGTTTATCGATGAAAAATCAAGTAGGTTTCGGTCCTATGCCCATCTGTTGAAGATGTCTGTTGAGCTTCTCTCTTCTAAGTGCTTTAGTGAATATGTCAGCACAATTTGCCTCTGTTGGGCAATATTCTACCTCCACAATTTCATCTTCAATTAGCTCACGAATGTAATGGTACTTTACTTCTATGTGCTTGGTGCGATCATGAAATACTGGGTTCTTTGCAATAGCCATACAACTTTGATTATCACACTTGAGTACAGTCGCCATATTTGATGGAAAGCCTAGATCTGCAAGAATTCTCCTTAACCAGACTGCCTCACAAGAAGCAAAACAAGCTGCTTTGTACTCTGCTTCAGTGGAGGAGAGTGCGAGAGTTGGTTGCTTTCTACTTACCCAAGAAAATATTCCTGAACCAAGTCAGGAACAATATCCAGAAACTGATTTTCTAGAATCACAATCTCCAGCCCAATCTGAATCACAATATCCTTGGAGTGTATCACCTGTGGTATAAAAAATACCAAAATCCAAGGTTCCTACAATGTACCTTAGAATTTGCATTCCAGCATTCCAGTTACTCTCCTTAGGTTTGTTGGAAAACCTGCTTAATACTCCAATAGCATAGCAAATGTCTGGTCTAGTGTTGCATAGAAAAAAAAAGACTTCCAACGAGCTTCCTATACTTCTTAGCATCTACATCAGGCATGTTATCATCCATAGATAGCTTATGATTTACCTCCATAGGTGTGCTAGTTGGCTTGCAGTCCATCATTCCAAATGCCTTGAGAATCTCTTTGGCATATTTTTGTTTTGAGATGAAAATGCCATCCTTCCTTTGCCATACTTCAATTCCCAGACAAAAATGGAGTAGACCTAAGTCTGTCATTTCAAACTCAGTTCCCAAGCTGATCTGAGTTTGATTAATGAGTTCCTGATGATCTCCTGTAAAGATCAAATCATCTACATATACAATGACAACAACTAGCTTGCTATCCCTTTTGGTTACATACAAGTTAGCATCAGAAGTACTTCTTTCAAAACCCATATTTTTGAAAAATTGATCTATTTGTTGGTGCCAAGCCCGTGGAGCTTGCTTAAGTCCATACAAAGCTTTCTTCAACCTGCAAACTTTATTTTCTGAATCGGGCACCTCAAAACCTGGTGGTTGAGATACATATACCTCCTCCTTGAGGTGACCATTCAAAAATGCAGTTTTGACATCCATCTGGAAAATAGGCGAGGCCTTTTGTGCAGCTACTACAAGTACCGTCTGAATAGTTGTCATGCGTGCTATTGGTGCAAAAGTTTCTTGAGCATCAAATCCTTTGATCTGTGAAAAACCGTGTGCAACTAATCTTGCCTTATACTTTTCTAATGTTCCATCTGCTTTATACTTAGCTTTCCAAATCCATTTAGTACCTATTACCTTCTTCTTTGGCAGCAAGTGGACTAGATCCCATGTATCATTTTTGGGTATACTATCATACTCCAAAAGCATTGCCGCTCTCCAACCTGGATCATCAAGGGCTTCTTCAATGGTGGTAGGTTCCTTTATCGAGCCCATGATATCTGCCATTAGAGCCATGTTAACAATGTGTTCTGAGGCTCTTCTTTGCTCCTCTATTCTCTTTGATCTTCGTAATCCATCCGATGATGATTCTGGTAGATCTACATGTGGATTGTGATCATCAAAGAGCTATTGTGCCCACTTCGGTAGTGGCTTACGCTGAGCAGCTACAACTAGTTGGCTTTTTATTGAGGAAATTTCTCCATCAGATGTTTCCTCCTCCTCAACTTTAACCTGTCTTTTGGTAGGCACAAGGTGAGATATTTCTCCGTTTGATGAGATAGTAGATTTACCTTTATCTTCTACTAAGTGTGGTCGTTCATCAAACACCACATCTCGGCTGACAAAAATCTTCCTTGCCTAAGGATCCCACAACCTATATGCTTTAGACTCTTCACTATATCCTAGGAAGACACACTTTTTGCTTTCTGAATCCAGCTTTGATCTTGTTGAATCAGGAATATGTGCATAACAAAAACAACCAAAAATTCTGAAATGCAAAACTAAAGGCTTTTTACCAGAATATGCTTCTTGAGGAGTCATCCCCTTCAGAGCTTTTGTGTAGCTTCGATTGAGGATGTAGACTGCTGTATTGAGTGCTTCTGCCCAGAATGAATCAGGCATGTCTTGAGCCTTTAACATACAACGAGCCATTTCAACTACTGTCCTGTTCCTGCGCTCAACAACGCCATTTTGTTGAGGTGTATGAGCTGTGGTAAGTTGCCTTTTCACACCATGCTCCTTACAATAATTGTTGAATTCTGTTGACAAGAATTCACCTCCTCTATCTGTTCTAAATTTCTTCAGTTTCCTTCCCGATCCATTTTCTACATACTTATGCCACGCTTTAAATTTTTCAAAAGCATCAGCCTTCTCTCGAATGAAATAAACCCATATCTTTCTACTATAATCGTCGACTAACAGCAAGAAGTAGAAAGATCCTCCTAAAGCAGGTGTAGACATTTTACCGCAGAGACCAGCATGTACCAACTCTAGAGGAGCTTGAGATCGATTGCTAGTCTCTCTTGGAAATGCCTTTCGTTGTTGCTTGCCCATCATACAAGCTTCACAAGGTTCTTGCAACTCTGAAAATGCAGGCAAATGAGCAATCATCCCTGTTCTTTGCATCTCCTTCAAAACTGCAAATTCGAGATGCCCAAATCGTTGGTGCCATAACCTGCTTACATCTTTATCTTCTATAGTAGTTAAAGCACTTAACTCATACAAGTTATCCCGTCGTATGCCTTTACCTACAACATTACCTAATGAATCCAAGATTTCCGCACCACTCTTATTGAAGTGAACTTCGAGTCCACGATCTATTATTGCAGAAACTGACAACAAATTTCTTTTGAGTGTAGGTACATAGAGAACATCGGATAACTTTTTCTCAACACCTGGAGAAGTGATAAAAGAGATGGTTCCAGTTCCTTCAGCTGGACACTTGGAGTCATTTCGCACCACTACATTGATGGATTCCCGCAGAGGCACTAGGGAACTATACCAATCCTTTTTACTGGTCATATAGTGAGAAGCTCCACTATCTAAAATCCATGGTTCATCAATACGAGCTTGAGCAGATGAACATACCTCTTCTATAGCTACCCAAAGTTCCAGCTCTGTGTTGTTTGTAGACTCTTTGTTCTTCCATGATGATTTTATAGTCCCATTCCGTTCATCACCTTGCTTCTTTCTGCAATCCTTGATGGCATGGCCTTTCTTTTCACAATAGAAGCAACTTCCTGTGAACTTTTTCTTCTTTGACTTCTTCTTTGATCCTTCAGAAGAGCCTTTACCTTTTGCATTTGCTGAGAATGCATCATCACTTGTACTTTGCCGATTCTTCAGCCGCATCTCTTCTTCTAAAAGCATCGCACAAAACTCTTCAAATGTAAGAGGAGTTGGTCTTACATGAGTGTTAAGGGCTCTTACTAATCCATCATACTTTGCTGGAAGAACACGTACACATCTTTGAGCCAGCTCTTCTAGTGTTATAACAACACCAACTGCAACCAATTGATCTTGAAGATGCTTTATCCGTTTGATAAAATCTTCAGCCTTTTCAGAATCAGAATGCTTTTCATTTGCCAACTGCTTTTCTAAATTCTCTATCTTAGTGTGGTTCTTGGTCTCATATTGACAAGCCAATATGCCCCAAGCCTCATGTGCTTTAGTAGTATGTTGAACTAAAGTAAGCACAGAATCACTTACACTAGTGACAATCGCACATAATGCATCAGCATTCCGCCTCTTCCAAGCTTGTAGAAGATCTGGATCTGGCTGAATCATCAAGCTTGCATTTGCTTGATTTTCAACTGGTATAGGCTCTGGATTCAATCCCATCAGTCCCATGACAGTGTCAAGTAATTCATAGGAGTCCAAAATTGCAGAAATTTTGAACTTCTAGAGTGTATAGTTGGTTCCATCCAACTTCCCTTCAGTGAATGCAGGTGGACGAATTCGAATAGGTGCAGCATTAACATTAGCTGAAGCACCAAGACTAGTGTTCGACGATGAAGCCATCATGTAATCACTCAAATAATCTATTGATATTCTAGTCTGCTAGTAGGCTGAAATACTAATACTTCTCAAGCTATTCGAACCTTACAGCTCTGATACCATGTAAGACAATAGTTACGCAATATAACACAGGAGCAATAGCAGAGAAGATAACAAATATAGGAGAATCTCAACAATTTTCTACTAGCAGCAAGTACAAAGATGATGGCGTTGTCCACTCGTGCGCTCTCAAGGTAGAGCTTAAATGGTGATCTAGACAACTCTAGATAGGGAGATACAAGGTAGAGGTATGCTGGCTCAACTCAATGTCTCAGGTAGTGCAGAAGTCATGTATATATAGGATCATGGGTGGCCTTCCATGGACGGCTATACATGGGCGATAGAGCATGGGCGGCCACCGCCCGCGTAATTGCCATACATGGCTTAGACCGGTTGACCGACCTAACAAATATAAATGATTTTTGACTCTGACACAGAATATTCTATGGAATATTCCCTTTACCGTCACCCCGGGGGCGCTGCCCCTAGACCCCCACCAAGGGGCCCGATGGCCCCCTAGGACCCCCCCCCCCCGAGACCCTGGTAACTCCCTTTCCTTACCATACCTTACATGGTCCAATATGACCTTCATCCAACATGCAAGTTGGGATTCCCATCAATTGGGTAATGCACGCTTGGCTTCTCCTCATAATGGGGGCCTTACAAAATGTGCATACAAACATGAGGGGTAGACATTGATCATATATTAACAAAACGTATGTACATGATATGTTGAAGAAGTTTCAATTGCAGGATGCTAAAGCAACAAGCACTCCAATGGAAGTAAACCTAAAGCTAAGTGCCCATGAAGGTGATGAAGTCCAAGACATTACAGGTTATCAAAGTATGGTGGGTAGCTTGAACTATGCTACCTTAACAAGAATTGATATTCCATATGGAGTTAGTGTGCTAAGTGAATTTATGCAGAAGCCAAGGATACCTCACTTAGAGGCTGCCAAGAGAATCTTGAAGTATCTCAAGGGTACACAGAACTATGGTTTGTATTTTCCTTACACTTCAGATATTGATATAAAAGTCTATTCAGATGCAGATTGGGCAGGATGCAAGGATGATAGGAGAAGCACTTTTAGATACATTTCCTCTACAAGTGATAAACCAATTTCATGGTCTGCAAAGAAACAACCAACTGTTGCATTGTCTTCTACAGAAGCAGAGTATAGAGGGCTAGCTAATGCCACTCAAGAAGCAATTTGGACTAAGCTTTTGTATACAGAATTGGGCTTATATACTAGGCCTCCAATTATCTTTGGAGATAATACAAGTTTTGTTCACCTTGCAGCTAATCCTATCTATCATGCCAGGACAAAACACATAGAAGTTCATTATCATTATGTGAGAGAGAAGTTGCTAAGCAAGGATATTCAGCTGACCTATGTGTCAACCAACATGCAATGTGTAGATTTGCTGACTAAAGCTTTGGATGGAACCAAACTTTGCAAGTTCAAATCTATGATTGGATTGCATGATACACTTGAAGAATGAGGATGAAGACTAAGCCAAAATGTTTGGCTTGAGGGGGAGCTGTTGGTGTAAATCAAGCCTACACATTTGGCTTGAAAGATATCATGAAGACTTTACATACATGAAGAACCATAGGAACAAATGCTAGTGGTTAATTACAACTTTATCTCATTGTAAAAGTCAAATTTAGAATCTTTTGTAATCACCTACCAAAGTGAGTCGTGGAAAAAGTAGCTCACTTGATTGAAAGAATATCTCCAAGCTTTTAGGAGCTTAATCATAGGGAGCCAAAAGTTTGAATTTGAATTCAAACTTTACTCATTACATATAAAAGTGAACATGAAAAGTCGCGATTAAGAGAGATCACTCCCAAGCTTCATTCTACTGATTCTGAGTGTGTGTGAGGAGTACACTATAGCCTACACCTCTCTACACCATTAGGCAATGTTATTCATGCCAACGGGATTGTACACAAGTGTTAATTAATAGATACATTTACATCACTCATCTCTGTGTTCTCTGCTAGTCTACTCAAAAGTCTGTCAACTTGTCAAGGACATACCTCAGTCAATACTCCACCAAATTCCATGATTCAAAGCTTGTTGGATTCAGCTTGAAGTCTACTACATGCTGTCAAAATTTGAAGACAATCCATTCAGCAAATTCAGAGAAATCTTCGTCGAGATGCTCACTGGTCTATTTTTGCTATAGTCCTAAAAAGTCGGGGGTATAGCTAATCTTGCTAAATTGATTTCTCTTAGCATAGTTTATCTTTTTACATCATTCCACTTGCAAATCGTAGCTTACTAAGCTAATTAAATAGCCGTAGAGGGAATTTTACCAATTTCTACTGTGCTGGTCACACTAAGCAAAACATTCAGGAGGTGTCAAGACATAAATAGAAGGTTTTCTTGAGTTTGTGACTTCCAAAGTTATCTGTTTTGATTCAATCATTGCAGAAATCATTTCCAAAGGACATAGTCCATTTCCTGGTGTCATTGGAAAGCTAAGAAGGTCTACTAATCAAGTCTGAAGCAAAAGAGGGCTCGTACAAAGTAGGTTTAGCAGTACCTACTCAGTCTCTTGGATCATCCATCCATCTTTCCCAACACAAAAGATGATGGCTCCTATTGGTTTATGTCCTGTGCTATGTAGATAGAATGTTTAGTTACTAATGAGGTGTCAAACCCATACCTTTCTGGCTTTTTCTTTTCCCTCATAGATCTTCTTAGGCCATGATGTGATGATTCTGCCTCATGTCCAAGTTCATGAAATTTTGCTTTACCTTTAGACTTCCATGATTTGATATTTTCCATATGAGATTCTTCATCATCCTCTGAGGTGTCTTGTTCTTCAATCTTTGGTTTTTCTCTACCAAGCTTTGGAAAATCTTCTTCAAGATCATATGGTAAATTGACCTTCCTGCATGAATTTTCATACCATGAATTGTTCTCATCAAAAACTACATCTCTCCTTACCAAGAATCCTTTGTTGGTAGGGTTGTATAACCTGTAGCCCTTTTGATTGTTGTCATATCCAATAAATACACATCTTTCTGCCTTTGGATCCATCTTGCCTCTAACCTGTGAAGGAACATGAGCAAAAGCAATACATCCAAAAACTTTACAATGATCTAAGCTTGGTCTTCTTCCATTCCAAGCCTCATATGGAGTCATCCCATCAAGGGATTTTGAAGGTAACCTGTTAATCAAGTAAGTCGTTGTAGATACAACTTCAGCCCATAAGTAATTACGTAAATGCTTTTCATTTAACATAGACCTTGCAGCTTCAACAATTGTCCTATTCCTCCTTTCTGCCACTCCATTTTGCTCAGGAGTGTACCGTGTAGTTACCTCTCTTTTGATTCCTCTTTCTTGAAGAAAAGAATCAAACATGAAGTATATTCCCCCTCCATCTGACCTTAGCATTTTTTGTGATTTACCTGTTTGATTCTCCACAAGAGCCAAATATCTTTTGAAACATGAAAAAACTTCATCTTTGTGTTTCATAAAGAATAGGATAGTCCATCTGCTGCAATCATCAATAAAGGAGACATAATACCTTGATCCAGATATTGAAGCTTCCTTGCTAGGTCCCCATACATCTGTATGAACCAACTCCAAGAGATCTTCAAACCATCTCTGCAATCTGACTGAGAAAACAAAGAGATATGGTAGTGAGTAGTACACTTCACAAGAACATGGACATATGAACTCAAATAATCATGAAAATGAAAGTATATTGCTTGTACAATACAATGACTTACTGATACATATGTGGACCTTGTAATCACACCTTGATATGGCATAAAGCTCAACTCTTGGAGGTCTTCACATAGGTATCTCTAACCACGACTAAAACTACCATCTATTTATAGTTGAGTTTTGGAGGCTAACTTCCCTCAATCACTCTCCAATCAATCAATGATTGATTTGATTCTCTACCTACCACAAATCACAAATTCGTGGCTCCTCTTTCCCTTTTTGATCAAGTGGACTCAACCACTTAAGATTCTTTCACTTTTACATTAAGTAAACTCTTCAAAAGTTACAAGAGGTAGTTCACAAGTGAACTTTACATAGTCTACATTTTAAGGCTTCTTCTATGACTTTGGGGAACTCAAGCCAATACTTAGGCTTGTGATAGACTTGCTCCAACAGCTCCCCCTCAAGTCAAGTATGCTTGAGGTCTTCAATCTTCCAAGATTACCTGCAAACCAATCATAGCCTTGAATTTGCAAAGCTTGGTACCATCCAATGCTTTAGTTAGAATATCTGCAAATTGTTGATGAGTGGACACATATGATATTTGAATCTCTTTGCTTAGAACTTTCTCTCGTACATAGTGATAATGAACTTCAATATGTTTAGTCCTTGCATGAAAAATAGGATTAGCAGCCAAATGAATAGAACTCATATTGTCACAAAAAATAGTTGGAGTTCCAAACTCCAATCCAAGGTCTTTGAATAATGTCTTCATCCACATAGCTTCTTATGTAGCTATGGCAAGACCTCTATATTCAGCTTCAATAGAAGAGAGAGCAACTATGAGTTGCTTCTTGGATGACCATGAAATAAGCTTTGAACCTGCAAAGGTAAGATAACCTGAAGTGCTCCTATCTTCCTTGGAGCCAGCCCAATCTGCATCAGAGAATAACTTCAAACCTAAATCAGATACATAAGGATAATAAAGTCCTTCATTTATGGTTCCTTTGAGATACTTGAGAATCCTTTTGGCAACATCCATATGTGGTTTCCTTGGTGTGTGCATAATATGGTTTAGCACACTCACACTATAACATATATCTACTCTTGTCAATGTGGCATAGTTGAGACTACCCACTAGACTTTGATATGATGTTAATGTCCTCTATGAGTTCACCTTCGTGTGAGCTCAATTTGTGATTGAACTCCATTGGAGTACCTGCAATCTTACAATCTTGCATCTTGAATTTTGCCAACATGTCCTTAATGTACTTTCTTTGAGTAGGAAACAAACCATGATCTTTGTAGACAACTTCCAAACCTAGGAAGTAGGTAAGTGAACCCAAATCACTTATCTTGAACTCTTCTCTCATCTGATCTTTGATCTTCTTCATACCATCTGCATCATTCCCTATCAATATAATATCATCTACATATACACATAAGTAGATGACCTCAGAATTACTCTTTTTAATAAAGAGTGAAGGATCTGCCTTGCTTGGTTGAAAGCCTTTTTCCTGCAAGAATGAAACAAGCCTGAAATTCCAAGGTCTTGGAGCTTGCTTGACACCATACAATGCTTTGTTAAGTTTACACACATAATCAGGATAAACTTGATTCTCAAAACCAGGTGGTTGTGCCATATATACCTCTTCTGTTATCCAACCATTCAAGAATGCATTCTTTACATCTAGTTGAAGTATCTTCCAATTCTTGGAAGAGGCAATACTAAGCAAAACCCTAATAGTAGGCATCTTTGCCACAGGAGAGAAGGTCTCCTCATAATCGATTCCCTAAGTTTGTGCAAAGCCTTTTGCTACAAGCCTTGCCTTATACCTCTTAATGGAACCATCATAATTGTTCTTGAGTTTATAGACCCATCTTGAGCCTATATCTTCATGGATGAAGTCTTGGGCACCAACTCCCAAGTGTTGTTTTCCTCAAGTGCTTCAATCTCTTCCTTCATTGCATGCTTCCATTCTAATTTTGTTTTGGCCTCTTCAAAAGATGATGGCTCCTCTTGGTTTATGTCCTGTGCTATGTAGATAGAATGTTTAGTTACTAATGAGGTGTCAAACCCATACCTTTGTGGTTTTTTCTTTTCCCTCATAGATCTTCTTAGGCCATGATGTGATGATTTGTGCCTCATGTCCAAGTTCCTACAATTTTGCTTTACCTTTAGACTTCCATGATTTGATCTTTTCCATATGAGATTCTTCATCATCCTCTGAGGTTTCTTGTTCTTCAATCTTTGGTTGTTCTCTACCAAGCTTTGGAAAATCTTCTTCAAGATCATATGGTAAATTGACCTTCCTGCATGAATCTTCATACCATGATATGTTCTCATCAAAAACTACATCTCTGCTTACCAAGAATCCTTTGTTGGTAGGGTTGTATAACCTGTAGCCCTTTTGATTGTTGTCATATCCAATAAATACACATCTTTCTACCTTTGGATCCATCTTGCCTCTAACCTGTGAAGGAACATGAGCAAAAGCAATACATCCAAAAATTTTACAATGATCTAAGCTTGGTCTTCTTCCATTCCAAGCCTCATATGGAGTCATCCCATCAAGGGATTTAGAAGGAAACCTGTTAATCAAGTAAGTAGCTGTAGATATAGCTTCAGCCCATAAGTAATTAGGTAAATGCTTTTCATTTAACATAGACCTTGCAGCTTTAACAATTGTCCTATTCCTCCTTTCTGCCACTCCATTTTTCTCAGGAGTGTAACGTGTAGTTACCTCTCTTTTGATTCCTCTTTCTTGAAGAAAAGAATCAAACTCATTGGAGAAGTATATTCCCCCTCCATCTAACCTTAGCGCTTTTAGTGATTTACCTGTTTGATTCTCCACAAGAGCCAAATATCTTTTGAAACATGAAAAAACTTCATCTTTGTGTTTCATAAAGAATAGGATAGTCCATCTGCTCCAATCATCAATAAAGGAGACATAATACCTTGATCCAGATATTGAAGCTTCCTTGCTAGGTCCCCATACATCTGTATGAACCAACTCCAAGAGATCTTCAGGCATATAACCTTTCTTCATGAATGGTAACCTGTGAGACTTTCCAAATTGACATGCACTACACTTATAAATGATATGTTGTTTTGACAAGTTAGGGAGTCCAAGTACACTTTGGTCCCTGCAAATTTGCTTTGATGACCTTTCACCAATATGTGCTAACCTTTTGTGCCATACTTCCAATTCTGTGAGTGTCTGACTACCATAATTAAAGAGAGCAATGTTTCTAGTGTCTTGTAATTCAAATGTGAACAATCTAACTGTCTTTTCACCTTTTGCAATTTTTCTGAATCCTTGACTTGGATCTTCAACAAATGCTCCTGCTTTTGTGAACCTGACTTGCAACCCTTTCTCTACTATCTACACAACACTTATCAAATTCTTTGTAATGGTAGGGACATAGAGTACCTTACTAAGTAGGTTGATGTTTCCATCAGGTGCTTTGACATTGCCTATTTTCTCCACAGGATGTTTTGTATCATCTCCTGTTTGTACCTCATGCTTATTCCTTGGATCTTCTAAATCTGATAGGAGTGCCACATTTCCTGCCACATGATTTGAACAACCTGAATCTATGTAGAAAACATGCTTATTAGATTTACGTTGTGGCATAGCCATGTTCATGATCAATACTGAATCCTCTTTGTTTGAGTCTTCTGTGTAGTTATTGTAGTCTCTCCTTCCTTTGTAGCCTCCTTGATAGTTTGAATGATTGTAGTTGTTGTAGTTGCCATGATAATTGTTGAACCTTCCTCTTGAGTAGCCATAACTTTGTTGGATGTGATGGCTGGGTACAATCAGAAGATCAAGGTGGTGCTGCTAGACCTGCTTCACACCTGCCCTTTCTTTTCTTCAGATATGGTTAGGAGACTCCTTGAGCTTCCAAATGACACCAAGAAACTATATATGTGCTTTACAAAGTGATTGAGAAATGATCAAATCAAAACAGATAAGTTTGAACCTTCATAAGTCCAAAAACTTGCTATTCCTGTAATGACACCTGCTCAGTCCTAAGCTCAGTGTGTCGAGCACACTTACAATTGGTCTAATTCCTTCTGGGAGTATTAAATTAACTTAACAAGCTACCATTAGCAAGTTAAATCACTTCAAATGATAAACTATATACTGAGCATGATGTTTAGCAAAATCAGGGACACCCCCGACTTTTTAGGAATCACACAGAAATATACCAGTGATCAATTCGACAGCGATTTCTCCCAATTGGCTGAATAGATTGACTTGAAACTTTGTAGTGTTGTAGAATGCTTTGAGCTGGTTCCAATGAGCCCTTGATCATCAATTTTGGTTCAGTAGATCTTGAGATATGTTCTGTTGAAGTTGACAGACTTAGAGGTAGTCACTCAGAGAAAACACAGAGTAAAAACTATGAGTATATGTATTGATACTATCAAATGTACATTCCCATTGGCATGTAGAATGATGCCCAATGGTACTCAGAGGTGTAGGCTAGGTAGTAGCTCTCACACTCTCACAAATTTGCTTGGATTAGCCTCGGGAAGAGTGTAACATAACCCGCGACTTTTACATTGTCTTTTATAGGAGTTTTTGAATGAATTTGAATTTGAATTCAAATTAAAGCTCCCTTGATTCTCTCCACTAGACTTAGGGAGATATTCCCTCAACTAGATCATCTAACGTTTCCACGACTCTAGTCTAGTAGGTATGATTACATTGTTAATAAAGTCACATGGACTTTTACATGAAGTAATAAGTAACTAAGCATAGGCATGTGTTCCTATGCTCTTTCTTGAAATGAAGTAATCCAAACTTTTGCAATAAACTTCAATGTTGATATCCAAAGCTAAGTGATCTTTGTGCAATCTTCATGTTGAGTCTTCAAGGCACAAAACAAGGCCAAGTGTTAAGGCTTGTTTGCACCAACAGCTCCCCCTCAAGCCAAACACTTGCTTGAGTCTTCATCTTTAGTCTTCAATGATATCCTGTAATCCAATCATGGATTTAAACCTGCATAACTTGCTCCCATCCAAAGCTTTTGTAAGCAAATCTGCACATTGAATATTAGTGGATACATATGACAATTGGATTTCCTTGCTAAGTAATTTCTCCCTCACATAGTGGTAATGAACCTCTATGTGTTTTGTTCTAGCATGATACACAGGATTAGCAGCTAAATGAAGTGAACTTGTATTATCACCAAATATGATAGGTGGCCTTGTATATAGGCCCAATTCTGAGTATAGTAGCTTCAACCATATTGCTTCTTGAGTGGCATTGGCTAGTCCTCTGTACTCTGCCTCAGTAGATGATAGAGCCACTGTGGGTTGTTTCTTGGATGACCAAGAAATTGGTTTATCACCTGCAAAGCATATGTAACCAGATGTACTCCTCCTGTCATCCTTGCAACCTGCCCAATCTGCATCTGAGTATATCTTGATATCAATATCTGATGAATATGGGTAATACAAACCATGATTTTGTGTTCCCTTTAGATACTTTACTATCTTCTTGGCTGCCTCCAAATGTGGTACTCTTGGCTTATGCATAAATTGGCTAAGTACACTAACACCATATGAGATATCAATCCTAGTTAAGGTAGCATAATTAAGACTACCTACCAAACTTTGGTAACCTGTAATATCCTTGAGTTCTTCTCCTTCATGTGCACTGAGTTTGTGATTGACCTCCATAGGAATGTTTGAGACTTTAGCTTCCTGCAAATTAAACTTCTTGACCATGTCCTGAATGTACTTCTTCTGAGTAATGTATATACCTGAATTTGTGTAGACCAATTCAAGCCCTAGGAAGTACTTCAATAATCCAAGATCATTGATCTTGAATTCCTTCATCATTTGACCTTTGATGTGTCTAATTCCTTGAACATCATTTCCTGTAATAATGATGTCATCAACATAGACACACAAGTATATTACCTCTGAATTGTTCTTCTTTATAAACAATGAAGTATCTGCTTTACTCATCACAAATCCTTGATCCAAGAGATAGGTTGTCAACCTATAGTTCCATGCTCTAGGTGCCTGCTTCAATCCATACAGAGCTTTCTTCAATTTACAAACATGATTTACCTTATTAGGATCCTCATAGCCAGGTGGTTGTGACATGTAGACCTCTTCAGATATCCATCCATTCAAGAATGCATTCTTCACATCCAATTGGTACATGTTCCAATTCTTGGATGCAGCTACACTCACCATAATTCTGATAGTTGGCATCTTTGCTACAGGAGAAAATGTCTCCTCATAATCAATGCCTTGGGTTTGTGCAAAACCCTTGGCTACCAACCTAGCTTTGTACCTGCTTATTGAACCATCTGAGTTCCTTTTGAGTTTGTAGATCCATCTGGATCCTATCACCTTCATGGAGTCCTTCTTGGGTACCAAGTCCCAAGTATCACTCTCCTTGAGAGCCTCCATTTCTTCATCCATTGCTTCCTTCCATTCTGGTTTAGTAATAGCTTCCTCAAATGTACCTGGTTCTTCACTTAAGATATCCTTTGCAAGATATGCAGAGTGCTTGGTTACAAGTGAAGTATCATATCCATACCTAATAGGTTTCTTCTTTTCCCTTGAAGATCTCCTCATAGCTTGAGTTGAGGATTCTGGATTGTCTTCAAGTTGCTTCATCTTCATCTTCCCTTTTGATTTCCAAGCTTTGAACTCTTCAATGTTGATGGTGTCTTCATCATCTGAGCTTGTGTCCTCATTCTGAGTTGGTTCTTGCCTGACAAGCTTTGGAAAGTCTTCTTCCATATCATAAGGTAAACTCACTTTCCTGCACTCATTATCATACCATGAATCATTTTCATCAAAGATGACATCTCTGCTTACCTTGAAGCCTTTGTTTGAGGGGTTATAGAACCTGTATCCTTTCTGATTCAAATCATAACCAATAAAGATACACTTCTCAGCCTTAGGGTCTAGCTTTCCCCTTACCTGTGAGGGAATATGCACATATGCAACACACCCAAAGATCTTGCAATGATCCAGAGATGGTCTCTTACCATGCCAAGCCTCATAGGGTGTCATTCCATCAAGTGTCTTTGATGGCAACCTGTTGATCAAGTATGTGGCAGTAGATACACTCTCTGCCCAAAGATAATTTGGTAGTTTCTTCTCATTAAGCATAGACCTAGCTGTCTCCACAATGAGTCTATTTCTTCTTTCAGCTACCCCATTTTGTTCAGGTGAGTACCTTGTGGTAATCTCCCTCTTGATGCCTCTTTCCTGCAAGAAGTCTTCAAAGTCATTGGAGAAGTATTCTCCACCACCATCAGACCTTAATCTTTTTAAATGTCTACCTGTTTGATTCTCTACTAATGCAAGATACCTTTTGAAGCAATTAAATACTTCATCTTTATGTTTCATGAAGTACAAGACAATCCATCTGCTATAATCATCTATAAAAGATACATAGTACCTTGATCCAGATATGGATGGCTCCTTGCTTGGTCCCCAAACATCTGTATGCACCAATTCCAAGTAATCTTCATGCATGAATCCTTTCTTGGTATATGGCAGCCTGTGTGACTTACCAAATTGACAAGCCCCACACTTGTATATCATGTGTTGCTTGGATACATTAGGTATCCCAAGCACACATTGATCTCTGCTCATCTGCTTTATGGTTCTCTCTCCAATGTGACCCAATCTCTTGTGCCACATCTCCAATTCTGATAGGGTTTGGTCTCTATAGTTGTACAAGGCAATATTTTTAGTATCCTCAAGTTCAAAGGTAAACAATCTACCTGACTTCTCTCCCTTGGCTATCCTTCTGAATCCATGTCTTGGATCCTCCACAAATGCACCATGTTGAGTGAACCTGACCTGTAGACCTTTTTCAACAATCTGACCTACACTCATCAGATTCTTGGTGATTGTTGGGACATACAATACTCTGCTTAGCAAATTCTGATTACCATCACTTGTTTTGACATTACCTACTTTAACCACTGAGTGTTTAGTGTCATCACCTGTCTGCACTTGGTGCTTGCCTTTAGGTTCTTCCAAATCAGAGAGTAAGGCAACATTCCCAGCTACATGGTTAGAGCAACCTGAGTCAATATAGAACAAAAAATGATCATCATTGATACCTGATTTAGATGTCATGTTCATAATCAACAAGGAATCATCTTGATCCTCTGCATAATTGTTGTAATCCTTTCTGTTCCTGTATCCTCCTTGATAATTGCCATTGTGATTGTAGCTATTGTTGTAGTTGTTGTTGTAATTATTGTTGTAGCCATGGTAGCCTTGAGATTGATTGAACCTGCCTCTGCCTTGGGAGTATCCTCCTCTTTGGTGACCTCTTCCTCTTTGGTTCTTGTAGTTTTTGTAGCATTCATCTGTAGTATGATTAGACAAGCCACAAATATTGCATGGAGATTGATTATAGGGTCTCCCCCTACCTGACTTACCTCCTCTGCCCCTACCTCTAGATGATCTACCTCTCCCTGCATAGTTTGCTTGGGAGGTGGATCCTTCTTCATCAACTTTCTTGCTTTTACCCTTATCTTTAGACTTCTTATCTGTATATAGGGCAGAGGGATTGTTACCTTTTGATTGCTCTCCATTCTTTGTGATCTTGGCTTCATGTGTAAAGAGTTGTCCAATCAAAGTTGTTAGATCAGGTGCTTGAATGTCCATGTACAAGTCCATTGCAGTGGTAAAGCTCTCCCACTTGTCATCTGCTTTGAGTCCATTAATCACTTGTCTAACAATTTGCTCTTCTTCAATCTCTTCTCCAACACTTGCAAGTTGATCTGCTATATCTTTGACTTTGGTGACAAAATCTGAAACACATTGTTTTGATTGTTTCCTAAGAGTTGTAAACTCAATCCATAGCTGATTCTTTCTGGCCCTTGTGCTTGATGAGAAGTATGTTGACAAGGTCTCCCAAGTCTCTTGGGAAGTCTTACAGTTCCTAACATGAGGTAGAAGGAAATCAGAGATAGAGTTTAGAAGATATGACCTTGCTAAAGCATCTTTAGCACACCATTGATTAAGTCTCTCATGCTCATCCTTTGTAGGTAGGCCTCTGGTTTTGAATGAGGGCAACTCCTCATCTCCTGATATGTATCCATACAAGCTTCTCCCTTGTAGATAAGTCTTCATTCTTAATGACCATGCCTGGTAGTTATTCCTATCCAATTTGTCAATAAAGGAAGGGAAACCATCACCCATGATTACCTTGTTTGCTCTGATACCACTGTTGGATGTGATGGCTGGGTACAATCAGAAGATCAAGGTAGTGCTGCTAGACCTGCTTCACACCTGCCCTTTCTTTTCTTCAGATATGGTTAGGAGACTCCTTGAGCTTCCAAATGACACCAAGAAACTATATATGTGCTTTACAAAGTGATTGAGAAATGATCAAATCAAAACAGATAAGTTTGAACCTTCATAAGTCCAAAAACTTGCTATTCCTGTAATGACACCTGCTCAGTCCTAAGCTCAGTGTGTCCAGCACACTTACAATTGGTCTAATTCCTTCTGGGAGTATTAAATTAACTTAACAAGCTACCATTAGCAAGTTAAATCACTTCAAATGATAAACTATATACTGAGCATGATGTTTAGCAAAATCAGGGACACCCCCGACTTTTTAGGAATCACACAGAAATATACCAGTGATCAATTCGACAGCGATTTCTCCCAATTGGCTGAATAGATTGACTTGAAACTTTGTAGTGTTGTAGAATGCTTTGAGCTGGTTCCAATGAGCCCTTGATCATCAATTTTGGTTCAGTAGATCTTGAGATATGTTCTGTTGAAGTTGACAGACTTAGAGGTAGTCACTCAGAGAAAACACAGAGTAAAAACTATGAGTATATGTATTGATACTATCAAATGTACATTCCCATTGGCATGTAGAATGATGCCCAATGGTACTCAGAGGTGTAGGCTAGGTAGTAGCTCTCACACTCTCACAAATTTGCTTGGATTAGCCTCGGGAAGAGTGTAACATAACCCCCGACTTTTACATTGTCTTTTATAGGAGTTTTTGAATGAATTTGAATTTGAATTCAAATTAAAGCTCCCTTGATTCTCTCCACTAGACTTAGGGAGATATTCCCTCAACTAGATCATCTAACTTTTCCACGACTCTAGTCTAGTAGGTATGATTACATTGTTAATAAAGTCACATGGACTTTTACATGAAGTAATAAGTAACTAAGCATAGGCATGTGTTCCTATGCTCTTTCTTGAAATGAAGTAATCCAAACTTTTGCAATAAACTTCAATGTTGATATCCAAAGCTAAGTGATCTTTGTGCAATCTTCATGTTGAGTCTTCAAGGCACAAAACAAGGCCAAGTGTTAAGGCTTGTTTGCACCAACAAACTTCCTCTATTGTATCCTCTTCCTCTTTGATTCCTAGAATTCCTAAAGCAATTTTCAGTTGTATGATTAGTTAATCCACAAATAGAACCTGGGTTGGAGTCTTGGGATCTCCCCTTGCCTTGTCTACCTCCTCTTCCTCTACCTCTGCCATGTCTTCCTCTACCTGCATAGTTAGCTTGATATGTACCTGCTTCATCATCCACTTTCTTTGTCTTTCCTTTGTTATCTTTGGACTTGCTTTTATCAGTGTATAAAGCTAAAGATTGATAACCTTTAGAGATTTCTCCATTTTTCATAAGCTTTTCCTGTTGAGTAAGTAGTTGTCCAATGAGTGTATTGAAATCAGGTACATGCATGTCCATGTACAAATCCATAGCTGTGGTGAATGCTTCCCACTTGTCATCTGCCTTCAAGCCATTGATGACCTGCCTTACAATTTGTTCTTCATCTATTACCTCTCCAATGCTTCCCAATTAATCTGCTATGTCCTTGAGCTTTGTGACAAAATCAGTCACATTTTGTTTGGAAGCCTTCTTGAGAGTTGTGAAATCCAGCCATAGTTGATGCTTCCTAGCCTTAGTACTTGAAGAAAAGAAAGCTTCAAGTGCATCCCACACTTCCTGAGATTTTTTACAACTTCTAATGTGAGGCAACAAAAAATCTGAGATAGAGTTGAGGAGATAAGACCTTGCAAGTGCATCCTTGGAGCACCATATGCTCAATCTTTCTTGCTCTTCTTGTGTTGGTTGACTTTTGTTCCTGAAACTTGGCATAACTTCATTTCCAGCCACATAACCATATAAACTTCTACCTTGGAGATAAGCTTCCATTCTTAATGACCAAGCTGAGTAGTTACCTCTATCCAATTTGTCAATTGATGAAGGAAATCCATCTGCCATGTTGTTCAACCTTGCTCTGATACCACTATGAAGAGATGGATAGGTATGTGCTCGAAGATGAAGAGGTGTTGCAAAATCCTTAATCTACACCAGCCAAATGAACTCCAGGAGTATATGGTGGGCCCTTTTAGATTGCCAATGGATGTATTAGACACCCTATGTACCTTGGAAGATCACTCTCAAAAAGATAGATCAAAACAGATAGGTTAGAGTTAGCTCAGAGGTGAAAAACTTGCTATTTTGGTTCATACACCTGTCCACTGTTTTGCATAATTCTCTGAGCACAGCAGCAATCAGCTTAATTCCTGTTGGGGAAGTCTATTTAACTTAAGGAGCTAACTTTCAAGAGTAATCGCATCAAAAATAATAAACCACACACTGAGAATGAGTTTTAACAAGTGATGACATCATCCCGATTTTCACGGGCTGCTACAGTTTGAAACCAGTGAGCAGAAAAATGAACATAACTCACAATGTAGGAATTCAATGATTATGAAAATTTGTATGGTGATACTAGACAGCAATTGAAATCGAACAAGTTTTAAATCCTTGAATTTGGATAAGTAACCACTGAGAAATGGCTCTGGCAAGGTGAGTGAAAAAGTCGGGTACCTGACAGAGAAGTGAAAATGAACAGATACTATTGACTTCAACTGAACATAACTAAAGATTGCAACATCCAAATGACATGAAAGATTGTGAGAATATAGTAGACTTATAGAGATAAATTTACCAAGTTAAATCAGTGAAAATCATGCACCAAGCGCAGAGAAACTAGCTCTGCAATCTGGCTAAGAAAACTGAGAGATATGGTAGTGAGTAGTACACTTCACAAGAACATGGACATATGAACTCAAATAATTATGAAAATGAAAGTATATTGCTTGTACAATACAATGACTTACTGATACATATGTGTGCCTTGTAATCGCACCTTGATATGGCATAAAGCTCAGCTCTTGGAGGTCTTCACATAGGTCTGTCTAACCACGACTAAAACTGCCATCTATTTATAGTTGAGTTTGGGAGGCTAACTTCCCTCAATCACTCTCCAATAAATCAATGATTGATTTGATTCTCTACCTACCACAAATCACGAATTTGTGGCTCCTCTTTCCCTTTTTGATCAAGTGGACTCAACCACTTAATATTCTTTCACTTTTACATTAAGTAAACTCTTCAAAAGTTACAAGAGGTAGTTCACAAGTGAACTTTACATAGTCTTCATTTTAAGGCTTCTTCTATGACTCTAGGGAACTCAAGCCAATACTTAGTCTTGTCATAGACTTGCTCCAACATCTCATACATCACATAAACAAATAACGATGCACATAGGCATCAACACATACACAGATTTATAGACTCATTTTCACATATAGGTAAAGTCTTATAAATACACAAAATATATTAACACACTAGCACATATGCACACAAACCCACATAGTCACATTCAATCATATAGACCAATCCACATATTCATATGATTTTAAATACCAATCCATGCACATACATTGCAATAAAAACACGTACAAAATTAGTTTCTCATGCATATATATACATACCTTTTTTTAGTGCAAATGTGCAAGCACATTCATTCACCTATATATATAGGCACAACTCACAAACTTAGGGGCTCTTAAGGATTTCAAAACATGTACACATAAAAAACACATATATCAGTTGACGCATAAGATACATCTATTTATGACAACTATATACAAACATCCACAAATACACATATCATATAGATTCACATATGCTCACATAGGCACACACCCTTACATACACATGCAATCACACATGTATAGGCACAATTCACTCTTATTCATGCCTCTTACATTGGTGCACATGCTTCCACATGAGCGCATATGAAATCATACCCATGCATATACATTCACAAGCATATATATGCAATGTTAATTACTCCCATACATATGATAATCCTTAAAATTTCATAGGGTACATTACACACAAATACTTAAGAACATAGGGTAAATGCATGAGATATGACACGATACTGTAGGTTGCATACTTTCACTTGGGCTACTTTGATGGTATGAAACATTAACATAGATATATTGCACTTTTCTAATGTATACACAGGCATACACTGTCATACATACCTACAACCACATATGTGTAAGCACAATTCACTCTTAACCATGCATCCTACATGAATGCATATACATACACATGTAAATACTCTCATAGATATGATAGTTCTTGCAATTGTATTCTTATATTGGGGTTAATAAAGAGGATTCCAATGAAAATTCAACTATATCTTCTTGTGCTCATCAGCGCACATGTTCAACTTCTTCAACCTAGAGGCACTAAAGAGAGAGTTTAGTCAAATCAAAAGCTCACATAAAACATATTTTTGAGAGTTTTGAGATAACTAGTTTGGAAGAAAATTTTTAATTTGTTTGAATGCTGATTGGAGGGACAAAATCCTTCCAACATCTACCCCCACTGAACCTGCACATCATCTGGATCGGCCAACCTACATATCAAGTCAAAAAACATACAATAGTATCAAATTGTCATGGATAGATGCAAATTACTATTAAAACTTAGAAACAAATATGTGTATTTCATGCAAGTTTATAAAAAATAGAACAAATTTAGAGAAATAAGTAGATGTAAAATTAACATACATCTTATTATGTTCCCATTTCCATAATCAAACAAGTAATCAAATGAATAAATTATTTGCTTTGTAGATCTTTCGTTCATTTAACCTATTCAGTTTTTGCAACTTATCCTAAGCACTAGCATATACTAAGCTCTACTAGCTAAGTTTATAGAATTGTATTTTGTTTCCTCCATTTATTTCATACCATCAAACTCTCCATTAGATCTTATTCTTTTCTTTATTTTTTATTTTATTTTTCTTTTTCTTTTCTTTTTCTCTTCATCTCATCTCAGCTCTTTTTCTTTTTATTTTTATTTCACAAGTTGGCCTATGTAAAAATCAGGTGCAATTCATGGACTTGTCCACCCGGTCAAGTTTATTCCACATGTCAGCTGAGCTGACATAGTGCACGATACACAATGCAATCCTATATGAATCGATATCACCTGGTGGCTCTCACCACCTGGTGAGAGTGACTCCTCCCACCTACTAACTCATATAAGGGCATAACAACATATAGGTTAGGCCTATGATGAAACTAGCATCAGTTCATGGCCTTCATCACCCAATCAAGGTTGTTCGACCAAGCTACTAGCCCATCACATCACTTTGACAACACATGCATATACATATATTGTAGGCTTGAGTACGAAGTTCTTCTTAAATCATAATCCATCTAGAGGTAGGATCACATAGGAAATAAATAGTAGGATTCAAAGAATCCCACTCACTAAGTGTTCAAACTAGTAGCATATACATGTATTTATTTTAAGCATACTATCACATCCCAAGTTTTCATTCCTGAAAGTTTCTAGTCTGCTAACTGAATCTATTCATATCATTTATAGTCTTTCATGTTTTACGCAATAACATAATAGATGTTTGCTATCTTGACCGTACTTAATTTTCTTAAATTTCTAAAAATCTTATTACATGAAAAAATGCAATGCATATGTTCCTTCATATAAAAGAAAAAGGAATTTAGTTTGGAAATATTTCACTTGATTATTTTTTTTCATTCATCATCTGCTTCATCCTCATTCAAAATTATTTCATCTATCTCGTAGTCACTGCTTGTCCTTCGTTTGAATAGCTTAATTCTTTTTCTTGCAATCCTATTTCTCAAGGGAGTGTCCTCTAACTCTCATAAAGCATAGGTACCTATAGAAAAAATAGAAACAACAACATAAAGACCAAACCATCATTTAGTTAATTTTGTTTATGCATTGTATTGGCTTTCAAAGGTACTATCTTTAAAGAGTACCCAATCCCCCGACTCTATCGATCGTGGGCCTATGTTGATGTCTCTTATCAAAATAAATCTTATTTCTTAGACGTGATTCTTTTAGTTTTATAATGGCTTCTTTTATATTCTCATTCGCTTATTCTAATTCTCTAATTCTCAAAGTTAATAAGTATTGTTATGACAAACTGTCTTCCCAATCTATGCTCATCCACTTTATTATCTGAGTGTGAATAGGAAAAATTCACTTTGACAATACATGAGTTCAGCTAGCATAAAACCATTTGATCTCGTATATATCACCTGATCAGCCCATAAAGCAAATGGTAGATATTTTGGCCATTGGCTGATATCTCTATTGCATGCCTTTGAGATCACCTTCACTTTGGAAGGATGATGTCCCTCAATTTTCCCATTCACTTCTGGGTTGTAGGTTATCATGAGAGATAAACAAATCCCATGGTGATAAAAAATTTCTCTCGCCTCCCTAGCATCTAGCCACCTCGATCTGCTACTACTTTTTCCACATATGCAAATCTGGATATCACTTCTTCTAAAAGGATTAGACATAAATTATAAGTAGTGTTAGACCAAATTGCTTGACCTTCTACATTATTTGTGAGGTCTTCATGTGCAAGTACTATATATCTCATGCCATTACTACTTCTAGGCATAGTCACAAGGTCTACTACCCACTTGTAATGAATAAAAGGTGGTTAAGTCGAGTGTAAGGGATCTCTATGTTTGACTGAGGAATGCAACGAGCATGTGGCACATGTGCTCACAAAATCCTTGACAGCTACATACATTCTCGGCTTTCTCAAATCTTTTCATATGTTGCTACAAAACCCTTATGATAAGCCCATTTGCTTTCATGTGGATCTCTCATAACCTCCACTTGCAAACTTTTGAATCCTAATACTCTTTGTAGGTTTTTCACCTTCCCTTTAGCATGTTGCCAAAGATATCACTCTTTCAAAAAGAAGTTAAGAGACTTCTTTCTGATGTTATGGAATGGATTTGCTAGCCAGCTTCGGATAGGTCAAAAGGTACTAAGATAATAACCTATATCTTTCCATTCTCCTTCATATTCTCCATCTTCAAATCGCTCATATGTAAAGGTAGATGGATCATAACTAATTAAGTTTATTCCTCAATTTGTTGCCTCTTTATGATCATCACAATTTTTTCAAGAGATCATATTAGCAATAATATTTTGTTTTTTAATGAAGAAAGGCTAGATTAATAATTCTGATAAATGTGATCCACCTTAACATTGCAATGTTAGAAGATCAACAGTTAGCAATCTTTCTTATTAATGGAAGACAATCAGTTTCAATGATCATATTAGCTCCAATAAAATATTCTTTATATGTTTTCAGGATACTGAATAGTTGCCATAACTCTATTTTAATCTGACAATATTTTCTCTACGTGTCATGCAAAATTTTTGCACCAAAGAAAATTGCATATATTTGCCCCTCCTTGTTATCCTGACCAATGACCTAGCCTATAACATTAGGAATTGCATCAATGCTTAGGATTAGATGTTTATTTTCTGAATAATTGACCCTTTTCAAGATTGGAGCATTGATAAGAAATTGCTTCAGTTTTCTCATTGTTTTACTATATTCCTCTGTCCAAAAGAGTTTCGTTTTCTTTGTTCACAACATGAGCAAAGTGAGGGTTCTAGAATACATAGAAGACACAACCTCCTAACAATCTTCTCACTTCAGTAACGTTACGACACACCTCTAAAATCCTATTAAGGGCATCAAGTTTCTGTGGATATGGCCTATGGCCATAATATCCACATAGATGTCCAACAGTCAAAACTTTTTTGAAATCGAAAGTGGATTTCTCTAAGGAGAAAAATAGGCCAAGCTCCTCAAATCTCTAAAAGACTCTTTCACAGTAAAAATTGTGGCAATAAACAAACTTTCTACATCTAGATGAATCTAAAGTCACATCTTTTTCCCTTTCAGCACATCATTTTATCGAAATATCATCGATAAATGGAATAGTCACTTTGGGAATGAAGTGATGTAAGACTAGGTTCATAGCATTCATCATGTGTGCCATGGAACTTGTTGCTCCTTGTGGTAAAGTACACATACGTACTAGACCCAAACGAGTTTTCATCATGTTTATATCTCTAGTTTCAATGGCTAATTGAAACTCATCATATCTTGAGTACACGTCACCCATATAGTCATAAGGGCTACAAGCTTTGGATCAGTGCATCCTATTTCATGTGGAAATAAGGAAAATGCTTTTCCATGACGCATGCTCATCTTTATAAATTGATCTTTTTCAAGTTTTGAAACAAATTCTTCTCCAAACTTTATATATTTCATGGTTTCTTTTTGGTAAATGTATGTCCTATCTTAGATCAATCTCTTAGAATAGGATCCTCATAAAATCATCTAATTATGACATAACGTTCCTTGGCCAATGGTTGAGCTATGGGTTTAACCTTCATTTCTATTGTTTTATATTTAGTATCAATTTTGACTTGCAATCAGCTCATATTCCTTAATAGAGTCAAGAACGATAAGTTTTTATTCTAATTCTTCTTGAAGAGCATTATCAAGTTCTTTCATGAAGGTAGAACTTCTTGAAAGCTCAATCATACAATCAATATTTGCTTCAAACAAGATTAATTCTAGGTTTTTGAAATGTTTTTCATTTCTTTTTCTAAATTGATTTGTAAGTTTCTCTTCTTTAATAAAGTATAAACTAGCACTACGGGTGCAAACTAAAAAGTTCTCAAAGCTATGTACATCATCAGGTGAGACATCAATCCATTTTCTACTATTGTCTCACTCAATAGTGGAATCTAATAGAAAGTTAAATCATAGTAGGCCCCAAATTCTCTTGCAAGTGATGAATCTTTGCATACATGTTTGTAAGAGTCAATGGGATTTCTTAGTAGATTTTTCATATTCATTGAATGATTGGGACAAACTATCATTACTTGAAAGAAATCCATTCTAGATTTATAAAAAATTCTTGCATTCGTTAACCCATCATTCATGGTTTTTGTTTCCATCCTCTTTTCTGCTATAAATGGTTATCTAAGAATCACTTCATATGAGCATTTATCCTGCACAAACAAGTGAAGTTCCTCTCGAAAACCTCCTATCATAATAGGTACATGGGCACGTGCACCTAGCAAGATCCTTAACCCATTATTAGATGTTCTCATTCTCTAGCCATGGTCTTTATCAATGGGCCATCTAAATTTATCGAAGAATTTCTTTGATATTATGCTTATCTCTGAACCTGAATCAATAAAGACTAGAGCTAAACATGAATCCTTTTCATCACCAATCTGCATTTTAACTTTTGGAGTTCCTCATGACCAAAATGTCAAATCAAATTGGCTTTCAACTTTCTTCATTTCATCATTAGCAACAATTGGACCCATAAAATTTTTGTTTACACTTCTTGTCATAATATCCTCCTCCTGGTCATTATCACTATCACTTCACGTGACAACTTCATTCATTGCTAAGGTTTCCTTTGTGACATCTTGCATGTCCACATCCTAAGGTACTGGAAACCATCTTCTTCTAACAAGTCTTATAAGGTTATCCTTGAACTTGAGTTTTGCAATTGAAAACACTTGCTCAAGGGACATAGTAACTTGGCTTTTTGATAATATGTCATTCAAAATCCCTATATCATCATTTTTCTTCTCAAGTTCCGAGATCATAATTACTCTTGGAGTCTCCTTCACTTTCTTTTTCCCTTTTTACTCTCCTTGTTTCTAATCAACTTTTTGATCATATTTATTATTTTGATTTTTATTATTTTTGGATAAGGGTTCTTTCCCTCTTTAATAGCTTTCTTCCTTTCTTCTTTAGTTGGGGTGTTTTGATTTTCTTATATTTGAGTATTCTCAATTAATGGTTTCTTACCTTCTTTTATTGCATTTGTTCTTCTTCCTCATATAAGTTTACAGTATCTTCAAACTGTAGTCTCTTTTCATTATTTGTATTTTTCTTTTTGTTTTCTCTAGATTTTCTTCTTGTCACTCTTCTATCTCCCTCATCTATCTGGGCTTGCATGTCATCCTATCTCCATTTCTGTTGAACATTGGAAATATGAGAATATATGGAGGATTGATCAATAGGAGATTGCCATGTAATTTTATGCATTATTTTGTCCCTAGCTCTTACCAATTCCTCAACATAATAGGGACTTTGACTTGAACTTGAACGAGCACCTTCCTCTAATGGCTCTAGTCTAACTATCGAGGTGCTGGCAGATGCATTGTAGATATTTACATTTTCATACAATTTCTTCATACCTTGTTTGCCCAATTAACAACCAAAGGAAGTTGCATTCTAAAATCACATAGTTTTTTATCAACTTCAACTTCAAGGTAATTTTCCTTAGCTTGTTTTTAGCTCTTCACATGCATAAGTCCAATTGTCTTGACTATCACAACATACATATATTTCATTGCGAGTTCCTCCTTTATCACTTTTTCTTTGAAAAGCTCACTGAGTAGCTCACAGAGTAGGAGGAGCTGGATGATAAACTGGCTCAGGTGGAGGAGTGAATTGAGGCATTAAAGGTTATATTTTTGGAGCCATATTTGCTTGCACCAATCCACTACTACTATCCCTAAGCTCATACAAGCTCATGGAAAACACTTCATTATTTGAATGTGAAACCTCTTTCGAAAGAGATGCTTGCATATTCATTACGTTCTCCATTTGCTTGCAGAAAATATCGAGTTGAAATTCAATTGGAGTCTTAGGGAGGACCAAAACATTGGTCATCGCCATAGCTCTAAGTGTTGGCATATTAGGATGCCCTATTGTAGGTAAGTCTCTAAGCTGAGTAGAAATTGGTTTTTCATATAGTATGAATTGACGTTGTCTCATTTAGGCAATGGCTTCTATTTCATGTTTAACAACTTGCCACTCATATGTCATTCCATATCTTTTTCTAGGTGCCTCTATTCTACGTTCTACATCAACTCTATCCTTTGGGTGTAAGATCTTTAGGAAGTGGATGATAAGATCTGGGTTTAATGCTTTCCTATCTTCTTGAGGAAGCTGAGAAAAATATCTCATAAACTCACCATTAAGGTGAGTAGAGACTCACTTGATTGAGGGGAATTAACCCATCTTAGGAACCCTTCTTGGCTATGTTGATTGAAATCTTCAATAAAGAACATTCTATGGAGTTCTTTCCTGAAGTCAGTCCAAGGTTTACTAGCATGCTCATGGATACCTTCAAGAATAGATCTAAAGAAAACTCGTCTAAAGTACTGTACTAGTACATTGTTAGTTCATCCTTGGATCTGTGCTTGCTCCTCAAATACATTTAGGTAATGAGTAATATTAAGCCTAGAGAATTTATCTTTTTCATGCAAGATTGATTGCAGTGTTTGTGGACCTTGCTTTTCAATTATCATATTTTTAAATACTTCTTCCATTTTATGCTCTTAGTATTAAATCTATGATGAAATGTTCTAAAAGCTCTCTGAATTGACTAAAATTATCACTATATGAGATAGCCACATGATTGAACTTTGCTAAAATGTAGACTTTTGACCTATTTTCTTCTTTACTTTTCTTTGATTTTTCTTTGTTCTTCTTAGACAAATTCTCTTTGAAGAAATTTATTTTTTTCTTTTAAATTTATAATTCTTTATTTTTGCTTCCTAGAGTTACTTTAATTAAAAAAAGATCTTGTTTTTGTATTCTTTTCTTGTTTTTAACTCTTAATTTTTGACTCCTGGATTTACTTTAGTTTAAACTTTGTTTTTATATTCTTTTTGAAGATTTTCTAATTTGTTTTTAGAATTTTTAGATAGTAATGATAGAAAAAAAAAAGTAGCAACAAATAACCAAGTGGAGAAACTAAAAAATATTTTTTCCTAAGTGAAATGATATCTATAATAACAACAAGAAACCTTTCTTTATGCTTCAAAATACTTACTAACACAAATGAAGTGATTCCCGATGAAAGTGCAATGCATTCCTTTTATGTGTCTATCAAAAATAAAAGAGTATTCTAATTCCATTTAGACGCACAAGTATCCCTACAATCAATAAAAGCATACATTCATGCCAACTCTATCAGAAAGTGCATAGAAAAGGGGTAATGTTTTAGGAACAAAGCACAAATGAAAGAGACCAAGGCTCAATTCAAATCATCACTACCAAGGTCTTCCAAATGTGTTAACTATTGGTGCAATAGAAACCAAGCCCAAGTACTTGGTTAATTAGCACATCACTTATGAAATCCTATGTGATCAATCTCTTGTAAAAATCATTTACATTTGTCCTTGGTTAGGAAGCATCAAATCTGAAAGTATTTGGTAGTTGCATAATGAGCGTATATATCCTATACTATAGAATTCACTCATTAGGGGAAAAAATGAACCCTGCATGGGCCTTTTAGATTAAGAGGTGATTAGTGATGGACCAATGAGAAGAGGGTGGTGGCCACAGTCTTCTCTTTTCATAACCTAGAGTAGGCATAGGATTCCCTTGTTTATTTGTGGTCAAAGGTGCTATTCATGACTCAAAACCAGGAGTTCTTTTATAAACATGGTTTGATAGGCCTAGAGTTTCAACCATAGCCATTGGATCTTCAAAAAAAAGGTGGCATGCAATTCTATCCATTGGATGTGGCAAGCATCTAATGGTCTATGTTAAGACTCAAGAAAAAACGCGCCTTTCTATCTGTATCGTTGGATGGATCCAAAAAGCAATGGTTTAGATTAACTCTGTTTACATTTGGGACACTTTGAATCTCTTCCGTTGGATCCTTGTTGGATCTGATGGTTGTGAAGCATTAATTTCAAAAGGATCCCAAGATTTTTTCTAAACCATTGGATGAGTGGTCCATCGAACAGATGTGATTTTATCCCGCCATGGAACTGCACACAAGCGTTTGTCTTTTTGTGCCGGTCCAAAACCTCTCTCAACTCATTAAATGGCTCCTATTTTCTCTTTTTTTTATAGAGTCTAAGTCCTCAATCCTAACCGTTCGTGACTATCTCATCGAATGGACAAGAGCAACTATGACTATCCATTTTTTAGAGAGATTTTTGTCGCCTTGTGACAGACACATTGCGGATAATCGTAGCCATCGATGCAATCATATTCAAGGGCAAAGAATGCCCATGAACTCAATTTGACTGAGCACAAACTTAAGAACAAATATTTTATTCTGAAAACCACTAGTTGTATTTTTTCTAGCCTTTAACCCTCTTTTTGCTAATCTTAATCCCTCAAAATTAGGGATCCTTACAAGGCCCATGTAGGGTTGGTTTTTCCCCTAATGTTTAGGTGAATTTTTTAATTTGAATTCAAAAGTTTGACTTCAACTCAACTTTAAAAGAAGGATCAAACGCCTGTGTGCTATCTTGATCCATGAGATCATCTTAGAGAGGACATATAATGATTTGAAGAGCTCATTCCATAACTCATTCATACTTCTCACATTGTGCAACGGATCATTGTCAATGACATTATATTTGTACATGTTTTAATACATACAGTCTATCATATCTTCACTTCACTTATTTGTTATAACTACATCAAAATAGTGATCTTCTCAGAGCTTGTTCGCAGTGTATGATTGATCATTTACAATGATTTAAATCATGATACCTTGAATATACTCTCTCCTCTTTTGGTACAAAATCTCATTATCATTGCTAATTTGAAATCTGAGATATTAGCATGTCATTACTCTCTGGTCTATTGACTAATGCATGCCGAAAATCTCAATTATGTGCTGTGAGTTGCTAAACACCATTCCCAGTGTGTAGTTCATCATTTTTGATGAAATTAGTCATGATTGATTGCTATCTAAGCTAATTAGAGATCATAAAAAGTAATTAAGCAATTTCTACTATGCTCAAAGGACTGTTCAAAATAATAAACATGTGTAGAGACAAGAATAACAAGTTTTTTAGTCTTGGATCAACTTCCCACCTATCTGTTTTGATCCATAGATTAGTGGATCATATTCCACACATCATACAAGATTATTTGTGATCATTACTAGCTAAAGAGGCCCACTACACTCTCCAACAACTATATTTGGTAGGTCTGAAGCAGGTTTAAGCATCACCACTTCATCTCTGAGGCTATCCACCATCTCCTTCAATAGTGGTAATAGAGCAACAACAAGCAAGACGGGAGATGGATTTCCATCCTTCGTTGACAAATAGGATATAAGCAACTACTCAGCATGGTCACTAAGGATGCAAGCCTACCTTCAAGAGAGAATTCTATATGGATACATCTTAGGAGATGAAGAGATGCCAATACTCAGGAGGAAGCATCAACCCACAAAGGAAGAGCAAGAAAGGTTGAGGACATGGTGTGCAAAGGATGCTCTTGCCAGGTCTTATCTACTAAATGCAATATTTGATTCCTTATTGCCCCAAGTTAGAACTAGCAAGACCTCCCAAGAGAATTGGAAGTACTCTCATCATATTTCCCATCTAATACAAGAGCTAGGAAGAATCACCTATGGATGGAGTTTAGAACTCTAAAGAAGCAACCAAAGCAAGGTGTGGCTGATTATGTAACGAAGATGAAGGATGTGGCTGACCAGCTTGCAAGCATTGAAGAGGAGATAGAAGAAGAGCACATAGTGAGGTAGACCACTAATGGCATCAAAGTTGTTGATATGTGGGAGTCCTTCACCACAACAATGGACCTTTACATGGATATATAAACACTTGACCTCAACACCTTGATGGGGCAACTCTTCACCCACAAGACAAAGCTGAACAAGAATGGTAACAACTCTAGAGGTAACCAATCTTTTGCTCGTTATAGAGATAAGAATAAAAGTAAGCATATAGGCTAAAGCAAGAAGAATGAAGAAGATGCTAGTACCTCTTAAGCTAAGGACACAAGAAGAGGAAGAGGTGCTAGAGGATGGGGAAGAGGAGGAAAGCATGGTCAGGGGAGATCCTACAACAATCCACCTTGCAACATTTGTTGTCTTACCAACCACACCACAGAAGAATGCTTCAAGAACAGAAGGAACCAAAGGGGAAGATGTTTCCATAGAGGTAGCTATGGACAGTCCAAAGGCAGGTACAACAATGGAGGAAGCAACTACAATCAAAGCTAAAACAACAACAATTATCAAGGGGGTTTGAGAGGAAGAAGAGATTATAACACCTACATAGAAGACCAATAGGATTCTCTACTCATCATCAACATGATATCCAAGCAAGATAAAGATGATGAGCATCTTTTCTATATTGATTCAGGTTGCTCCAATCATGTTGCTGGAAATGAGCATTATTATCTCATCTTGAAGAACCCAAAGGGAAGCATGAAGTACACATAGGTGATGCCACTAAACACTCAGTCAAGCAAATTGGAAAAGGTTTTGTATGTGCCAACTATAACCAAAAACCTAATTAGTGTTGAACATACTTTTGAGAAAGGCTTACAGGTCAGTTTCACTAGGCATGGACTATATGTGGAAGAACCTCAACAAGGCTTCAAAAGGATTGCTATGGGTGAGAAATCTGGTAGACTATTTACATTTGAGATTGAAGACACCAGGAACATAGCACTCTTCACTTATAAAGATCAGACTCTATCTCAGCTAGAGATACGGCATAAAAGGCTAGGAAACATAGGAGAAAGAACACTAAGGCAAATATGCAGGGATCAGAGTGTACTTGGCATCCCTAATGTGTCCAAGCAACACATGATATACAAATGTGGAGCATGCCAATTTGGGAAAGCTCACATGCAACCATTCAACAGAAAGGGGTACATGTATGAAGACTACTTGAAGCTTGTACACACTGATGTGTGGGGTCCTAGCAAAGATCCATCAATCTCAAGTTCAAGGTACTATGTTTCATTTTTAGATGATTATAGTGGATGGACAATCCTTTACTTCATTAAGCAAACGGGTGAAGTATTTACATGTTTCAAAAGGTATTTGGCATCAGTTGAGAACCAAACAGGTAGAAGCTTGAAAAGAAATAGTATTTTTCACATGAATTTGATTCATTTTTACAGGATAGAGGCATAAAGAGGGAAGCTACAACAAGATATACTCTTGAATTAAATGGAGTGATAGACAGAAGGAACAAGTTGATAGTTGAAGATGCAAGGTCAATGTTGAATGAGAAGAAGCTACCTAATTGACTATGGGCAGAGGCTATCTCCACAACCACTTACTTGGTCAATAGGCTCCTATCCAAATCCTTGGATGGAATGACACCCTATGAAGTATGGAATGGTAGGAGACCCTGATTGGGCCATTGCAAAATATTTGGGTACATTGCTTATTGTTGATGCATTTTACCCAAGCCTACATGCTTGATATGATTTGATTTATGTTAATTTGTAGTCATATGTGTAGACATATGAACACCTCTTGTAAAAGAGTATATTTTATTCTTGTAATTATGAAAGAAAGAATGGCTTAAGTCATCCATGATGTAAAAAGAAAATTCGCGGTGCTAACTACCTAAAAGCATGAATCCATCAGTTGAGACGATATCTTCTAATTCCTAGCATCACTTTAGGTGAAGTTATTTCAATTCAAATTCAAAACTACCTCCAAAAGTAGCCATAAAAAGACCAAGAAGGAAGTCGCCATGAGAGAGCTTGATTCGTGCCCACTTCATGTTTATTTGTAGAGATTGTTGATATATTTAGGGAGTGATGTGTGTGAACACACTAGGACCGCCGGGGCACTTTTTTCCCTCTTTAGGAGGTTTTGTTCCCCCGGCTTGAATATACGTCTATTGCCCTAATGGGCTACTTATCTTTGTACATTCTCTAGTAATACATTCAGTATTGTGTGTTATGCTCCAAGCTTCTTCTTCTTCCTTGTGCTATTTGTGTGCTTCTGCAGACGTCTAACTCCAACAATTGGTATCAGAGAAGGTCGTCGCTTCGTCTAGGGTGCCGTCAACACTCCTCCGTTTGCAGTCTCAGATTCGCACGAAATTTGGTGAGCATACTCAGGGTGTTTCAGAGATCAAAACGGCTTCACTCTGTGGTGCCAAAATCGCGATCTGAGCTTGTTTCGACCTCCGAACACACTATCGTAGCGCTTGTGCAAGCTATTTCGACTTTTTGTGCCAAAGGTATATACCAGTTTCTGTTCGCCAGTATAAGCATCTCGAAGTCTGCTACAGGTCTAGCACAACTCGTCTGGGCAGTTCCGTTCAACTTTTTGAGATACAGTCAGTTTCTTGCATCAAGGTATTTTAGTCACCGACCATGGCTGAAAGCAGTGATGTATTCCGTATGTTGGTTGTTGAGGATAAGTTGGATGGTACCAACTACCCATTATGGGCTTATATGATGCAACATGTATTGGTTGCAAAAGAACTGTGGAACATTGCGTAGGGTGTTGAAAGACATCATGTTACACCTCTAACTAGAGGTACTGCAAATACAAGTGGTGGAGCTGATGAAGATGGTGTCGAAGATGATATTTCGCAGATTCCTATTTGTGCTGCTGTTTCTATTGCACCTATTGTAGAGCACATTCATTGGGATGGCACAGATGCCCAGGCACATGAGTTGATAGTGTTGTCTGTCAAACGTGCCATTATTCGTCATATTCGCTCTTGCAGAACAACAAAGGATGCTTGGGATAGACTTACTACATTGTACCAAGCTAGGAATGAGGCTCGTGTTGCTTACCTCTGAAAATAGTTGGAGAGTGAGCACATGAATGAAGGTGATTCTATGGATAGTTTCCTAACGAAGATCAAAGACTTGAAGGAACAAGTGATTTCGCTGATGACGTTATACCAGATAGCTCACTTGTGCCGACCGTTCTGAATGGTCTTCCTGATTCATATCATAGTTTTGCTTCTACTCTTCGGTTGATGATGAAAGGCAATCCAAATGCCTTGTCGTTTGAGGAGTTAGTCTCTGTTCTATTGCAGGAAGATCAGTCCAGGCATAATAGCTCCATTATGCGAGTTGCAGATAGTCAGAAGGGCAAAGGAAAATGGAGCTCTTCTACTAGTAAGCAGAAATCTGCAAATGCTCCACATTTGAGGAACCAGGATAAAGATGAGAAAAAATCACAAAAGCAAAAATTGTTTTGCAAGTACTGTAAAGGGAATGATCATATCATAAAGAACTGTCCAAAACTGGCTGCAAAAGAGGCAAAGAAGAAAGAGGCTGGAATGGTTGTTGTAGAGGCCTCTACACCAAAAACAAAGTCTACAAAATCTTGTGCAGGAAGAAGAATGGGCGTTTAGTACTATCTACAATTTTGACCCATCTTCTCATGATCAGTGCATGTCTGCAGTAGACTCAGATGTTTGGTATTTTGACAGTGGGGCAACCAAACACATTACCTCGAAGCATAATTTCTTGTCTTCACTCGAGCCTGCCCCTACAGGGAATACTATTACATGCGCCAACAACTCCTCTTATCCTGCTGATGGTAGTTCTTTCACTTTGTCACATGCTTTATTTGTGCCAGGGATCAAAAAGAACCTGTTATCAGTTTCTGCATTAGCCAAGATTGGCTTGGTTGTGAAATTTGTTGATGATAGGTGTATAGTTCATAATCTTTCAAATGGCGATGTGATTATTGCTTTTGGCATTTTATGTCGTGGGCTGTATAAGCTCATAGACTATGAAAGATCTAAACATGGTTTGGCATGTGCAGTAAATGATTCTCAGGCTATGTCAGATGCAAAGAATTGGCATGCATGCTTTGGTCATCTGAATTTTGCTAGTTTGCTACGCCTCTAGAAATCTGAAATGGTGTCCTCTTTGCCCAAACTTGAGGCACCTCGAAAACATGTTTGTTAAGGTTGTATTTTGGGCAAAATGCAGCGTTCCTCCTTTCCAAAAGATAGTTCAGTTCGGCCTACGCAGAAATTGCAGCTTGTACATAGTGATGTTTGTGGTCCTATGCAGACACCCTCTTTTGGAAATTACCTTTACTTCGTGACTTTCATTGATGATTTTTCTAGGCATGCATGGGTATATCCATTGAACGCAAAGTCGAAAGTGTTCATGTGCTTCAAAGAGTTTTTGGTTTTGCCTGAAAATCTGTCAGCATGTAAAATGGGCACCCTCTGTTCTAATCGAGGGGGGGAATATATGTCTTCTGATTTTAATGCATTTCTGGTTGAACGTGGGATAAAACACCAGTGTACAATGCCGTATACACCTCAACAGAATGGAGTTGTGGAACAAAAGAACAGGTCACTCATGGAGATGGCAAGGTGCATGGTCAAGAGTCAGGCTTTACCACATAGTTTCTGGCTTGAGGCTGTCATGTGTGCAGCATATATACTGAATAGGTGTCCCACTAAAGCGCTGCAGTCTATCACTCCATATGAGGCTTGGCATGACCGCAAGCCATCTATTGCTCATCTACGTGTTTTTGGTTGTTTGGCATATGCACTAGTGCCTGAACAACATCGCAAAAAATTGGATGATAAGGCAGTAAAATGTATTTTTGTTGGGTACAGTTCTGAAAGTAAAGGCTATCATCTGTATCATCCACAAACTAAATGCATTTTGGTTAGCTGTGATGTTGTCTTTGTGGAAGATGCTATTCATCCATTGCTTTCATCTACTAAGGAGACATCTGTTAGCTCCAAAGATATGTATGATACTTTGATGCCTCTTTTTCCAGGTGGACAGTCTAGTGCTGGTCCTAATGAGGCAACTTCTCAACCTTTGCAGGTTTCATATGATGATGCAGATCATTCCATTTTTGATGCAGATTTACATGATGCACTTGTTGATGAGAGAGTTGATATTGAGTAAGCAAAAACTATGCCAAAATGGCTGGTGCAAACTTTGCATGACATCAAGTTAGATGCACCTTTGTCATATCATACTCGTTTAGGCTCTCATAGGGCCTCCTTTGCATCAGACTGCTATGCTATGGCTGCGTCTAGTCTCTGTGATGAGAACGAGCCTGTTTCTTTTTATGAAGCACAAAATTCAAAAAATTGGATGGCTGCTATGCAATCTGAATATGATGCTATAATGAAGAATGGTACATGGTCTTTATGTGACTTGCCTCCTGGCAAGAAGACCATTGGCACTAAGTGGGTATACAAGCTGAAGCGTAAACCTGATGGTAGAGTTGACAGGTATAAGGCTAGGCTTGTTGCAAAGGGTTATGCGCAGGAAAGAGGCATTGATTTTGATGAGACCTTTGCACCTACATGCCGTATGACTACTGTTCGGAGCATTTGTGCACTTGCAGCCCATCAAGGTTGGAATGTACATCAATTGGACATTAAAACATCATTTTTGAATGGTGACTTGCATAAGGAAGTGTATGTTTTTCAGCCCTGAGGCTTTGTGCAGAAAGGGCATGAAAACTAGGTGTGTAGGTTAAAGAAGGCTTTATATGATTTAAAGCAAGCACCACGTGCTTGTGTCTATGTTGACGACATGTTGCTCACTCATCCTATTGAGAAGCATATTGCTGATTTCAAGGCTGATTTGCATGCATCATTTGAGATGTCTGAATTGGGGCATTTGCATCACTATTTGGGCATTCAATTTATGCAAGTTGATGGTGGAATAGCTTTGTGTCAAACGAAATATATTGACACATTATTGCAGTGTTTTGGCCTTGAAGACTGTAAGCCTATTGCCACTCCTATGGAGACAGGTTTACCATTGAGTCTTCATGATGCTGGAGATGCATTTGATGTTGTTCTCTATCAGCTGGCTATTGGATGCTTGATCTACTTATGCATTACTCGGCCAGATATTTAGTTTGTTGTCTCACAGATGATCAGGTTTATGCATTGCGCAGGAGTCACGCATTGGAACGTGGTTAAGCGCATCTTTCGCTACTTGAGTGGTACTCGGCTACTTGGGTTGTTTTATCCCAAGGGCGGATCACTACTGCTAGATTTGCATGCTTTTTCTGACTCAGATTGGGCTGGTTGCTATGACACTCGTGTGTCCACCAGTGGTTTTTGCTTCATGCTTGGTGGCTCATGTATATCTTGGTTGAGCAAGAAGCAGCCTACTGTGGCCACTTCCAGTTGTGAGGCTGAGTATAGGGTAGCTTTCACAGTGACTGTTGAGTGTGTGTGGCTCAGACGCCTTATGGCTGATTTGGGTGTTGGCTAGTCTTCTGCCACCACCATCTTCACTGACAGTCAGAGCGCACTAGCAGTTGCGAGGAACCCTGTGTTCCATGCTCGCACTAAGCACATTGAGGTGCATTATCACTATGTCAGGGAGAGGTTCTCTGCTGGGGAGATCAACTTGGCATATGTGCACACGCAGGAGAACATTGCATACCTTTTCACGAAGGCTTTGCCTAGGGAGAAGTTTGAAGCTTTCCGCAAAGCTTTGGGCTTACTTCCTTTTGTGGAGTGATTTCCACATAGCTGGGCACTTCCTTATACATGAGTGCCAGCTCCTTGTTCACTGCATCACTCCCAAGGGGGATTTGTTGATATATTTAGGCAGTGATGTGTGTGAATACACTAGGACCGCCGGGGCACTTTTTTCCCTCTTTAGGAGGTTTTTTTCCCCCGGCTTGTATATACGCCTATTGCCCTAATGGGCTACTTATCTTTGTACGTTCTCTAGTAATACATTCAGTATTGTGTGTTGTGCTCCAAGCTTCTTCTTCTTCCTTGTGTTGTTTGTGTGCTTCCGCAGACGTATAACTCCAACACAGATTGAAGAGCTTAATCCATAGCTCTCTCATTCTACTCCCATTTTTGCAAGTATTCACTGCCAATGTGGTTGTAATTATATGTTCATCATTTACTTCCTCTCCGTTTTATTCTCTACTATACTCACTCAAAATTGTAACTTTAGAAGCTCATATCTTGGTCTATACGTAACCTATTTTAGAGTTTTCATATGCATTGGATTGCTCTTTAAGTCTAGTTTACGCTCACAAAAGTTTAGATTCATTAGATTTAGATTTCGTGAGAAATCAGTGTTTTTCTTGTCAATGGTTGAATTCGTAGAGAGCCTCGAGAATGATAGTTGAGTGTTTTGGATTTTGCTAAATCGTATTCTCAGTGCTCAATTGATCAATTGAAAATTTTAGATTGGATAAGCACAATATCTAAGTCTAATTTCTATGTCCAAAAGGAATTTTTCTAATTGCTACCAAGCTGAGAGCATTGTTCAATTTTTCCAGCAGGTATATGTACAAAACTAGCAAGTTTTGGGAGCTACTCATTTTGCAACTAGTCTATCTTGATTCAAACTTTTGAGGTACTTGCTCCAAAAAACTTTGATGACTTTTTTTATCAATTTAGGATTCTCAAAGGATTTACTAACCAAATCTGAAGTCTCAATTGGCTGGTGTGAAGCTGGTTGTAGTAGCACCAACTCATCTTTAGATTGCATCCACCATCTCTATTTTCAGTGGTATCAAAGCATAATCAATCAACATGGGGGATGGATTTCCATCATCAGTTGACAAATTGGATGGACACAACTACCCATCATGGTCTCTAAGGATGGAGGCTTATCTTCAAGGGAGGAATCTATTTGGATACACATCTAGGGATGAAGTTATGCCAACCATGAGGAACAAAGGGCAACCATCACATGAAGAAGAGGAAAGACTTTCAAATCGGCATTCAAAGGATGCACGTGCAAAGTATCATATTCTAAACTCAATCTCTAATTTTCTTTTACCTCATGTCAAGGGATGCAAGACATCAAGAAATACTTGGAATCCACTTGCATCTTTATTCTTCGTTTTTATAATGCTTTTCTTCTAATTTGAATTTGAAATCCAAATAAGGTTCCACCTAAAAGTGCTTCCTCTAAATGACGAGAGATTCTACCAAATGAAATTTGTAGCTCTTATTTTCGCTAACTCCATGAAATTTAAGCTCTTGAAGGATTCTCTCATTGTTTTAACCTTTACACATGGAAAATGCCTATATATTACAAGCTATGGCTCATGTGAATCATCACATGCTTCCACATATAATCCTCCAAGTTAAGCCAAATGTGAAGGCTTGGATACTTGCACCAATAGCTCCCCGTCAAGCCAAACATCTTGACTTGTACTCCTTCATGAGTCTTCTTGAATGTCCTGCAATCCAATCATAGCTTTGAACCTGCAAATTTAGTACCATCAAGTGCTTTGGTCAACAAATCTACACATTGCATATTTGTCGATACATATGCAAGTTGAATCTCCTTGCTCAATAGCTTCTCTCTAACATGGTGGTAGTGTACTTCTATATGCTTGGTTCTTGCATGGTAAATAGGACTTGCTCCAAGATGCAAAGAATTTGTATTGTCACCAAAGATTATAGATGAGTGAGTGTGAAGTCCTAAATCTGAATATAACAATTTAATCCATATGGCTTCTTCTATAGCATTTTCTAATCCCCTATATGCCACCTCTGTTGAAGATGGAGAAATAGTAGGTTGCTTTTTGGAACACCATGAAATGGGCTTATCTCCTGCAAAAGACAAATATCAAGAGGTACTCCTTTTGTCATCTTTACAACTTGCCCAATGTGCATCTGAGTAATTTCCTTTGAGTAATGTAAATTCTCGAATTTGTGTAGACCAATTCAAGTCCAAGAAAATACTTCAAAAACCCTAGGTCAGTGATTTTGAATTCTTGCATCATTAGGTTCTTGATTTTGTTTGATGCCATTGTCATCATTACTTGTAAGTATGATGTTATCAACATACACACATACGTATATCATTTCTTAGTTGCTTCTCTTGACAAATAGAGAAGAATTTGCCTTGATCATCATAAATCCTTGATGTTGAAGGTATGTAGTTAACCTATGGTTCCATGCCTAGGTGCCTGCTTCAGACCATAAAGAGCTTTGTTCAATTTTCTCACATAATTTACCTTGGTTGGGTCTTCATAACCAAGAGGTTGAGCCATGTAAACCTCCTCTAAAATCCAGCCATTTAAGAAAGCATTTCTCACATCCAATTGATACATATTCCGATTCCTAGATGCAGCCACGATTACCAATACTCTGATGGTTGGCATTTTAGCCACATGTGAAAATGTCTCTACATAATCAACTCCTTGGGTTTATGCAAAACCCTTAGCCAAAGTCTAGCTTTATAGCTGTTTATGGATCCATATGAGTTCCTTTTTTATTTTTTAAATCCATCTAGAGCCAATTACCTTCATTGATGCCCTCGTAGGTACTAGCTCCCAAGTATCCTTCTCTTGAAGTGCTTCTATTTCTTCATCCATAGCTTCCTTCAATTCTGCCTTAGACTTACTTCTTCATATGAAGAAGGCTCTTCATGTGAATAATCTTTAGTAAGATAAATGGAATGCTTAGTAACCAATGAAGTATCATACCCATATCACATTGGCTTCTTGCTCTCCCTTTGTGATCTCCTTAGAGTTTAGCTGGATGATTTTTAGCTAAGTCTTCTAGCCTCTTCATCTTGGCCTTTCCCTTTGATTTCCATGCTTTGAATTCTTTTAAGTTGATGATGTCCTCATCATCTAATTTAATGTCTTCAATTTGGTTGGCTTCTCCTTGGTGAGGCTTGGAAATTCCTCTTCCAAGTCATATGGTAGCTTGACCTTCCTGCATTCACTTTCAAACCAAGAATCATTCTCATCAAACACAACATCTCTACTAACCATAAATCCTTTGTTGGATTCATTATAAAGCATGTATCCTTTCTTATTTACATCATACCCTATGAATATGCATTTCTCTTCTTAGGGTCTAGCTTAACTCTGATTTGAGATGGAACATGCACATAAGCAACACTTCCAAATATTCTACAATGATCAAGTGATGGCCTTCTACCATGCCATGCTTCATATGGGGTCATCCCATCAAATGATTTGGATGGCAACCTGTTAATTAGATAATTAGCAGTAGACACACTTATTGCCCACAAATAATTTGGTAATTTCTTGTCATTAACCATTGACCTAGCTGCTTCCACAATCAACCTGTTTATCCTCTCCGTTACCCCATTTTGCTAAGGGGTATACCTTGTAGTAATCTCCCTTTTCATACCCCTGTCCTGCAAAAATGCATCTAATTCATTGGAGAAGTACTCATCTCCTCCATGTGACCTTATCCTCTTTAGACTTCTTCCTATTTGATTTTCCACAAGTGCAAGATACTTTTTGAAGCAATTGAACAGTTCATCTTTATGTTTTATAATGTACAAGATAGTCCACCTATCGAAAACATCATTGAATGACACATAATACCTTGAGCCTGAAATTGAAGGGTCCTTGCTTGTCCCCATACATCTGTGTGGACAATTTCCAAGTAATCCTCATGCATATAGCCTTTCTTTGTGAAGGGTAACCTTTGTGATTTACCAAGTTGACATGCACCACATTTATAGATCATATGTTGATTGGATACATTAGGTATCCCAAGCACACATTCATCTCTACATATTTTCTTCAAGGTTCTCTCATCAATATGCCATAATCTTTTATGCTAAATCTCAAGCTCAGACAATGTTTAATCCTTGTAATTATAAAGTGCAATATTTCTAGTATCCTCAAGTTCAAATATAAACAATTAGCCTATTTTTTCCTCCTTGGCAATTCTCTTAAATCCATGTTGGGGGTCCTCCACAAAAGATCCATATTTGTGAACCTGCAAACCCTTTTCCACTATCTATCCAACACTCATCAAATTCTTGGTGATTGTAGGTACATATAGAACCCTGCTCAACAGATTTCTATTCCCATAAGAGGTTTTAACATTTCCTACCTTGATCACAAAATGCTTGGTTTCATCACTTGTTTGTACTTGGTGCTTTCCCTTGGGTTCCTCAAGATCAGAAAGAAGAGCTACATTGCTTGCTACATGGTTTGCACATCCTCAATCAATATAGAAGAGGTGTTCATCATTCATACCTTGTGTTGAAGTCATATTCATAATCAGAAGAGAATCCTCTTGATCCTCTGTATAATTGTTGAACTACTTTCTTGATTTGTATCCTCCTTGATAGTTTTGTTGTAATTGTTGTTGTAGCCATGGTTGTAGCCTTGATTATGGCTGAAACTTCCTCTTGATTGTGAGTAGCCACCTCTGAGCCATGTAAACCTCCTCTGCAATCTAGCCATTAAGGAAAGCATTTTTCACATCCAATTGGTACATATTCCAATTCCTTGATGTAGCCACATTTACCAATACCCTGATGGTTGGCATTTTGGCTACAAGTGAGAAAGTCTCTTCATAATCAACTCCTTGTCTTTGTGCAAAACCCTTAGCCATAAGTCTAGCTTTATACTTGTTTATGGATCCATCTGCGTTTCTCTTGATTTTGTAAATCCATCTAGAAACAATTACCTTCATTCACTCCTTCTTTCACACTAGCTCCCAAGTATCATTCTCCTTGAGTGCTTCTATTTCTTCATCCATAGCTTCCTTCCATTCTGCCTTCATCTTCGCCTCTTCATATGATGTAGGTTCCTCAAGTGATAAATCCTTAGCAAGATAAACAGGGTGCTTAGTAACTAAAGAAGTGTCATACTCATATCTGATTGGCTTCTTGCTCTCCCTTTGTGATCTTCTAATTGCTTGGATGGATGATTCAGATGTGTCTTCCAACCTCTTCATCTTGACCTTGCCCTTTGATTTTCATGCTTTGAATTCTTCTAGGTTGATGATGTTGGGAAAGATGGATGGATGATCCAAGAGACTGAGTAGGTACTACTAAACCTGCTTTGTACCAGCCCTCTTTTGCTTCAGACTTGATTAGTAGACTTCCTTAGCTTTCCAGTGACACCACGAAATGGCCTATGTCCTTTGGAAATGATGTGTGCAATGATTGAATCAAAACAGATAACCTTGAAGGTCACAAACTCAAGAAAACCTTCTATTTTGGTCTTGACACCTGCTCAATGTTTTGCTCAGTGTGACCAGCACAATAGCAATTGATAAAATTCCTTCTAGGGGTATTCAATTAGCTTAGTAAGCTACCATTTGCAAGTGGAATGATGTAAAATAATGAACTATGCTAAGAGAAAGTAATTTAGCAAGATTTGGTATACCCCCGACGTTTTAGGACTGTTGCACAAATAGACCAGTGAGCACCTCGACGCATATTTCTCTGCATTCGCTGCATGAAATCACTTCAAACCTTGTCAACATGTAGAGGACTTTGAGCTGAATCCAACAAGCTTTGAATCACTGAATTTGGTGGCGTATTGACTGAGATATGCCCTTGACAAGTTGACAGACTTTGGAGTAGACAAGTAGTGAACATAGAGATGAATGATGTAAATGTATCTATAAATTACCACTTGTGTACAATCCCATTGGCATGTCTAGCATTGCCTTATTGTGTAGAGAGGTGTGGGCTATGATGTAGTCCTCACACACACACACGCAATTACAGTAGAATGAAGCTCGGGGAGTGATCTCACATAACCGCGACTTTTCTTGTTTGCTTTTATATGTGATGAGTAAGAATTTGAATTCAAATTCAAATTCTTGGCTCCCTCTAATCAAGCTTCTAAATGTTTGGAGATATTCTCTCAATCAAGTGAGCTACCTTTTTCCAGGAATCACTTAGGTAGGTGATTACAAAAGATTCCAAGTCAATTAGACTTTTACATGAGGTAAAGTGGTAAGTAATCACTAGCATATGTTCCTATGGTTCTTCATGCATGTAGAGTCTTCAAGATATCTTCCAAGCCAAATGTGTAGGCTTGTGATTTACACCAACAGCTCCCCCTCAAGCCAAACATTTTGGCTTAAGTCTTCATCTTCAATCTTCAAGTATATCCTGCAATCCAATCATAGATTTGAACTTGCAAAGTTTGGTTCCATCCAAAGCTTTAGTCAGCAAATCTTCACATTGCACATTGGTTGACACATAAGTCAGCTGAATATCCTTGCTTAGCAACTTCTCTCTCACATAATGATAATGAACTTCTATGTGTTTTGTCCTGGCATGATAGATAGGATTAGCTGCAAGGTGAAGAGAACTTGTGTTATCTCCAAAGATAATTGGAGGTCTAGTATACAAGCCCAATTCTGTATACAAAAGCTTAATCATGATTGCTTCTTGAGTGGCATTAGCTAGCCCTCTATACTCTGCCTCAGTAGAAGACAATGCCACAGTTGGTTGCTTCTTTGCAGACCATGAAATTGGTTTGTCACCTGCAAAAGATATGTATCCTGAAGTGCTTCTCCTATCATCCTTGCATCCTGCCCAATCTGCATCTGAATAGAATTCTATGTCAATATCTGAAGTGTAAGGAAAATACAAACCATGGTTCTGTGTACCCTTGAGATACTTCAAGATTCTCTTGGCAGCCTCTAGGTGAGGTATCCTTGGTTTGTGCATGAATTGACTTAGCACACTAACTCCATATGCAATATCAATTCTAGTTAAGGTAGCATAATTCAAGCTACCCACCATACTCTGATAACCTGTAATGTCTTGGACTTCATCACCTTCATGGGCACTTAGCTTTAGGTTCACCTCCATTGGAGTCCTTGCTACTTTAGCATCCTGCAATTGAAACTTCTTCAACATGTCCTGTACATACTTCTTCTGAGTAATGTATATCCCTGAATTAGTGTAAACTAATTCAAAAAATATTTCAATAATCCAAGATCATTGATCTTGAACTCCTTCATCATCTAGTTTTTTATGCTTCTGATTCCATTGACATCATTACCTATAATGATGATGTCATCAACATAAACACAAAGATATATTACCTCTGAATTGCTTCTCTTTATGAATAGAGAAGTATCTGCCTTGCTCATAACAAATCCTTGGTCTTGGAGGTATGTAGTTAGCTTGTAATTCCATGCCCTAGGTGCTTGCTTCAATCCATATAAAGCCTTCTTTAATTTGCAAACAAATGTTACCTTCTTAGGGTCTTCATAGCCAGGAGGTTGTGACATATAAACTTCTTCTGAGATCCATCCATTCAAGAAAGCATTCTTGACATCCAATTGGTACATATTCCAATTCTTTGATGCAGCGACACTTACCAACACTTTGATTGTTGGCATCTTGGCCACAGGAGAAAATATTTCTTCATAATCAATGCCTTGGGTTTGTGCAAAAACCTTGGCTACCAATCTGGCCTTGTATCTGTTAATTGTGCCATCAGAATTTCTTTTCAATTTATACATCCATGTGGATCCTATTACCTTCATAGAGTCCTTCTTAGGTACTAGCTCCCATGTGTCACTCTCCTTAAGTGCTTCAATCTCTTCATTCATAGCTTCTTTCCATTCTGATTTGGTGATTGCTTCTTCATATGAACCTAGTTCTTCATTTGACAAATCCTTGGCAAGATAAACTGAATGTTTAGTAACAAGAGATGTATCATACCCATATCTGATAGGTTTTTTGCTTTCTCTCTGAGATCTTCTGATTGATTGAGTTGAGGATTCAGGTATGTCTTCAAGCTTCTTCATCTTCATTTTGCCCTTGGACTTCCTTGCCTTGAATTCTTCAAGATTAATAGTGTCTTCATCATCTGAACTTAAGTCATCATTCTGAGTAGGTTCCTCCTTTGCAAGCTTTGGAAATTCCTCTTCCAAATCATAGGGTCATTTCACTTTCCTGCATTCATTCTCATACCAAGAATCATTCTCATCAAATATCACATCTCTGCTTACCATAAATCCCTTATTGGTAGGGTTATAAAACCTGTAACCTTTTTTATTTAAATCATACCCAATAAAGATGCATTTTTCAGCCTTTGGATCTAGCTTACCTCTTACCTGAGAAGCAATGTGTACATATGCTACACATCCAAAAGTTTTGCAATGATCTAATGATGGTCTCTTACCATGCCATGCTTCATAAGGTGTCATACCATCAAGTGATTTTGATGGTAACCTGTTTATGAGGTAAGTGGCAGTAGAAACACTCTCTGCCCATAGATAGTTAGGCAACTTCTTCTCATTAAGCATAGATCTAGTTGTCTCAACAATTAACCTATTTCTTCTTTCTGCTACCCCATTCTGTTGAGGAGAATACCTTGTTGTTATTTCTCTTTTGATGCCTCTGTCCTCCAAGAAGTCCTCAAATTCATTGGAGAAGTATTCACCTCCTCCATCTGACCTTAGTCTCTTCAAATTCCTTCCTGTCTGATTTTCAACTATTGCAAGATATTCCTTAAAGAAATTAAACACCTCATCCTTGTGCTTCATGAAATATAATACAGTCCATCTGCTATAATCATCAATAAAAGACACATAGTACCTTGAACCTGAGACTGAGGGGTCTTTGCTAGGTCCCCATACATCTGTGTGTACTAGATCTAGGTAGTCTTCATGCATATATCCTCTCTTTGAGTAGGGTAACCTGTGAGACTTACCAAATTTACAAGCACCACAGTTGTAAATTATATGTGGCTTGGATACATTAGGTATCCCAAGCACACATTGGTCCGTGCACATTTGCTTCAAGGTCCTTTCTCCTATATGCCCTAATCTTTTGTGCCAAATCTCAGGCTCTGAAAGTGTCTGATCCTTATAACTGTATAATGCAATATTTTTTGTATCTTCCAACTCAAAAGTGAAAAGTCTACCTGATTTTTCTCCTTTAGCTATCCTTTTGAATCCATGTCTTGGGTCCTCCACAAATGCTCCATATTGATTGAATCTAACCTGCAAACCTTTCTCTACAATCTGGCCAACACTCATTAAGTTCTTTGTAATTGTTGGTACATAAAGTACCCTGCTCAACAAATTCTGATTACCATTACAAGTTTTAACATTACCAACTTTAACCACTGAATGCTTTGTATCATCACCTGTTTGAACTTGGTGTTTACCTTTTGGTTCCTCAAGATCAGAGAGTAGTGCCACATTTCCAGCCACATGATTTGAACACCCTGAATCAATATAAAATAAGTGATCATCATTTGTACTTGACTTTGAAGTCATGTTCATGATCAAGAGAGAGTCATCCTGCTCTCTGTGTAGTTGTAATCCCTTCTAGTTTTGAATCCTCCTTGGTAGTTACCATTATAATTGTTGTTGTAGTTGTTGTTGTAATTGTTGTTGTGGCCTTGGTGATGGTTGAACCTTCCTCTAGACTGAGAGTATCCACCTCTTTGGTAGCCTCTTCCTCTCTGATTTTTGTAATTCCTGAAACACTCATCTGTGGTGTGATTTGATAAACCACAAATGTTACATGGTGATGAATTATAGGGTCTCCCCCTACCTTGCTTACCTCCTCTGCCCCTACCTCTTGAAGATCTACCTCTCCCTGCATAGTTGGCTTGGGAGGTAGAGCCTTCATCTTCCACCTTCTTACTCTTGCCTTTATCCTTAGACTTCTTATCAGTGTATAGGGTAGAAGAGTTGTTACCTTTGGATGTATCTCCATTCTTTGTGAGCTTTGCTTCATGTGTAAATAGTTGACCCAAGAGTTGTAAGATCTGGAGTGTGCATGTCCATGTAGAGATCCATTGCAGTGGTGAAGCTTTCCCACTTGTCATCAGCCTTGATTCCATTGATTACGTACCTCACTATTTGCTCTTCTTCAATTTCTTCTCCTATGCTTGCTAACTGATCTGCAACATCTTTGATGTTGGTCACAAATTCTTAAACAACTTGCTTAGGTTGCTTCCTTAGTGTTGTGAATTCAATCCACAACTGATTTTTCCTAGCCCTTGTATTAGAGGAAAAATATGATGACAAGGTTTCCCAAGTCTCTTGGGAAGTCTTACAATTTCTGATATGAGGTAAAAGAAAGTCAGATATAGAGTTGAGTAAATAAAACCTTGCCAATGCATCCTTAGCACACCATGTGTTAAGTTTTTCTTGTTCCTCCTTGGTTGGTAGTCCTCTTGCTTTGAATGAGGGCAATTCCTCTACTCCTGAGATGTATCCAAAGAGACTCCTTCCTTGTAAGTAGGTCTTCATCCTTAGAGACCAAGCTTGATAATTGTTCCTGTCCAATTTGTCAATGAATGAAGGAAAACCATCTCCCATTTTACCTTATTAGCTCTGATACCACTGTTGGGAAAGATGGATGGATGATCCAAGAGACTAAGTAGGTACTGCTAAACCTGCTTTGTACCAGCCCTCTTTTGCTTCAGACTTGATTAGTAGACTTCCTTAGCTTTCCAACGACACCAAGAAATGGCCTATGTCCTTTGGAAATGATGTGTGCAATGATTGAATCAAAACAGATAACCTTGAAGGTCACAAACTCAAGAAAACCTTTTATTTTGGTCTTGACACTTGCTCAATGTTTTGCTCAGTGTGACCAGCACAGTAGCAATTGATAACATTCCTTATAGGGGTATTCAATTAGCTTAGTAAGCTACCATTTGCAAGTGGAATGATGTAAAATAATGAACTATGCTAAGAGAAATTAATTTAGCAAGATTTGGTATACCCCCGACTTTTTAGGATTGTTGCAGAAATAGACCAGTGAGCACCTCGATGCATATTTCTCTGAATTGGCTGAATGAAATCACTTCAAACTTTGTCAACATGTAGATGACTTTGAGCTGAATCGAACAAGCTTTGAATCACTGAATGTGGTGGAGTATTGACTAAGATATGCCCTTGACACGTTAACAGACTTTGGAGTAGACAAGCAGTGAACACAGAGATGAATGATGTAAATGTATCTATAAATTAACACTTGTGTACAATCCCATTGGCATGTCTAGCATTGCCTAATGGTGTAGAGAGGTGTAGGCTATGATGTAGTCCTCACACACACTCAATTACAGTAGAATGAAGCTCGGGGAGTGATCTCACATAACCGCGACTTTTCTTGTTTGCTTTTATATGAAATGAGTAAGAATTTGAATTCAAATTCAAATTCTTGGCTCCCTCTAATCAAGCTTCTAAAAGTTTGAAGATATTCTCTCAATCAAGTGAGCTACCTTTTTCCAGGAATCACTTAGGTAGGTGATTACAAAAGATTCCAAGTCAATTAGACTTTTACATGAGGTAATCACTAGCATATGTTCCTATGGTTCTTCATGCATGTAGAGTCTTCATGATATCTTCCAAGCCAAATGTGTAGGCTTGTGATTTACACTAATAGATGATGTCCTCATCATCACATTTCATGTCTTCAATTTGGCTTGGCTCCTCCTTGGTGAGGCTTGGAAACTCATCTTCCAAGTCATATGGCTCACATGCAACCATTCAACAAAAAGGGGTACATGTATGAAGACTACTTGAAGCTTGTACACACTGATGTGTGGGGTCCCAGCAAAGATCCATGAATCTCAAGTTCAAGGTACTATGTTTCATTTTTAGATGATTACAGTGGATGGACAATCCTTTACTTCATTAAGCAAACGGATGAAGTATTTACATGTTTCAAAAGGTATTTGGCATCAGTTGAGAACCAAACAGGTAGAAGCTTGAAAAGGAATAGATGTAATGGAGGTGGTGAGTACTTTTCACATGAATTTGATTCATTTTTACAGGATAGAGGCATAAAGAGGGAAGCTACAACAAGATATACTCTTGAATTAAATGGAGTGGTAGAGAGAAGGAACAAGTTGATAGTTGAAGATGCAAGGTCAATGTTGAATGAGAAGAAGCTACCTAATTACCTATGGGCAGAGGCTATCTCCACAGCCACTTACTTGGTCAATAGGCTTCTATCCAAATCCTTGGATGGAATGACACCCTATGAAGTATGGAATGGTAGGAGACCCTGATTGGGCCATTGCAAGGAACAAGTTGATAGTTGAAGATGCAAGGTCAATGTTGAATGAGAAGAAGCTACCTAATTACCTATGGGCAGAGGCTATCTCCACAGCCACTTACTTGGTCAATAGGCTTCTATCCAAATCCTTGGATGGAATGACACCCTATGAAGTATGGAATGGTAGGAGACCCTGATTGGGCCATTGCAAAATATTTGGGTACATTGCTTATTGTTGATGCATTTTACCCAAGCCTACATGCTTGATATGAATTGATTTATGTTAATTTGTAGTCACATGTGTAGACATATGAACACCTCTTGTAAAGGAGTATATTTTATTCTTGTAATTGTGAAAGAAAGAATGGCTTAAGTCATCCATGATGTAAAAATAAAATTCGTGGTGCTAACTACCTAAAAGCATGAATCCATCTGTTGAGACGATATCTCCTAATTCCTAGCATCAGTTTAGGTGAAGTTATTTCAATTCAAATTCAAAACTATCTCCAAAAGTAGCCATAAAAAGACCAAGAAGGAAGTCGCCATGAGAGAGCTTGATTCGTGCCCACTTCATGTTTATTTGTAGAGATTATTGATATATTTAGGCGGTGATGTGTGTGAACACACTAGGACCGCCGGGGCACTTTTTTCCCTCTTGAGGAGGGTTTTTCCCCCGGCTTGTATATATGCCTATTGCCCTAATGAGCTACTTATCTTTGTACATTCTCTAGTAATACATTCAGTATTGTGTGTTGTGCTCCAAGCTTCTTTTTCTTCCTTGTGTTGTTTGTGTGCTTCTGCAGATGTCTAACTCCAACAATTGGTATCAGAGCAGGTCATCGCTTCATCTAGGGTATTGTCGACACTCCTTCGTTTGCAGTCTCAGATTCACACGAAATTTGGTGAGCATACTCAGGGTGTTTCAAAGATCAAAACGGCTTCACTCTATGGTGCCAAAATCGCGATCTGAGCTCGTTTCGACCTCGGAACGCACTATCATAGCGCTTGTGTAGGCTATTTCATCTTTTTGTGCCAAAGGTATATACCAGTTTCTGTTCGTCAGTATAAGCATGAAGTCTGCTACAGGTCTGGTAGAACTCGTCTGGGCAGTTTTGTTCAACGTTTTGAGATACAGTCAATTTTTTGCATCAAGGTATTTTAGTCGCCGACCATGGCTGAAAGCAGTTATGTATTCCATATGTTGGATGTTGAGGATAAGTTGGATGGTACCAACTACCCATTATAGGCTTATATGATGCGACCTGTATTGGTTGCAAAAGAACTGTGGAACATTGTCCAGGGTGTTGAAAGAGGTCGTGTTACACCTCTGACTACAGGTACTGCAAATACAGGTGCTGGAGCTGATGAAGATGGTGTCAAAGATGATATTTCGCAGATTCCTATTCGTGCTGCTCTTTCTATTGCACCTACTGTAGAGCAGATTCGTTGGGATGGCAGAGATGCCCAGGCACATGCGTTGATAGCGTTGTCTGTCAAACGTGCCATTATTCCTCATATTCGCTCTTGCAGAACAGCAAAGGATGCTTGGGATACACAAACTACATTGTACCAAGCTAGGAATGAGGCTCTCGTGCTTACCTCCAAAAACAGTTGGAGAGTGAGAACATGAATGAAGGTGATTCTATGGATAGTTTCCTAACGAAGATCAAAGACCTGAAGGAACAACTGATTTCTACTGATGAGGTTATACCAGATAGCTCACTTGTGCAGACCGTTCTGAATGGTCTTCATGATTCATATCAGAGTTTTGCTTCTACTCTTCGGTTGATGATGAAAGGCAATCCAAACGCCTTGTCATTTGAGGAGTTCGTCTCTGTTCTACTGCAGGAAGATCAGTCCAAGAAAAATAGATCCATTATGTGAGTTGCAGATCAAGCTTTCTTGGCTAGTTAGAAGGGCAAAGGAAAATGGAGCTCTTCTACTAGTAAGCAGAAATCTGCAAATGCTACACATTCGAAGAACCAGGATAAAGATGAGAAAAAAATCAGAAATTGTTGTGCAAGTACTATAAAGGGAATGATCATATCATAAAGAACTGTCCAAAACTGGCTGCAAAAGAGGCAAAGAAGAAAGAGGCTGATATGGTTGCTGCAGAGGCCTCTACACCAAAAACAGAGTCTACAAAATCTTGTGCAGGAAGAAGAATGGGCGTTTAGTATTGTCTGCAGTTTTGACCCATCTTCTCATGATCAATGCATGTCTGCCGTAGATTCAGATGTTTGGTATTTTGACAGTGGGGCAACCAAACACATTACCTTGCAGCATAGTTTCTTCTCTTCACTCGAGCCTGCCCCTACAGGGAATACTGTTACATGCGCCAACAACTACTCTTATCCTATTATGGGAGTTGGTAAGATCATTTTGACTACTACTGATGGTAGTTCTTTCACTTTGTCACATGCTTTATTTGTGCCAGGGATCAAAAAGGACCTGTTATCAGTTTCTGCATTAGCCAACATTGGCTTGGTTGTGAAATTTGTTGATGACAGGTGTATAGTTCATGATCTTCCAAATGGCGATGTGATTATTGCTTCTGGCATTTTATGTCATGGGCTATATAAGCTCATAGTCTATGAAGGATCTGAAAATGATTTGGCATGTGCAGTTAATGATTCTCAGGCTCTGTCAGATGCAAAGCTTTGGCCTGCATGCTTTGGTCATCTGAATTTTGCTAGTTTGCTACACCTCTAGAAATCTGAAATGGTGTCCTCTTTGGCCAAACTTGAGGCACCTGGAAAACATGTTTGTGAAGGTTGTATTTAGGCAAAATGCAGCGTTCCTCCTTTCCAAAAGATGATTCAGTTCGGGCTACGTAGAAATTGCAGCTTGTACATAATGATGTCTGTGGTCCTATGTAGACACCCTCTTTTGGAAATTACCTTTACTTCGTGACTTTCATTGATGATTTTTCTAGGCATGCACGGGTATATCCATTGAAGGCAAAGTCCGAAGTGTTCATGTGCTTCAAACAGTTTTTGGTTTTGGCTGAAAATCTGTCAGCATGTAAAATGGGCACCCTCCGTTCTAATCGAGGGGGGGAATATATGTCTTCTGATTTTAATGCATTTCTAGCTGAACGTGGGATAAAACACCAGTGTACAGTGCCGTATACACCTCAACAAAATGGAGTTGTGGAACGAAAGAACATGTCACTCATGGAGATGAAGAGGTGCATGGTCAAGAGTTAGGCTTTACCACATAGTTTCTGGCTTGAGGCTGTCATGTGTGCAGCATATGTACTGAACAGGTGTCCCACTAAAGCGCTGCAGTCTATCACTCCATATGAGGCTTGGCATGACCGCAAGCCATCTGTTGCTCATCTACGTGTTTTTGGTTGTTTTGCATATGCACTAGTGCCTGAACAACATCGCAAAAAAATTAGATGATAAGGCAGTTGTATTTTTGTTGGATACAGTTCTAAATGTATTTTTGTTGGATACAGTTCTGAAAGTAAAGGCTATCATCTATATCATCCACAGAATAAACGCATTTTGGTTAGCCGTGATGTTGTCTTTGTGGAAGATGCTATTCAGCCATTGCTTTCATGTACTAAGGAGAACATCTGTTAGCTCCAAAGACATGTATGATACTTTGATGCCTCTTTTTCTAGGTGGACAGTCTAGTGCTGGTCCTAATGAGGCAACTTCTCAACCTTTGCAGGTTTCATATGATGATGCAGATCATTCCATTTCTGATCCAGATTTACATGATGCACTTGTTGATGAGAGAGCTGATATTGAGCAGGCAAAAACTATGCCAAAATGGCTGGTGTAGACTCTGCGTGATAGCAAATTAGATGCACCTTTGTCATATCGTACTCGTTTAGGCTCTCATAGTGCCTCCTTTGCATCAGACTGCTATGCTATGGCTACGTCTAGTCTCTTTGATGAGAACGAGCGTGTTTCTTTTGATGAAGCACATAATTCAGAAAATTGGATGGTTGCTATGCGATCTGAATATGATGCTATAATGAAGAATGGTACATGGTCTTTATGTGACTTGCCTCCTGGCAAGAAGTCCATTGCAACTAAGTGGGTACACAAGCTGAAGCGTAAACCTGATGGTAGAGTTGACAGGTATAAGGCTAGGCTTGTTGCAAAGGGTTATGCGCAGGAAAGAGGCATTGATTTTGATGAGACCTTTGCAGCTACATGCTGTATGACTACTGTTTGGAGCATTTGTGCACTTGCAGCCCATCATGGTTGGAATGTACATCAGTTGGACATTAAAACATCATTTCTAAATGGTGAGTTGCATGAAGAAGTGTATGTTTTTCAGCCTCGAGGCTTTCTGGAGAAAGGGCATGAAAACCAGGTGTGCAGGTTAAAGAAGGCTTTATATGGTTCAAAGCAAGCACCACGTGCTTGATATGAGAAGATACATGCCTATCTGGTTGCACATGGTTTTGAGAATAGTCCAACTGAAAGCACCTTATATGTTAAGCGTGCTAATGATGTGCTTCTGATCATTGTTGTCTATGTTGACGACATGCTGCTCACTGGTCCTATTGAGAAGCATATTGTTGATTTCAAGGCTGATTTTCATGCCTCATTTGAGATGTCTAATTTGGGGCATTTGCATCACTATTTGGGCATTCAGTTTATGCAAGTTGATGGTGGCATGGCTTTGTGTCAAACAAAATATATTGACACATTATTGCAGTGTTTTGGCCTTGAAGACTGTAAGCCTATTGCCACTCCTATGGAGACAGGTTTACGATTGAGTCTTCATGATGCTGGAGATGCATTTGATGTTGTTCTCTATCAACAGGCTGTTGGATGCTTGATCTACTTATGCATTACTCGGCTAGATATTCAGTTTGCTGTCTCACAGATGAGTAGGTTTATGGATTGCCCAAGAGTCACGCATTGGAAGGCGGTTAAGCGCATCTTTTGCTACTTGAGTGGTACTCGGCTACTTGGGTTGTTTTATCCCAAGGGCGGATCACTACCGCCAAATTTGCATGCTTTTTCTGACTCAGATTGGGCTGGTTGCTATGACACTCGTGTGTCCACCAGTGGTTTTTGCTTCATGCTTGGTGGCTCATGTATATCTTGGTTGAGCAAGAAGCAGCCTATTGTGGCCACTTCCAATTGTGAGGCTAAGTATAGGGTAGCTTTCACAGCGACTGTTGAGTGTGTGTGGCTGAGATGCCTTATGGCTGATTTGGGTCTTGGCCAATCTTCTGCCACCACCATCTTCACTGACAGTCACAGCACATTGGCAGTTGCGAGGAAACCTGTGTTCCATGCTCGTGTTGGAGAATTCCTCTCCTAATCGCAGCGGAAAGTGCATAAGACCTTCTCAGGATCAAGACTCTTGCCAACAGCAGAAGCTTCAAATGAAAACTGGTACCAACTGAAAAATCCAATGAACTTGAAACTTTGGTCACTCAAACTAGACACCTAGAGCTTTCAAATGAGCTATCAAACACTCATTTTGGAGTAGATTTGAGTTGGCAACTCTTTGATTGAAAATAGACTACCTGTCCACTCAGTTAGGCTAAAAGTTGGACTTCTCTAAAACCTGAATAACTCATAGAGCATAAAGAATTTCATAAAACTATTCTTGAAAGAGGAATTACTCAAGATAAGCTTTCCAATGAATATTTAAACACTAAAATCGGATACATATATTGAGAGATATGACTCTTACAAGTAGACTACCGAAAAATGGGTGTGCGGCTAGACATACTCTATGAGAGTGAACTGAACGAAATGACTCAAAACAAATGAAGTAGCTACAAGGGGCTTCCACGCCTTCTTCCTCTATGCTTGAGTGTCCTCCCTTGCCTCGTTTATAGCCAAGTGACCAAAAACTCTCATGATGAGTTTGAGAGCTCTTCTCCATCATTTCTCCACTACTTTGGACAGCCACTCCTCTTACAGTTCAGTTTTTGGATTTGATTCTCTTTTGAATGATTCTCTTTTGGCCTCCACTACTTGCTGAAGTAAATGCTTCTATTTTTCATTTTTGTATTTTTCTTCTACTTGAAGAAAATCCTTTTTGCAAAAATATATACGAGCTTACTTCTTTATTTTTAACACTCCCCCTCAAGCTCACATGTGAGCTTGCACCTTCAGCCATATCCTGCAAGTTGATGTCGTCCTTGAATCTCTTGAGCTTAGAAGCATCTAGGGACTTTGTAAGCATGTCTGCAACCTGGTCATTAGTTCCAATGAACTTTATATCCACATCCTTGCTCAAAACTTTTTCTCAAACATAATGATAATGCACTTCTATGTGCTTGCTTCGTGCATGAAACATTGGATTGTTTGTCAAGTGAATGTTTGACATGTTGTCACCATAAATTGGAATGGTCTCCACCTACACATCAAGATCAACCAAGAGCTTCTTAATCCACATAGCTTCACAAGTTGCAAAGGCTAAACCTCTATATTCAGCTTCTGTAGATGATAGTGCAACAGTAGGTTTCTTCTTTGAGCTCCATGTGATAGGTTTGCTACCTATCATGAACACATAACCTGAAGTGGATCTTCTGTCTTCCTTTGAACCAGCCCAATCAGCATCACTGAAGCCTTTTACTTGCAATTCTTCATCATATCCATAAAACAAAGCATGATTGACTGTGTGCTTCACATATCTTAGCACTCGTTTGGCTGAATTTAAATGTTCACTTGTTGGAGCTTGCATAAATTGAGAAAGAACTCCAACAATATAACACAAATCTGGTCTTGTGATCGTAGCATAGATCAATGAACCTATAATACTCATGTATGTAGTTACATCATGTAACTTCTCTCCATCATTTGAGCATAGCTTCACATTTGTGTCCATAGGTTGAGTGAGTGGTTTGCATTCACTCATTCCAAATCTGAAAAGAACATCCAATAGGTACTTCCTTTGCATTAAGTAAATGCCATCTTTCCCATAGACTATCTCAATGCCTAAAAAGTATTTCAGCTCACCAAGATCTGAAATTTTAAACTCCTTACCGAGTTTCCTTTTGATCTCTTGTATTCCTGTAACATTACTTCCTGTTATGATGAGATCATCAACGTATATGCAAATATATACCTGCTTGCCTTCTTCTTTCTTCATGTAGAGAGAGGGATCTGCATTACTTGGACTATACCCACACCTTGTGAGGTACTCGACCAATCTTTGATTCCAAGCACATGGTGCTTGCTTCAGCCCATACAAAGCTTTCTTCAGTCTGCAAACAAAATTTGGATGCTTTTTGTCTTCAAATCCAATCGGTTGACTCATGTATACCTCTTCTTGAAGTTCACCATTGAGAAAAGCATTTTTTATGTCAAGTTGGTACAATGGCCATCTCCTTGCTGCACTCACTCGAATCAAGGTTCTAATTGTTCCCATTTTTGCAACCGGGCTGAAAGTCTCTTCATAATCGATGCCGTGAGTTTGCTTGAATCCTTTTGCTACTAGTCTAGCTTTATGCCTAGCTAGAGAACCATCAGCATTTCTTTTTATTTTAAACACCCATTTATTTGGAACAATCTTCATACCTTCAGCCTTTGGAACTAGCTCCCATGTGTGATTGTCCTTGAGAGCTTTCATCTCTTCTTGCATAGCTTCTTGCCATTCTTTTTGTGTACATGCTTCTTCATATGCATCCGGTTCTTTGTCTTTGACCACCTGTGTCATATATGCAAAATGCTTTGCAATAAAACTATCATAGCTCAGCCTTTCAATTGGATACCTTGCTCTTGAAGACCTCCGTTCATTTCCTTTTGAACATTGCTTCTTCAACCGGTTCAACTTTACCTTTGGTGTGATCACCTCTTCATACTCTTCTTCACTTGCATTTGAATCACTATTTTGGGCAGCACTTTCAGCTTTAGATCTTTCATAAGCTGATGTTGGTGATGAGGAATGACTCCTTAGCCTCCCCTTCCATGTTGAGCTTTCTCCAAGTGATGTAGAAGCTTCTGGACCTGACATTTGAGTGTTTGTTTGCTAAAATTCTTCTTGGACAGCACCTCCATCATCTTCGCAATCTTCTTCAAGAATCTTCTCTTTCCCTTTGTCTCCAAACCATGGTCTTAGCTCATCAAATACCACATCTCGAGACTCTTAGCTCCTTTGTCACTGGATTGTAGCACCTATATCCCTTTTGCTCCGATGAATATCCAATAAAAATACATTTTTCGGACTTTGCCTCCATCTTTGTCCTTAGTTCTTGAGGGATGTGAACATAACACACACATCCAAAAACTTTGAGATGTGTAAGGTCAGGCTTCTTACCGAAATAAAGCTCCTCGGGAGTTAGATTATGCACTCCAGTCGTTGTGCACTTGTTCATCAAATAAACGGCCGTGCTAGTTGCTTCAGCCCAATAGTTTAGTGGCATCTTCATCTCATTGAGCATGCATCTTGCAACTTCTATGATATGTCGATTTTTCCTTTCAGCTATTCCATTTTGTTGAGGTGTGTACCTACATGTAAATTGTCTCTTGATGCCATTTTCATAAAGAAAATCTGAAAATTCTTTGGAGAAATATTCTCCTCCTCCATTGGACCTCAAGGTCTTTATGTAGCGTTCTGTTTCCTTTTCTACCTGTGCTTTAAATCTCTTGAACATGGAGAACACATCTGATTTTTGTTTTATGCAAAACATCCATACTTTCCTTGAATGATCATCAATAAAAGTGACAAAATATATATTACCAGCCACTGATGGTTGTTGTGATGGTCCCCATACATCTGTGTGTATCAAGTCGAGGACATTCCTTCCCACATAGTTGCTTTTCTTGAATGGTTGTCGAGTTTGCTTTCCTAGTTGGCATGCTTCACAAAACTCATGTAGTCTGGTATGATTGAATCTTGGAAGACTTTACCACTTCATGGTTGCTCATGTCCTTGAGCTTGGGAATGTTGATATGTCCAAACCTTTTGTGTCACAAATCGATTTCAACGATCCTCTTGTTTCCAAACTCAATATACATCACCTTTCCATGCGGTTGTTGAATGTCCAAAGTGAACATCCTTCCTTCTTTCCTTCCTTGAGCAATGACCTTGAATCCTTCTTTTGGATTCTTTATAAAGCAGCCTTTTTCATTGAAGATAACATGATATCCTTTCTCTACCATTTTTCCTACTGAAATCAAATTGTTTGTAATAGTAGGAACATGAAGAACATCAGCCAATACCTTCTTGTCTCCAAGCTTGATATCTCCAACATGCACAATTGCGTGTTGAGTTTCATCGACGGTCTCCACACATCCTTTCCACTTAAAGCTTGTAGCTTTGTGAACAAATCTCCTTGGCATGTCATATGGTTCTTGCAACCTGAATCTATGAACCATTTTTGGTCATCACTTCTCGAGTTGTTGTAGGCATGCTTCATGGCAAGCATGGTTTGCTTGTCTCCTTCACTTGATGTACTTGCATAGTTATTTTGGCTCCTTTGGTTGCCTCCATTCAGCCTTCCATTCTTTTGCCAACAATCATTTGCATAATGTCCTAGTTTACCACAATGATAACATGTTATACCTTTATGAGGATTGTATGAACCTCGACCTCTTCCTCTATTTCTTCCTCGACCTCTTCCATGTTAGTATATGATCAATGTCTACCCCTCATGATTGTATGCACATTTTGTAAGGCCCCCTTTATGAGGAGAAGCCAAGCATGCATTACCCAATTGATGGGAATCCCAACTTGAATGTTGGATGGTCATATTGGACCATGTAAGATATTATAAGGAAAGGGAGTTACCAGGGTCCCCAATTGTGGGGTCCGGGGCAGCGGTGAGCAGCCCCGGCTGGGGGGTCCAAGGGGGCTAGCGGGCCCCTTGGCGCTGGCCCCCTGGTGGGGGTCCGGGGGCAGCGCCCCCGGTGTGACGGTAAAGGGAATATTCCATGGAATATTCCCTGTCGGACTCAGAAATCATTTATATTTGTTAGGTCGGTTCAACCAGTCTAACCCGTGTATGGCAATTATGCGGGCGGTGGCCGCCCACGCTCTACCACCCATGTATAGCCGTCCATGGCAGGCCACCCATGATCCTATATATACATGACTTCTGCACTACCTAAGATACCGAGTTGAGCCAGCATACCTCTACCTTGTATCTCCCTATCTAGAGTTGTCTAGATCACCATTTAAGCTCTACCTTGAGAGCGCACGGGTGGACAACGCCATCATCTTTGTACTTGCTGCTAGTAGAAAATTGTTGAGATTCTCCTATATCTGTTATCTTCTCTGTTATTGCTCCTGTGTTATATTGCGTAACTATTGTCTTACATGGTATCAGAGCTGTAAGGTTTGAATAGCTTGAGAAGTATCATTATTTTAGCCTACTAGCAGACTAGAATATTAGTAGATTATTCGAGTGATTACATGATGGCTTCATCGTTGAATAGTAGTCTTGGTGCTTCAGCTAATGTTAATGCTGCACCTATTCAAATTCGTCCACCTGCATTCACTGAAGGGAAGCTGGATGGAACCAACTATACACTCTGGAAGTTCAAAATTTCTGCAATTTTGGACTCCTATGAATTACTTGACACTGTCATGGGACCGATGGGATTGGATCCAGAGCCTATACCAATTGAAGATCCAGCAAATTCAAGATTGATGATTCAGCCAGATCCAGATCTTCTACGAGCTTGGAAGAGGCGGAATGCTGATGCATTATGTGCGATTGTCACTAGTGTAAGTGATTCTGTGCTTACTTTAGATCAACATACTACTAAAGCACATGAGGCTTGGGGCATATTGGCTCGACAATATGAGACCAAGAACCATACTAGGATACAGAATTTAGAAAATCAGTTGGCAAATGAAAAGCATTCTGATTCTGAAAAGGCTGAAGATTTTATCAAACGGATAAAGCATCTTCAAGATCAATTGGCTACAGTTGGTGTTGTTATAACACCAGAAGAGCTGGCTCGAAGATCTGTACGTGTTCTTCCAGCAAAGTATGATGGATTAGTAACAGCCCTTAACACTCAGGTAAGGCCAACTCCTCTTACATTTGAAGAGTTTTGTGCCATGCTTTTAGAAGAAGAGATGCGGCTGAAGAATCGGCAAAGTACAACTGATGCTGCATTCTCAGCAAATGCAAAAGGTAAAGGCTCTTCAGAGGGATCAAAGAAGAAGCCAAAGAAGAAAAAGTTCACAGGAAGTTGCTTCTATTGTGAAAAGAAAGACCATGCCATCAAGGATTGCAGAAAGAAGCAAGCTAATGAACAGAATGGGACTGTAAAATCATCATGGAAGAACAAAGAGTCTGCAAACAACACAGAGCTGGAACTTTGGGTAGCTATTGAAGAGGTATGTTCATCTGCTCAAGCTCGTGTTGATGAGCCATGGATTTTAGATAGTGGAGCTTCTCGCCATATGACTAGTAAAAAGGATTGGTATAGTTCCCTAGTGCCTCTTCGGGAATCCATCAATGTAGTGGTGGGAAATGACTCCAAGTGTCCAGCTGAAGGAACTGGAACCATCTCTTTTATCACTTCTCCAGGTGTTGAAAAAAGTTATCCGATGTTCTCTATGTACCTACACTCAAAAGAAATTTGTTGTCAGTTTCTGCAATAACAGATCGTGGACTCGAAGTTCACTTCAATAAGAGTGGTGCGGAAATCATGGATTCATCAGGTAATGTTGTAGGTAAAGGCATACGACGGGATAACTTGTATGAGTTAAGTGCTTTAACTGCTACAGAAGATAAAGATGTAAGCAGGTTATGGCACCGACGATTTGGGCATCTCGGATTTGCAGTAGTTTTGAAGGAGATGCAACGAACAGGGATGGTTGCTCATATGCCTGCATTTTCAGAGTTGCAGGAACCTTGTGAAGCTTGTATGATGGGCAAGCAACAACGAAAGGCATTTCCAAGAGAGACCAGCAATCGATCTCAAGCTCCTCTAGAGTTGGTACATGCTGATCTCTATGGTAAAATGTCTACACCTGCTTTAGGAGGATCTTTCTACTTCTTGCTGTTAGTCGACGATTATAGTAGAAAGATGTGGGTTTATTTCATTCGAGAGAAGGCTGATGCTTTTGAAAAATTTAAAACGTGGCATAAGTATGTAGAAAATGAATCAGGAAGGAAACTGAAGAAATTTAGAACAGATAGAGGAGGTGAATTCTTGTCAACAGAATTCAACAATTACTGTAAGGAGCATGGTGTGAAAAGGCAACTTACCACAGCTCATACACCCCAACAAAATGGCGTTGTTGAGCGCAGGAACAGGAAAGTAGTTGAAATGGCTCGTTGTATGTTGAAGGCTCAAGACATGCCTGATTCATTCTGGGCAGAAGCAGTCAATACAGTAGTCTACATCCTCAATCGAACCTACACAAAAGCACTGAAGGGGATGAATCCTCAAGAAGCATATTCAGGTAAAAAGCCTTTAGTTTTGCATTTCAGAATTTTTGGTTGTTTCTGTTAGGCACATATTCCTGATTCAACAAGATCAAAGTTGGATTCAAAAAGCAAAAAGTGTGTCTTCCTAGGATATAGTGAAAATCCCCTTGGCGCTGGCCCCCTGGTGGGGGTCCGGGGGCAGCGCCCCCGGTGTGACGGTAAAGGGAATATTCCATGGAATATTCCCTGTCGGAGTCAGAAATCATTTATATTTGTTAGGTCGGTTCAACCAGTCTAACCCGTGTATGGCAATTATGCGGGCGGTGGCCGCCCACGCTCTACCACCCATGTATAGCCGTCCATGGCAGGCCACCCATGATCCTATATATACATGACTTCTGCACTACCTAAGATACCGAGTTGAGCCAGCATACCTCTACCTTGTATCTCCCTATCTAGAGTTGTCTAGATCACCATTTAAGCTCTACCTTGAGAGCGCACGGGTGGACAACGCCATCATCTTTGTACTTGCTGCTAGTAGAAAATTGTTGAGATTCTCCTATATCTGTTATCTTCTCTGCTATTGCTCCTGTGTTATATTGCGTAACTATTGTCTTACATGGTATCAGAGCTGTAAGGTTCGAATAGCTTGAGAAGTATCATTATTTTAGCCTACTAGCAGACTAGAATATTAGTAGATTATTCGAGTGATTACATGATGGCTTCATCGTTGAATAGTAGTCTTGGTGCTTCAGCTAATGTTAATGCTGCACCTATTCAAATTCGTCCACCTGCATTCACTGAAGGGAAGCTGGATGGAACCAACTATACACTCTGGAAGTTCAAAATTTCTGCAATTTTGGACTCCTATGAATTACTTGACACTGTCATGGGACCGATGGGATTGGATCCAGAGCCTATACCAATTGAAGATCCAGCAAATTCAAGATTGATGATTCAACCAGATCCAGATCTTCTACGAGCTTGGAAGAGGCGGAATGCTGATGCATTATGTGCGATTGTCACTAGTGTAAGTGATTCTGTGCTTACTTTAGTTCAACATACTACTAAAGCACATGAGGCTTGGGGCATATTGGCTCGACAATATGAGACCAAGAACCATACTAGGATACAGAATTTAGAAAATCAGTTGGCAAATGAAAAGCATTCTGATTCTGAAAAGGCTGAAGATTTTATCAAACGGATAAAGCATCTTCAAGATCAATTGGCTACAGTTGGTGTTGTTATAACACCAGAAGAGCTGGCTCGAAGATCTGTACGTGTTCTTCCAGCAAAGTATGATGGATTAGTAACAGCCCTTAACACTCAGGTAAGGCCAACTCCTCTTACATTTGAAGAGTTTTGTGCCATGCTTTTAGAAGAAGAGATGCGGCTGAAGAATCGGCAAAGTACAACTGATGCTGCATTCTCAGCAAATGCAAAAGGTAAAGGCTCTTCAGAGGGATCAAAGAAGAAGCCAAAGAAGAAAAAGTTCACAGGAAGTTGCTTCTATTGTGAAAAGAAAGACCATGCCATCAAGGATTGCAGAAAGAAGCAAGCTAATGAACAGAATGGGACTGTAAAATCATCATGGAAGAACAAAGAGTCTGCAAACAACACAGAGCTGGAACTTTGGGTAGCTATTGAAGAGGTATGTTCATCTGCTCAAGCTCGTGTTGATGAGCCATGGATTTTAGATAGTGGAGCTTCTCGCCATATGACTAGTAAAAAGGATTGGTATAGTTCCCTAGTGCCTCTTCGGGAATCCATCAATGTAGTGGTGGGAAATGACTCCAAGTGTCCAGCTGAAGGAACTGGAACCATCTCTTTTATCACTTCTCCAGGTGTTGAAAAAAGTTATCCGATGTTCTCTATGTACCTACACTCAAAAGAAATTTGTTGTCAGTTTCTGCAATAACAGATCGTGGACTCGAAGTTCACTTCAATAAGAGTGGTGCGGAAATCATGGATTCATCAGGTAATGTTGTAGGTAAAGGCATATGACGGGATAACTTGTATGAGTTAAGTGCTTTAACTGCTACAGAAGATAAAGATGTAAGCAGGTTATGGCACCGACGATTTGGGCATCTCGGATTTGCAGTAGTTTTGAAGGAGATGCAACGAACAGGGATGGTTGCTCATATGCCTGCATTTTCAGAGTTGCAGGAACCTTGTGAAGCTTGTATGATGGGCAAGCAACAACGAAAGGCATTTCCAAGAGAGACCAGCAATCGATCTCAAGCTCCTCTAGAGTTGGTACATGCTGATCTCTGTGGTAAAATGTCTACACCTGCTTTAGGAGGATCTTTCTACTTCTTGCTGTTAGTCGACGATTATAGTAGAAAGATGTGGGTTTATTTCATTCGAGAGAAGGCTGATGCTTTTGAAAAATTTAAAACGTGGCATAAGTATGTAGAAAATGAATCAGGAAGGAAACTGAAGAAATTTAGAACAGATAGAGGAGGTGAATTCTTGTCAACAGAATTCAACAATTACTGTAAGGAGCATGGTGTGAAAAGGCAACTTACCACAGCTCATACACCCCAACAAAATGGCGTTGTTGAGCGCAGGAACAGGAAAGTAGTTGAAATGGCTCGTTGTATGTTGAAGGCTCAAGACATGCCTGATTCATTCTGGGCAGAAGCAGTCAATACAGTAGTCTACATCCTCAATCGAACCTACACAAAAGCACTGAAGGGGATGAATCCTCAAGAAGCATATTCTGGTAAAAAGCCTTTAGTTTTGCATTTCAGAATTTTTGGTTGTTTCTGTTAGGCACATATTCCTGATTCAACAAGATCAAAGTTGGATTCAAAAAGCAAAAAGTGTGTCTTCCTAGGATATAGTGAAGAGTCTAAAGCATACAGGTTATGGGATCCTGAGGCGAGGAAGAATTTTGTCAGCCGAGATGTGGTGTTTGATGAACGACCACACTTAGTAGAAGATAAAGGTAAATCTACTATCTCATCAAGCGGAGAAATATCTCACCTTGTGCCTATCAAAAGACAGGTTAAAGTTGAGGAGGAGGAAACATCTAATGGAGAAATTTCCTCAATAAAAAGCCAACCAGTTGTAGCTGCACAGCGTAAGCCACTACCGAAGTGGGCACAACAGCTCTTTGATGATCACAATCCACATGTAGATGTACCAGAATCATCATCGGATGGATTACAAAGATCAAAGAGAATAGAGGAGCAAAGAAGAGCCTCAAAACACATTGTTAACATGGCTCTAATGGCAGATATCATGGGTTCGATAAAGGAACCTACCACCATTGAAGAAGCCATTGATGATCCAGATTGGAGAGCGGCAATGCAGTCTGAGTATGATAGTATACTCAAAAATGATACATGGGATCTAGTCGACTTGCCGCCAAAGAAGAAGGTAATAGGTACTAAATGGATTTGGAAAGCTAAGTATAAAGCTGATGGAACATTAGAAAAGTATAAGGCACGATTAGTTGCACAGGGTTTTTCATAGATTGAAGGATTTGATGTTCAAGAAACTTTTGCACCAACAGCACGCATGACAACTATTCGGACGGTACTTGTAGTAGCTGCACAAAAGTCTTGGCCTATTTTCCAGATGGATGTCAAATCTTCATTTTTGAATGGTCACCTCAAGGAGGAGGTATATGTATCTCAATCACCAGGTTTTGAGGTGCCCAATTCAGAAAATAAAGTTTGCAGGTTGAAGAAAGCTTTGTATGGACTTAAGCAAGCTCCACGGGCTTGGTACCAACGAATAGATCATTTTTTCAAAAATATGGGTTTTGAAAGAAGTACTTCTGATGCTAACTTGTATGTAACGAAAAGGGATAGCAAGCTAGTTGTTGTCATTGTATATGTAGATGATTTGATCATTACAGGAGATCATCAGGAACTCATCAATCAAACTCGGATCAGCTTGGGAACTGAGTTTGAAATGACAGACTTAGGTCTACTCCATTTTTGTCTCGGAATTGAAGTATGGCAAAGGAAGGATGGCATTTTCATCTCACAACAAAAATATTCCAAAGAAATTCTCAAGGCATTTCGAATGATGGACTGCAAACCAACTAGCACACCTATGGAGGTAAATCATAAGCTATCTATGGATGATAACATGCCTGATGTAGATGCTAAGAAGTATAGGAAGCTCGTTAGAAGTCTTATTTTTCTGTGCAACACTAGACCAGACATTTGCTATGCTGTTGGAGTGTTAAGCAGGTTTTCCAACAAACCTAAGGAGAGTCACTGGAATGCTGGAATGCGAATTCTAAGGTACATTGCAAGAACCTTGGATTTTGGTATTTTGTATACCACAGGTGATACACTCCAAGGATATTGTGATTCAGATTGGGCTGGAGATTGTGATTCTAGAAAATCAGTTTCTGAATATTGTTCTCACTTGGTTCAGGAATATTTTCTTGGGTAAGTAGGAAGCAACCAACTCTCGCACTCTCCTCCACTGAAGCAGAGTACAAAGCAGCTTGTTTTGCTTCTTGTGAGGTAGTCTGGTTAAGGAGAATTCTTGCAGATATAGGCTTTCCATCAAATATGCCAATTGTACTCAAGTGTGATAATCAAAGTTGTATGGCTATTGCAAAGAACCCAGTATTTCATGCTCGCACCAAGCACATAGAAGTACAGTACCATTACATTCGTGAGCTAATTGAAGATGAAATTGTGGAGCTAGAATATTGCCCAACAGAGGCAAATTGTGCTGACATATTCACTAAAGCACTTGGAAGAGAGCAGCTCAACAAGCATCTTCAACAGATGGGCATAGGACCGAGACCTACTTGATTTATCATCGGTAAACATTGAGGGGGGGTGTTAGTATATGATCAATGTCTACCCCTCATGATTGTATGCACATTTTGTAAGGCCCCCTTTATGAGGAGAAGCCAAGCGTGCATTACCCAATTGATGGGAATCCCAACTTGAATGTTGGATGAAGGTCATATTGGACCATGTAAGATATTATAAGGAAAGGGAGTTACCAGGGTCCCCAATTGTGGGGTCCGGGGTAGCGGTGAGCAGCCCCGGCTGGGGGGTCCAAGGGGGCCAGCGGGCCCCCTGGCGTTGGCCCCCTGGTGGGGGTCCGGGGGCAGCGCCCCGGCGCGACGATAAAGGGAATATTCCATGGAATATTCCCTGTCGGAGTCAGAAATCATTTATATTTGTTAGGTCGGTTCAACCAGTCTAAGCCGTGTATGGCAATTACGCAGGCGGTGGCCACCCACGCTCTACCGCCCATGTATAGCCGTCCATGGCAGGCCACCATGGACGACTATACATGATCCTATATATACATGACTTCTGCACTACCTAAGATACCGAGTTGAGCCAGCATACCTCTACCTTGTATCTCCCTATCTAGAGTTGTCTAGATCACCATTTAAGCTTTACCTTGAGAGCGCACGGGTGGACAACGCCATCATCTTTGTACTTGCTGCTAGTAGAAAATTGTTGAGATTCTCCTATATCTGTTATCTTCTCTGCTATTGCTCTTGTGTTATATTGAGTAACTATTGTCTTACATTCCATGTGTGTTGTCATTTGAGTTGTCCTTGTTGTCCTCCGAGTTGTGTTGGCTGAAATTTGTGTTGTTGTAGCTTCTTCCTCTTCCTCTCGAGCCTCCTCTTGAGTTCCTTCCTCTACCCCTTCCTGCATATAACATTTGACTATGGCTGTCCTTACCTTTGTTGCCTTCTCCTTGTTGAGCAACCTCTTCAACCACAAGATTTGGTATAATCTCGTCAAATGTTGGTAGAGGATCTCTACAAAGGATGTTTGTGATGAGGGGCTTCCACTTTTCTTCACTTCTCAAGCCATTGAGGGCTGTTTGGACGATGTCTTCCTCTTCTATCTTGCATCCAACTGATGCTAGCTGATCTCGAAGCTCTTTGATCCTCAATGTATACTCACTAATGCTTTGGTTTGAGCTTTTCCTCATGTTGTTGAGCTCGTTCTTGAGTTGCATCCTTCGAGACCTTGTTGAGGTAGCATACTCTCAATGCTTCCCAAACTTCCTTGGCTGTTTCTAAGCTTTGCACATGACCAATCATAGTGTTAGAAATAACTTGTGAGATGAGGAACATCACCCTTCAATTCCTCTCTTCCCAATAAGCAAATTGTCTCCTTTGTGCCGGAGTAATGTTGGGATCTTCAATCTCCACCGGTTGTGGATTGTCTCCACTAACTAGACTCCATAAACCTTTACCTTTAAGGTAATTTATCATTCTATACCTCCAAGACTGAAAATTGTCTTTGTCTAACTTCTCAACTTGTTGTCCTAAATCAGCCATTGAAAGCTTCCAAGATTGAAGTTTACCTCAAGTATGTTGTGGCGCTCTCTCTTGACTTCACGAAGCTCCCCCTTGCTTTGTAGCTTCTCCTTTGCTTTAATTCAGCTCCAATGCTTTGCCACTTCAAGGTCCAATGCTCTGATACCAATTGTTGGAGAATTCCTCTCCTAATCGCAGCGGAAACTGTAGAAGACCTTCTCAGGATCAAGACTCTTGCCAACAGCAGAGGCTTCAAATAAAAACTAGTACCAACTGAAAAATCCAATGAACTTGAACCTTTGGTCACTCAAACTGGACACCTAGAGCTTTCAAATGAGCTATCAAACACTCAATTTGGAGTAGATTTGAGTTGGAAACTCTTTGATTCAAAATAGACTACTTGTCCACTCAGTTAGGCTGAAAACTGGACTTCACTAAAACCTAACTAACTCACAAACCATAAAGAATTTCATAAAACTGTTCTAGACAAAGGAAGTACTCAAGATAAGCTTTCCAACGAATGTTTAAACACTAAAATCGGATACATATATTGAGAGATATGACTCTTACAAGTAGACTACCCAAAAATGGGTGTGCGGCTAGACATACTCTATGAGAGTGAACTGAACGAAATGACTCAAAACAAATGAAGTTGCTACAAGGGGGCTTCCACGCCTTCTTCTTCTATGCTTGAGTGTCCTCCCTTGCCTCTTTTATAGCCAAGTGACCAAAAACTCTCATGATGAGTTTGAGAGCTCTTCTCCATCATTTCTCCACTACTTTGGACAGCCACTCCTCTTACAGTTCAGTTTTTGGATTTGATTCTCTTTTGAATGATTCTCTTTTGGCCTCCACTACTTGCTGAAGTAAATGCTTCTATTTTTCATTTTTGTATTTTTCTTCTACTTGAAGAAAATCCTTTTTGCAAAAATATATACGAGCTCACTTCTTTATTTTTAACAGCTCGCACTAAGCACATTGAGGTGCATTATCACTATGTCAGGGAGAGGTTCTCTGTTGGGGAGATCAACTTGGCATATGTGCACACGTAGGAGAACATTGCAGACCTGTTCACGAAGGCTCCACCTAGGGAGAATTTCGAAGCTTTCCGCAAAGCTTTGGGCTTACTTCCTTTTGAGGAGTGATTTCCACATAGCTAGGCACTTCCTTATGCATGAGTGCCAGCTCCTTGTTCACCGCATCACTCCCAGGGGGGATTTGTTGATATATTTAGGCAGTGATGTGTGTGAATACACTAAGACCGCCGGGGCACTTTTTTCCCTCCTTAGGAGGTTTTTTTTCCCCCGGCTTGTATATATGCCTATTGCCCTAATGCGATACTTATCTTTGTACATTCTCTAGTAATACATTCAGTATTGTGTGTTGTGCTCCAAGCTTCTTCTTCTTGCTTGTCCTGTTTGTGTGCTTCCGTAGACGTCTAACTCCAATAGAGATTGAAGAGCTTAATCCATAGCTCTATCATTCTACTCCCATTTTTGCAAGTTATAATATGTGAACCTATATATTCATCATTTACTTCCTCTCTGTTTTATTCTCTATTATACTCACTCAAAATAGTAACTTTAGAAGCTCATATCTTAATCTATACGTAACCTGTTTTAGAGTTTTCATATGCATTGGATTTCTCTTTAATTCTAGTTTACGCTCACAAAAGTTTAGATTCATTAGATTTAGACTTTGTGAGAAATCAGTGTTTTTCTTGTCAATGGTTGAATTCGTAGAAAGCCCCGAGAATGATAGTTGAGTGTTTTGGATTTTGCTAAATCTTATTCTCAGTGCTCAATTGATCAATTGAAAATTTTTAGATTGGATAAGCACAATATCTAACTCTATTTTCTATGTCCAAAAGGAATTTTTCTAATTGCTACCAGGCTGAGAGCATTGTTCATTTTTTCCAGCAGGTATATGTACAAAAATGGCAGTTTTTGGGAGCTACTCATTTTGCAACTAGTCTATCTTGATTCAAACTTTTGAGGTACGTGCTCCAAAAAACTTGGATGATTTTTTTTATCAATTTAGAATTCTCAAAGGATTTACTAACCAAATCTGAAGTCTCAGTTGGCTGTTGTGAAGCTCGTTGTAGTAGCACCAACTCATCTTTAGATTGCATCCACCATCTCTCTTTTCAGTGGTATCAAAGCATAATCAATCAACATGGGGGATGGATTTCCATCATCAATTGACAAATTGGATGGACACAATTACCCATCATGATCTCTAAGGATGGAGGCTTATCTTCAAGGGAGGAATCTATTTGGATACACATCTAGGGATGAAGCTATGCCAACCATGAGGAACAAAGGGAAATCATCACATGAAGAAGAGGAAAGACTTTCAAATCGGCATTCAAAGGATGCACTTGCAAAGTCTGATATTCGAAACTCAATCTCTAATTTTCTTTTACCTCATGTCAAGGGATGTAAGACATCAAGAAATACTTGGAATCCACTTACATCTTTCTTCTTCTTTAACACTTGAGCAAGGAAGAACCAATTGTGGATGGAGTTCACAACAATGAAGAAAATCCCCAAGAAAAGTGTGACTCATTATGTCACAAAGATGAAGGAGATTTTAGATCAACTTGGAAGCATTGAAGAGGTAATTTAAGAGGAAAAAAGCATTAGAAAAATCATAAATGGAATGAAAGCAGATGACAAGTGGGAGTCCTTCACAATAGCCATGGATTTGTACATGGATATGCATGTACCTGACCTCAACACACTCATGGGTCAACTCTTCACTCATGAAGCAAAGACTAGCAAAGGTGATGTGGCCTCAAGAGATGATCAAACTTTTGCCTTATATTCTGATAAAGCTAAGGTCAAGGACAAGTCAACGAGTAAGAAGAATGAAGATGAAGGTAGCTCTTTCCAAGCAAACTTTGCAGGTAGAGGAAGAGCTAGAGGAAGAGGCAGAGGTGGAAAGCAAGGTAGGGGTGATTCCAATCATCTCAACCTTGCAATATATGTCGCTTATCTAATCATACTACTGAAGAATGTTTTAGGAACTTGAGGAACTCAAGAGGAAGAGGATTCAATAGAGGTGGCTATGGATCAAATAGAGGCAGATACAATCGAGGCTACAACAACAACTATCAAAGTGGCCGTAAAGGAAGAAGAGATTACAATAACTATGGAGAGGAACAAAGTCTGGAAGATTCATTATTGATTAAGAATCTTTCAATGAAGAAGGGTAAGGATGGTGATCACATCTTTTACATTGATTCGGAATGCTCACATCATGTAGTAGGAAATGTGGCTTTACTTTCTGATTTGGAAGATCCTCAAAACAAACATGAAGTGCAAACAAAAGATGATACAAAGCACTCATAGGAGAAGATAGGTAATGTGAATACATCAAATAGGAATATGAACCTCTTAAGCAAGGTCTTGTACGTCCCTAGAATTACCAAAAATCTAATAAGTGTTGGGTAGATTGTTGAAAAAGGATTTCACGTTAGATTCAACAGATTTGGACCATATGTTGAAAACCCAAGGCAAGGCTTTAGAAGGATTGCCAAAAGAGAAAATACAAGAAGGCTTTTCACTTTTTAAGTGGAAGATACAAAGAATATAGCTTTATTGAGCTATGGATCTCAAACTCTCATAGAGTTGGAGATATGGCACAAAAGGCTTGCTCACATTGGTGAGAGGACACTCAAACAAATTTGTAGGGACCAAAGTGTACTTGGTTTGCCTAATATCACACTGCCACACATGATTTATAAGTGTGAAGGTTGACAATTTGGCAAGGCTCATAGAGAACCTTTCAATATGAAGGCATATGTGTATGAAAATCTTTTGGATCTAGTGCACATGGATGTGTGGGGTCTGTTGAAAGAGATGGATGGATACCTCAAAGAAGTGAGGTGGTACTGCCAAAATTACTTTGTACCTGCCCTATTTCACTTAAAGGTTATCTAATAGGCCCTCTTAGCTTGCAAATGGCACAAAATAAGTACCTATGTACTTTGTTGATGATGCTTCAAATAATTAGATCAAAACACATAACTTTACGAATAACTAGTGATCAAAAACTTGCTATTTTGGTCTTGGCACCTATTGGATCTTTTTCTTAGTGCTCATAGTATAGTAGCAATTGATCAAAATCATGTTGAGCGTATCAATTTAGCCTTTATAACTAAGGATTACAAGTGGAATCACTTAAAATGATAAACCATACAATGAGCAATCACTTTAGCAATTTGATGCTTAACCCCGATTTGTTAGAGACTATATAGAGAATGACCAGAGAGTAATTCGATGTGGCTTTCTCCACATTATCTGATGCAAATGCCTTGAAACGTTTACAGCCTGAAGTAAACTTTGAGGTCGTTCCAACAAGCTATAGAACATGAAACATGATAAAGCAATCATTGAGATATGGTCATGCCAAGTACACTATTCTGAGTAGACATAGCAGAGAAGTCAATAGAGATACTCAATGATGTATATGTATTACGGCACATGATTTTACAACATCATTGGCACTATGATGATGCCAAATGATAGTGAGATGAGTGCACTATGATGTATGCCACAACACCTACAAATGATCTATGGAAGAGCTCACAATGAGGCCTTATTTGATCATGAGTTTACAAGTCCGTTTTTATAATGCTTTTCTTCTAATTTGAATTTGAAATTCAAATAAGGTTCCACCTAAAAGTGCTTCCTCTAAATGAGGAGAGATTCTACCAAATGAAATTCGTAGCTCTTGTTTTCGCTAACTCCATGAAATTTAAGCTCTTGAAGGATTCTCTCATTGTTTTAACTTTTACACATGGAAAATGCCTATATATTACAAGCTATGGTTCATGTGAATCATCACATGCTTCCACATATAATCCTCCAAGTTAAGCCGAATGTGGAGGCTTGGGTACTTGCACCAATAGCTCCCCGTCAAGCCAAACATCTTGACTTGTACTCATTCATGAGTCTTCTTGAATGTCCTGCAATCCAATCATAGCTTTGAATCTGCAAATTTAGTACCATCAAGTGCTTTGGTCAACAAATCTACACATTGCATATTTGTCGATACATATGCAAGTTGAATCTCCTTGCTCAATAGCTTCTCTCTAACATGGTGATAGTGTACTTCTATATGCTTGGTCCTTGCATGGTAAATAGGACTTGCTCCAAGATGCAAAGAATTTGTATTGTCACCAAAGATTATAGATGAGTGAGTGTGAAGTCCTAAATCTGAATATAGCAATCTAATCCATATGGCTTCTTCTATAGCATTTTCTAATCCCCTGTATGCCGCCTCTGTTGACGATGGAGAAATAGTAGGTTGCTTATTGGAAGACCATGAAATGGGCTTATCACCTGCAAAAGACAAATATCAAGAGGTACTCCTTTTGTCATCTTTACAACTTGCCCAATGTGCATCTGAGTAAAGCTTGATGTCCAAATGTGATGTGTATGGGAAGTAAAGAGCTTGATTTTGAGTACCCTTGAGATACTTTAAAATCCCTTTGGCAGCTTCCAAGTGAGGTGTTCTAGTTTTATGCATGAATTGACTTACAACACTTAATCCATAAGCTATGCCAATCCTTGTTAAGGTTGCATAGTTTAGACTACCAACTATGCTTTAATATCTTGCAATGTCTTCAAGTAAATCACCTTCATGAGCACTCAATTAATGACTTACCTCCATAGGGGTGCTAGCTACTTTTGCATTCTCCAAGTGGAACTTCTTCAACATGTCCTGCACATACTTCCTTTGACTAATGTAAATTCTCGAATTTGTGTAGACCAATTCAAGTCCAAGAAAATACTTCAAAAACCCTAGGTCAGTGATTTTGAATTCTTGCATCATTAGGTTCTTGATTTTGTTTGATGCCATTGGCATCATTACTTTTAAGTATGATGTTATCAACATACACACATATGTATATCATTTCTCAGTTGCTTCTCTTGACAAATAGAGAAGAATTTTCCTTGCTCATCATAAATCCTTGATGTTGAAGGTATGTAGTTAACCTATGGTTCCATGCCTAGGTGCATGCTTCAGACCATAAAGAGCTTTGTTCAATTTTCTCACATAATTTACCTTGATTGGGTCTTCATAACCAGGAGGTTGAGCCATGTAAACCTCCTCTAAAATCCAGCCATTTAAGAAAGCATTTCTTGTTGGAAGTCAATGTTTATATTGGCTTAACAATTAGCTTCACTAAGGAGCATCAACTTCAAGTCTTAGTTCTACAATAGACTATATAGAAGTTTTACTCTTAGAGACTACTTCAAGCTGTCGACGGGTGCAACATCCATATAGGAGAGTCTTTCTAAAGTCTTGTACAACAAAACTACATGGTCGACTTGGTCTAACCCATCGCTTCTAAAAGCTTCCTCATTGATGAGGGTTCGATCCCCACTCGCAGCGGCAGCAAGTTCGTGCTTTTTAATAAAGCAATTCGAAAAACTCTTCACGGAAAAAGCCATTCGTGATAGAGGTGTTTTTTTTCCGTTATCGTTCTACGATCGTAGCTTTTAAGCTTTCTTTTAGCTTTTCATGGATACTCAAATACTATATAATAAGGTCTTGCCTCATTGTGTAACTCACTCACTCAAAGATCTAGAGCTTGGAGATCTTCTTGAAGACAGAGTGTTCTCACACTCTTGAAGGAGGTGAAGTTGTGGTGAAGGAGAGGCTACTCTCATTGCAGCAAGAAGTCTTCTACGAGGTGGTGGTAACTATCTTTTGTGAGTTAAACTTGTGGTTGATTTACAATTTGGTTACACTATTTTGTTAGCTTCGTTGCTTCATTCTCTTCACACACACTTAGATTATTTCAACATAATCTAAATTTTGTATCATCATCTTCTTATTCTTCCATTAGTGAGTGCACCACTTTATATGGTTGAGTAGTACTCCCATGTTGTAATTTGGACATCTATTATTTTTAGTGAAGTAAGAAATCAGGTTACGTTCCCTATCCTTGTCTCAAGATCTCTTTCTTTCTCTATCTCACTTATCATCTTGTCAATTAAGTTGTGTATGCTCAAAAGGTTTTAGTATTGGAACGATCCTGGGGCCCCAAATTCCAACACTTGGTATCAGAGTTACATAATTGACATACACACTTTAGATAAGATGAGTGAGATGAGAATTGAGATTGAAGACAAGTTGGATGGATCTTCGAATTATCCCATGTGGAGTTTCATGATGATGAGCCTGTTAGTGACAAAGGATTTATGGAGTATCGTCAATGGATCCTTAACAAGACCAAGACGAGAAGGCAAAGAAGGGTCTACAACAACTTCAAGAGGTACTGGAATTACAATTACAGAACCAACAGAAGAAGAGGTAACCACTTCGACATCCAGAGTCACTGCTAGGTCTTTACCTAGAGTTCCTCCTACTGAAGATCAGGCAAGATGGGATGCTAGAGATGCTTTAGCACTTTCATTCATAGCAATGAGTGTTAAAAAGCATATTCTACCACAGATCAGATCTTGCAGAAGTTCTAATCAAGCTTGGTAAAAGCTTGAGAATCTTTTTCAAAGCAGAAATCCTGCTAGGAAAGCTCACTTAAGGAGACAACTAGCAAATACAAGGATGAAAGCTGGTGAGTCAATTCAAACCCACATTACGAGACTCGTTGACTTGAGAGATCAACTTCTAAATGTAGGAGTTGAGATATCATATGAAGAAATGGTAAATATGCTGATTAATTCACTTACTATTTCATATCGATCTTTCATAATCACTCTTGCCCTTACCATAAGAGATAGAGAGGTTACATTTGAAGAGCTAGAGTTCTTGTTACTTCAAGATGACGATCAGTTGAAAGGAATGGAAGAGAATGAAGAAGCACTTTCATCTTCATCAAAGGGTAAGAAGAAGAAGGATAAGAAGAAGGAAAAACAATCCAAGAAGGAAAGTAGGTCCCTCTCACCTTCTACTTGAGATTCTGTATCTACGACATCTAAAGAGAATTCTTCTAAGAAGAAGGTAAAAATATGTTCTTTCTGTAAGAAACGTGGACATATTTAGTCAGAATGTTATAGAAGGATTGCAGCAGAAAAGAAAAAGGCATCAGGTAATGTTGCAGAAGATGATAGAAAAGGGAAATCTCAAGGTGATTCTTATGCCTGTATCACCATTGAGGAAGTAGCTTGTGATCAAGCAGCTTTACAAGTTCTTTCAGCAAGTTCTTGGATATTCGACTCAGGTGCTACAAAGCATATGACAGGTTGTAGAGAAGTATTTTCTTCTCTTTCCTATTCTTCTGGTAGAAGAGTTACTATTGCAGATGGCAATGATTTGGATGTTGTGGGAATAGGTACAGTAACCCTAAAGTCAAGAGAAGGTGGTGTTTTTCAAATATCAGATGTCCTTTATGTACCTGAAATGAAGATAAATCTGCTATCTATATCTGCATTTTTAAGTGATGGTTTTAAAGTTGTATTTGAGAAAGATCTTTGTAAGATCTTATCACATAAAGAAGACAAGTGTCTTTTGCAAGGTACGCATAAAGAAGGGATCTTTGTTTTGTCAAAAATCAGTTAGGCATATGCAGTCAAATCTTCGTCACCGGTGGAAGATATGAAGCTATGGCATGAAAGATTTGGACATATCAGTTTTGGAGCTCTCAAGAATATCAAAGACAAAGGTATGGTTGAGAGTTTACCCTCATTCAAGCTACCTGATGATTTAGATATATGTGAAGGTTGTCTTGAAGGTAAGATGCATAAACTACCTTTCAAGAAACATGGTCATATTACAGCTACTAGGAAATTGCAGATTATTCATTCAGATGTGAATGGACCTATGAGAGCAGACTCTATTCAAGGTTTCAGGTATTTTGTCCTATTTGTGGATGATTTTACAAGATACTCATGGATATATGGTCTTAAGTCGAAGTCAGAAGTCTTTCCTATGTTCAAGAAGTTTGTAGCTATGGTTGAAAATGAAAGTCAGGAAACTGTCCAGATTCTAAGAAGTGATAGAGGTGGAGAATACTTGTCAAATGCGTTCCAGACATTTCTTGATGAGAAAGGTATTACTCGACACCTTACTATTGCTTATACTCCTCAGCAAAATGCTGTTGCAGAAAGAAAGAATAGAGTACTTGTTGAAATGATGTGGAGCATGATGGCGTCCAAGAAGCTTTCACCGAAATTCTGGTTTGATGCAGTACATAGAGCTAATCACATTTTAAATAGGTCATCTACAAAAGATTTAAAGGTAATCACACCGTACAAAGCTTATTATGGTAGAAAACCTAATGTGAGTTACTTCAGAGTGTTTGGATCACTTTCTTATGTACATGTTGAGAAAAAGGTGTTAGAGGGCCGCCGAATCAGGACGGATGAACCCGGACAGGTGCCTTAAATGTAAAAGTGCTGGACGACCGCCGAACAAGGACAAGAGTACGAGGACAGGGAGTTTAAATGAAAAAGAGAATCTTTCAGGGAACGCGCAGGTAACTGCAGAAGAGCGCACCCTTGTAAAAAATCCCCTATTTAAGGCAATAAAAGAAAGAGCAGGCAGTCCCTGTTTTTTTTTGCGGGAATTGTAGCGTGTTGTCTGATTAAGTCTCACTGAGATTGCTATCACGTCTTGTGTGCGCGTATATGTTGTTGAAAGGATAAGTTCTGCTTGATCTGTTCCGTCTGTAGTCCTACTAGTTGATTACACTCACCATAATACGGAATGACGAATTAGTTGTATTGTGTGGCGAAACTGTTCGGTGATGGTTAAGTATGATTCTGAGTGTGAACAAGCGTGACATGTTATTTGTTAGTTCTTCTGGGAAGTAAGTAGCACGAAGAGTAATCGCGAATTAATTGTTTGTAGAGTCCTTGTGAGCGATTGAAGTTGTTAATACACCATATATTTGCTGTTTACCTCAACTTCGGAAGATTAGTAGCTGTAACGGTCTGAGTATGAGTAGAACAGTGGCGGTGTATGTTTGTTGAGGAGATTAACTGTTCGAATCCGCGTGACTTTAAGGCATACGGTCTAATTGGCATACCTACCTACTTTGAAGAAGTACGCAATAGGTAATTTTGTTATTGAAGTATCTTTTGTGTGTAGAGTACGTAATCGGCCGACTACCCTCAGTCCTGTAGTTCTAATTCCAATACACTGAACAGACTTCCGTTGTTCAGGGACGGATACTGAGCTAAGGACGGAACGACCGTAAGATTATGTGTTAAATTGGGAAAATAGTACAGGGCCTCTGTCTAACAGACCCCTACCACTCCCAAGAACCCACGTGGCTAAGAGAGGGATTGCGGTTAGAAGTATTTGGAACCGATCGAACGTGAAGTATCTGAATCGAAGTAGAGTAAGGCTTAAACCCATAAACGAGTAGCAGTCTAACATTAACATTTGGCGCCGTCTGTGGGAAAGTGGCAACTGTTTACCAGTCTCTGCGGTAAAGTAGCATTTGATTACGAGTTACTTGTGAGAAAGTGGCATTAGAGTGCTAAGCGGGTTGTAAGAAGCAAGCATCCAGTAACATTTGATCTACTGACAGTAGCAACAGACCCAGATTGTTGCAAACTGCTCAGATAGTATCACTGGGCAATGATACATGCCGGTTACTCGGTCTGGTGAAACATATCCTAGGACCCAGACGACGGGAACAAGAAAAGTACAAAAAACAACTCTAGGAGAAGAAGGTATAACGCAACCCGACTCAGTGGTCGAGCAAGTTAAGGACGCTAGAATTAATTCCGGTCATATTCCGGTGGAACGATCAACGCCTTTGGTACATGCTGGTGTCACTTCGACCCAGCCTAACCAAAGTACAGTAATTCCAGAATCTATCAAGACGCCGCTGGAGATTAGACAAACTCTAGGAAAAGAAATCAGAAAAAGCGAAAACACGCTACAGTCTGGTAGACTGTCAGCTCATTCCGGTGATATTCCGGTGATAGAAACACCAACTGGCGGTCAAGGATTAGCATTTTTTGCAGAATCCTCAGCCAGACCCGCGTGTCTGGAAGAAAGATTTCGGATATTGGACATCCAGAAAGAAGGAGACCTATTCGAAGCTGAGGTCCGAAGTATCCTGTGCAAAAACAGCACACCGGAAGGCACGCCATCCGGCGATCCAGATTCTGATAGTTCAACTAATCAACCTCAAGATACAGAAGAAGGACCGGAGACACCCACGATGAACGGACAGCAACAACAACAACAGTTAGGTCAACCAAGGCCGCCTCCAACAGGAGTAACATACACGAAATTTGGTGGATTCCCAGGAGATGACCCAGATGCTCACGTACGCACTTTCGAGATCAGTTATGCAGTCCTCAACCATCCACCGGATCAGGCATATAAGGCCATTGTTTTTCAATCTACACTGGTCAATGAAGCAGCGAGATGGCTCACGGAATATGATATTAATCATTTTGGTACTTACGATGCAGTACGGGATGCCTTTCTACAACGATTCAGACTAAAGAAGAATCCTGCTGAAATCTTTGAGTATCTATAGAACAACCGGCAGAAGGCAAATCAGACTGTCCAGGAATACGCTACTCTCTTTAGAACACATTTACGACAGATACCACAGGCACATGCTAATCTACCTGACGATGTCATCTCTCAATGGTTTATCAATGGACTAACCCCACAATTGAAGCAGATCATGATTATCAGATGTGTTGGAGCAATGACACTGGATGCAGTCATTGCAATGGCTCTACAGTTGGAATCCAAGGTTGGTGGATTTTCAGAAGACTTGGAATGGTTAAGGACAAACAAAAATATGACTGAAGATATAACCAGGCAAGTATACTGCACCACGTGCAAAAATTCAGGCCATACAAGTGCTAACTGTGCACTAAATCAGACATTCTGCGCTATCTGCAACACTGCCGGACACTCCACCAGAAATTGTCTCTACAATGCCAGAATACAAGGAACAGCAACAGTCAATGCTGTTATACAAGAACATGGACAGGCAGCGAATCACTATGTACCTCCGCAACTGAGAAACAATCAACCACAAGGATATCGAAACTACCGAGGACAGAGGAACGATAACTATAATGCAAACCGCTGGCAGAACGAACCACCACCGGAAAAACCCAATTTACCACCGCCACGCTGTCATTTTTGTGGTGAATTCGGACACATTAGAAGATATTGCAAAGACGCAGCTGAGTATGATCAAAGGAAAAGGAGCGGCAAAACCCAATGGCCAACATGGTATAAATTACACCGGTGGAAACGCAAACTGCTACAGTCCAGACCCGATCAGGTAAACAACTGCAGCCAGCAGTAGAAGTATTTGAACCAGGGATACGAGAACAACATAGGATGTATAACAAGGCTAGTCACTGGACCGCCACAGAACCACCAGTGTTCCCAGAACCTATTCCGGTGACTCAGACCTCGTCAGCAAAGGAAGGAATGCAACAAGAGAAAGCAGCAGCAGAACAACCATCAGCAGTAGACATAACAGCAGATACATCGGCAACAGCAGAGACCTCAAGTCCAAAGGAGCAGGATAACCAATCTCAGCAGGCCTGGGAAATTTTATCCAAGGCATCTATCACCTTACCTCTCGGCCAACTTTTGGCGTTAGTACCTGGAATCCGGCAACAGTTTCAACAACATTTTAACCCGGCACCCTCTTGCATTCCGGCAACCGCCGCAGTTCAACCAGAATCTGATTCTACGGTTGATCATGCAGTGCCCTTGATTACAGTATGGTATAAGAATCAGAAGATCACGCAGGTATTAATTGACGGAGGCTCCGGCGTAAACATTGCAACCGCAGCATTATGTAAAAAGCTAGGCTGGACCGAAATCGAACCAGTTCAATTCTTTGTCAGAATGGCTGATCAATCTAGAGTCCATCCCGTAGGACTTGTACGGAATGTACCCATTACTCTACAAGGTACGACTTTCAAAATGACTTTTGTTATACTAGATCTGCCCGAATCCACCTTGGATTACAACCTTCTTTTTGGCCGACCTTGGCTTAAGCATGCAAAGGTAATACAGGACTGGTCTGCGCAAGAGCTCACATTCAAAGATGCCAATCGTAAATATGTGGTAAAACTAGATGCTATACAACCCTGCGAACTTGACGCCAGACCTTATCTCGCTGAACCAGTTCATATCTTAGATGGACTATCAGATGATGAAGAAGAGCAATTTCTGAAGAATAACGTCGACTTAATGTCTCTAGGAACTGTTGATCTACAGTCCGTCATTAATAACTGGAACACTTCAGTTTGTGCAGTAGTAGCTATCACCGAAAAGTCTGAACAAGCAGATACTGCTTCACAACCACTATTCAAGCCAACAGAGGATACAGAGAACCCACAACAATTTTATGTCCGTGAAGACCAGCTGATCACGTACAATCTAGGAGACAAGGACCATCCTCGACCTATAAAAATAAGGCAAAACTTACCGGAAAACTTTCAGGCTAATTTGATTCAGCTCCTTCGCGAATTCTCAGACGTCTTTGCATGGGATTACAAAGATATGAAAGGATTAGATCTGCGCATATATCAGCACAGAGTCATGCTGAAGCCTGAAGCTAAACCGAATAGGCAGTCGAGCTATCGGATGAATCCCAATTATGCATCTCAGGTAAAAGCCGAACTTGACAGATTATTAAAAGTAGGATTCATCGTACCAGTAGAACATGCTGAATGGATTTCACCAATTGTGATTGTGCCAAAGAAAAATAAGCAACTACGAATCTGTGTAGACTACCGAAAATTGAACGCAGCAATAGTACCAGATCCTTTCCCGATCCCCTTTTTGGATACCATGCTTGATAGGGTACCAGGCCACGAAATGTATTCATTCTTAGACGGATACAACGGTTACAATCAGGTTAGAATGGCTGAAGAAGATATACCAAAAACTGCTTTCATTACCAATTGGGGAGTCTTCGCCTGCACCGTAATGTGGTTCGGATTAAGAAATGCACCAAGTACATTTCAGCGATGTATGCAGGAGATATTTTCTCCTTATCTCACTTCATTCATGCAAGTATATCTTGACAACTTCTCAATCTTTGGGAAGATGATAGCACATTTAAGTCATTTACGATGTTGTTTTCAGAAGTGTAGAGAATATAGACTCTGCCTTAATCCAAACAAATCCGTGTTTGCGGTCTCATGTGGCAAACTACTTGGGCATATTGTATCTACTCAAGGTATCCGAGTAGACCCAGATAAGATTTCGGCAATTTTAGAAGCCCCGGTACCCGCAACTCCAAAAGAAGTAATGCGTTTTATCGGTCAAATACGGTGGCATGGCAGACACTTACGGTGGCTTGCTCACCTTGCAGTACCACTGAACAGGCTAATCACAAAAACTCCCCGACAGTTTGAATGGACTGAAGAATGCCAAACTGCATTTGATCGGCTCAAGTATCTCCTGACACAAGCCCCAATTTTACAACCACCGGACTGGGACAATCCGTTCCATGTTTTTGTCGACGCTTCAGATATTGCAATTGGCAGTATTCTGATGCAGCAAACAGATAAGTGGTTTCGCCTTGTTTATTACGCCAGTAGAAGGCTTGCACCGGCAGAAAAGAACTATTCCACTACTGAAAGAGAATGTCTAGGATTGATTTACTCAATCAAAAAGTTCAGACATTATCTACTAGGCTGGAAGTTTACCTTTCATGTGGACCATGCTGCCCTTGTTTATCTAGTAAGACAGCAGCATTTAGGTGGACGATTAGCACGATGGGTGCTACTTTTACAAGAATTCGACTGTGACGTCATTCACCGACCCGGAAAAGCACATGCCCTAGCAGATTTCTTATCTCGCCTGGATTCCGGTGAAGCTCCGCTAGGCATAGATGACACGACTCCTGCGATTTATAATGCTGAACCACTATCCGAGGAAACGGCCAACCTACAAGCACCATCTACATACTATGATCAGATTTTAACTTTTCTCACCGAAGGATGCTTCCCATCTGAGACAACCAAGGCAGTTCGAAGGAAATTAGCAGTCTTTAGCCGCCGATTCCGGCTAGTAGCAGGAGAACTATATTATGCAGATCATACCGGAATCTTACTTCGCTGTATTCCACCTCATGAGTTTAATTCAGTTATCACTTTGGCGCACTCAATTCCTTCTGGAGGCCATTTTGCAGTAGACTTAACTCACCGGAAAATTCTGCAAGGAGGTCTCTGGTGGCCAACGATATACAGAGATGTCGCACAGTTTGTTAAACAATGTGATACTTGTCAAAGAACTGGTCAGCATTTGCAAAGGCATCTTTTTCCTCTGCAACCCATCTTACCACTCGAACCATTTCAGAAATGGGGACTAGATTTTATCGGTCCAATCACACCCCCAGCAGTCTTCACTAACAACAGATACATACTAACCTGTACAGACTATGCAACAAGATGGGCAGAAGCCTGGGCTTTACGATCTGCTACAGCGGTTACGGTAGCAAAATGCCTACTCACGGATGTCTTCCCACGATTTGGCTTACCCCTAGAAATTGTCTCAGATCAAGGCACTCATTTTGTAAACAATCTAATGAAGGCCCTTACACAATCATTCCAGGTCACACATAAATTTAGCTCTCCTTATTATCCACGTGCTAATGGATTGGCCGAAAGTACAAACAAATCACTATTGAATATCCTCCGGAAATTGATCATGGAAGCACCGGAAAGATGGGATCAACTACTACCTGCAGTATTATGGGCATAATGGACTACATATAAGGTAACAACAGGCTTGACACCTTTCAAACTAGCTTATGGCTTAGAAGCAATAGCACCCATGGAAATAGTCATCCCAAGTCTGCGTGTAGCAATCACTCAGAAGATGCTACCGGAATATTCGCTGACAGCACGAATGGACGCACTCAGAGAACTTGATGAGCATCGATGGCTCAGTTTTTTAACTATGCGCGAAGTACAACTAAGGCAAGCCAAGACACGAGATCGATATTTGAAGACTCCAATCTTTTCGGTAGGCCAGCTTGTACTCTTCTATAACGCAAAATCGGATAGAGCAGCAGGAAAATTCAAACTACGATGGTTCGGCCCTTTCAAGATCTCAGAACAAATCGGTCCGGCAACTTTTCGGTTGACTACGTTGACCGGAAATCCACTTCCAAAGGTAATCAATGGGTCGAAGCTGCGGCCGTATTATCCCACTACTAGTACGCATTAAATTATTCAGCGGCGAACCGTGTTTTGTATAAATTTTTTGCGTTTTCTTTTTTCTCCCTTTTTTAGTCGTGTTTTGTACGAATCTTTATGTTACCAGCCACCCCTCCCTACCGGTCACTCAAGCACGCACGCCAACATGTAAACAGTATCATTCCCGCACCGCACAATGATACCCACCCCCCCTTCCCACCCCCACCGTGTTCTCCTTATTTAACCCCCTCGGTCGCGCCATAAACGTTATCGTGTTCTCAAGATTATACGTATTATCCCTGTCCTCTGTGTTGCCTGTAAGTGTGCTCGTGAACACTATGGAAGCGCTAGCCAACTACGCTGCTTTCCGTGATGGTATCCCGACAGACGTCGGCGAATACCTGCGCTGCAGAGGGTTGGCTAACTTCGCTGAGTTGCCCTGACACTCAGTGGAAGCCCATCCCTTCTCCGCGCAGATCATCCATGCCATCGCCCAATTCCCCATCACCGAACGACAGTGGGTCTTCCCTTCCCTCCCATATAGAACCGTCATCACCTTCCAAGCCTTTTCTGCAGCCTACCGCCTCACCCCGCAAGGACGCAAAAATGGCCCTAGCATCCCTATCGCTCGCATGACCGAACTCTTCCCCCGCTCCTCATCAAACGAATATGCCATTCTCTGCCGCCCAGAACCCGAAGGGTCCGCCCTACAGTTCCTCGTAGCAATTCTCAACCTGCAAAAACGAACCTACGGCATCTCTCACCCCTTCTATTCCGCCTTGGAGTTAGCCGCCCGGGAACCCGTAAACTTTGCCTCCTACTTCTTCCAAAGAATTCATAAGGAATCCGTAGCTATAGTAAAGCAACTCCAAAAGGGCACCTCTCCGCGCTCTCGCCTTCCCCACATCATTTCATTCCTCTTCCCAACCATTCTCGCCGCACAACCCCCACCCACAGGCCTAGCACTTAGGCACGAAGAATCAGCACAACCGCTCGAGGAAACTGAAGAAGACGACGAAGAGATCAATCAACTCTTCCGCACTAAGCGAATCCGGATCAGCTCTTCAGAAAGTGAAGTCCAAGGATCCGCCGGAAAGAAACAAGACGCCGAAGAAGACAAACAAGAAGAAACATACCACGACACCGCCACTTCAATACACAACGACACTTCGACAGAGCAACAAGACCAGCAAAACCAAGCAGAGACAGAGATAGTATCCACCGAAAAGGAATCCGAGCATCAACAGGACGAACCGGACTCCGCCACAAAAGCACTGGATGAGCTCATCGCAGCTATCAATCATACAGAAGCTGAACAACAGACAGTTGCCAAGGTAACTACGACTGACTCTGTTCTGCCCACCCCACCTGTCAACCCCGACCTCCCACCGGAACCACCCCGCCAACCCGGTTCTGAACCCACACCATCCTCCTCTTCCTCCCCTAACTACTCTCCGCCAAACTCCCAGAACCTACTCACCGATACGTCCTCTCAGCCTCGTCAGCCACCACCACCACACAACGTATTTTCCGAACTAGCCTCCATGGGGCAGTTCCTCATGCATTTATCACACCAGCTGCCAGCACAGTTTCAGGAAGCCACGGACAATCTGAAGGCAGAATACCAATATAAGGTCGACGTACTGGAAGCAGATATCACCCCCCTCCAGGAAGAGATCGAAGCCATAAAGACTGAGAATCATCAGCTACAGACACAGTTAGCAGCACTCCAAGCCAAACTCTCGGCAGAACAGACTCTAGTAGAACAAAGAGATGCCGCCCTCGAGCAACTTGCAGCCAAAGAATGACTCCTACACGCCGCGCATGAAGAAATCCGAGCCCTGAAGACCACTCTCCACGAAAACGAAGATATCAATGCCTCTCTCGAAGAGTTGATCGCAGAGACAAAGACTCAATTGCAGGAGTCCATCCAGAAGAATCAGAACCAACAGAAAGCAACCGAACAAGTCCAAGAACAGTTACGGCGAGCCGAAGAATGCACAAATGAAGTTAACAGTATCCTAAAACGCCAACTGATACGGGAAGGACAATACCTCAAGGATATCGACAAGACGCGCAGAGAACGAGATGCATTTAAGAAAACTCTTGATTTCCAAACCCAACAGTTTGAACGCCAAGACAACCAAGTGCGTAACCAGAAGGAGTATATTACAGAGCTGAAGACCAAACTGGCCGAAATGAAGACTTCTAGGGATGCTGCACTATCCAACGATTTCTATCTACAGGAAGCTTTTGTGCAGACCCAGGCCGAGAACGTGCTCACCGAAGCAATCGCACTTAGCTCTGTTAGAATAGATGCGCAAGTTTTAGAGCCCGACACGCTAAAACAACTACTAGAAACCCTTAAGAAAAAGATAGCTCGCACATTTAGATCGGCTAGGAGTATGTATCTCGAAGGTCTCATCGAAGAATAAGTATATTCGCCCATCCAAATTCATAATGTATGAATATGATAATCAACTTTTGGTTTTCTGACATTTTCGCACATGAAAAGTCTTGTTCAGTCTAGCACCAATCTACAGTGTAACACGCGGCATAATGATTTTTACTCTGATACAAATATTATCAAGGGAGGGAAGAGTCATGTCCTACTGACATACAATCAGTATAGCAAATGGCTGTTCAAGCACCGGTGTTTATAAAATGCGTATACAGAGCATAGCTTTCTTCATTAGTATTCTTCGAGATTCAGCGCCAGTTAGCAACTTCCAGCATATTCTTCTGAGCAACCCTTAACCAAGCATGTCGGAATCTGACATTCTCCGTTGGCAACTCAGAAAGCGCGCCCCTACACCGACCCACGTGGTAACGACAACAGATACTACCCTCCAAGAGGATGCAGATGACGCAGTAACTTCTGCATCCCTAAGAACTCAGCATAAATTCTCCAACGAATTTAAAATCGATCTCGACATCAAGTCGAAAAAGAATGAAGACTGGCTACGAAAGATAGGGCTCCTCCAGTTTGCCCAATTACCATGGGAGCAGTGGATTGCTAATGACGATGCAGAGGACCAATTACATAGCATGCGACAAACCAGCGGCTTCATTCTCAATCAGGTACGATTTTCGCCCTAGCTCGTCTCAGCCGTATTTAAACTACCACTCTATCATGGCGCCCGATATCTTAAATGTTCAAATGAGGATCTGAGAAAGGAATTTGGAGACTGTGAAGGCCCCCGACGGTATTACATGTTGAAAAATGCCACCTATCACCGACGAGAACAATTTAAATGGTATTTAGAAAAGCTCTATTTACTAGTAAAATTCGACTTAATGTCGAAAGAAAATTTTTCCCCCCTATTACATGCCAAAGAAGGAGGTCCGGTTAGCTGGACACATTGGCTGTATAACCACCTCTACGCACAAATCATTGTCGGGGATAAGAGAAGATCCCACACCAACAGCAGACTAGCAGCCTATTTAGCTGCTATATTTAATTTTTTCCAATCAGTAAAGGCTAAGCAGCTACACTGGTCCCCCCCTTTTTATCCCGGTGAACATGATCGAATAGATACAGAACACCACACAGAGCCTGAGGAAGCAGCTCAACCCTCCACCTCGTCTGCATCTTTCTTCCACACAGGTAACAGCGCACAGAACCAGACCGTAGGGACGCCGTTTCGGCTGTCCATTAAACGACGAATGGCAGACAACTTTCCAACTGCCAGTCCAGAGCAAGCACCGGACGATCTCCAACCCGATTTTGTCATAAGGATGCAAAACTAACTACAAGAGGTTTCTCAATACTTGCGGCAACAAGAACAAGCGATTCAGCACAAAAACGAGTTATTATTTGCCACGATGACTAAGTCCAATTCATTAATGACACAGATGCAAAAAGAATGGGATGGCAAAGAAGCTTTAATACAGGTGTTACAGAGTAACAACCGGCATCTAATGGCAGAATTGATCACCGCAAAAAAGTGTGTTCAAGACTTTAATCAGTGGCAGCAAACTATCCAAACACAAATTCAAGCCGAAATGTCAAGTTTTTCTACCCTGAATGCTCACCTGCAAGCCGAAAATGAAATTTTGCAGTCAAGGATACAAGTTTTGCAGGAGTTCAAAAAGCAGATATTAAAAGATGAGGGCGTAGAACTAAATGCCACATTGATGACAAATGTGGACATAGACTTATTAAAACAGCAATTGGATAGTCGTGTTCAAAATAGTTGGACACTTTTTAGCAGGAGATGGCTGGCTATACTTGTTCCGCCACTTGAACAAGTGCGGTCAGAAAGGATTGGGGAGTCAAACCCTGGCATGGACCGACAGGCAGTGCAAAAGGATGTTGAAGACAGTAATGCACCTGCGGGTTCGAGTCCACCGTGCGTGCCAATGTTAGAGGGCCGCCGAATCAGGACGGATGAACCCGGACAGGTGCCTTAAATGTAAAAGTGCTGGACGACCGCCGAACAAGGACAAGAGTACGAGGACAGGGAGTTTAAATGAAAAAGAGAATCTTTCAGGGAACGCGCAGGTAACTGCAGAAGAGCGCACCCTTGTAAAAAATCCCCTATTTAAGGCAATGAAAAGAAAGAGCAGGCAGTCCCTGTTTTTTTGCGGGAATTGTAGCGTGTTGTTTGATTAAGTCTCACTGAGATTGCTATCACGTCTTGTGTGCGCGTATATGTTGTTGAAAGGATAAGTTCTGCTTGATCTGTTCCGTCTGTAGTCCTACTAGTTGATTACACTCACCATAATACGGAATGACGAATTAGTTGTATTGTGTGGCGAAACTGTTCGGTGATGGTTAAGTATGATTCTGAGTGTGAACAAGCGTGACATGTTATTTCTTAGTTCTTCTGGGAAGTAAGTAGCGCGAAGAGTAATCGCGAATTAATTGTTTGTAGAGTCCTTGTGAGCGATTGAAGTTGTTAATACACCATATATTTGTTGTTTACCTCAACTTCGGAAGATTAGTAGCTGTAACGGTCTGAGTATGAGTAGAACAGTGGCGGTGTATGTTTGTTGAGGAGATTAACTGTTCGAATCCGCGTGACTTTAAGGCATACGGTCTAATTGGCATACCTACCTACTTTGAAGAAGTACGCAGTAGGTAATTTTGTTATTGAAGTATCTTTTGCGTGTAGAGTACGTAATCGGCCGACTACCCTCAGTCCTGTAGTTCTAATTCCAATACACTGAACAGACTTCCGTTGTTCAGGGACGGATACTGAGCTAAGGACGGAACGACCGTAAGATTGTGTGTTAAATTGGGAAAATAGTACAGGGCCTCTGTCTAACAGACCCCTACCACTCCCAAGAACCCACGTGGCTAAGAGAGGGATTGCGGTTAGAAGTATTTGGAACCGATCGAACGTGAAGTATCTGAATCGAAGTAGAGTAACGCTTAAACCCATAAACGAGTAGCAGTCTAACATTAACAAAGGACCGAGGCAAACTAGATGTAAAGGCAAAGAAAGCAGTTTTTATTGGATATCCTGTTGAAAGCAAAGGATACAGGTTTTATGTTCCAGCGACAGGTGAAGTTATTCTTTCATGTAATGCTTATATTGCTGAAGATAAGGTTTATGATAAAGAAGCAGAAATTCTGGAGTTCATTATTGAAAATGACTATGGAATTTTTTAGAAAGATTCTGGATGTACATCTTCAGCCATATCAGGAGGGAGTTAAAACATAAATTCCTAGTATTCAAGAAAAAGTTGAAGAAAGAGGAATTTTACAACCTTCTACAGAGTCAGTTCCACAAGAAACTTTGATTCCCGAAATGGAAGAAGTTAAAGTTCTAGAAAGTCCTAGTACCTCGGCAGGACAAGTTCCTGAACCTGTGGAAGCTGAAAGTTCAGAAAGAGTTTCACCACTATTCAAGGATACACCTACGTGGTTATATCAAACTTAGAAAGATACTGGTATAAAAATTTTTACTGGAAGAACAAGGAGTCAGACTAGACAACAACAACAAGATCATGTAAGAACAAGAAGTCAAACTAGATAGCAAAAAGATCATGTACGTTTTGCTGAAGACTTCAAGATTCATGATATTTTGGCACTTACGACTATTGAAGATGAACCTGCATGTGTTAAAGATGCACTTAACATTCCTATTTGGAGAAAAAATATGCAAGAAGAGATTGATTCTATTCATAGGAATCAAACTTGGCAGCTATGTGAGTTACCAGAAGGAAAGAAGGCTATAGGTGTAAAATGGATCTTCAAAATCAAAAGGAAAGCAGATGATACTATTGATAGATACAAGGCCAGGTTGGTTGTCAAAGGATATGCACAACAAAAAGGTATTGATTATGATGAGACATTTACTCCTACGTCTAGGATGACTATTATTAGGTCAGTACTTGCTCTAGCAGCACATTTTGGTTGGCATATATATCAACTTGACATTAAGACTTCTTTTCTAAATGGTGATTTACACGAGGATGTGTATATTCAGTAGCCAGAAGGTTTTGAAGAGACAGGTAAAGAACACTTGGTGTGTAAGCTTATAAAATCTTTGTATGGTTTAAAACAGGCACCTAGAGCATGGTATGAAAAGATACATACATATCTTTTATCCATTGGTTTCCATAACTCAGATGTGGCTCCAACTCTTTATGTCAAAGCTAAAACAGGTATGATGATTATAGCAATCATTTATGTGGATGATATTATAGTCACAGGTCCCAGAGATGAAGATTTGCAGATGTTCAAAGAAGAATTGAAGCAAACATTTGATGTGAATGATTTAGGCATTCTACATTATTATCTTGGGATTCAGTTTCTGTTTCGAGATGAGTGTATCTACATGACACAACAGAAGTACATTGAGAAACTTTTGGAAAGGTTTTAGATGGGTGATTCCAAACCTATGCAAACACCTATAGATCAGAACATATCTTTACAAATGTTAGTAGATGCAGAGCCATTTGATGCTACTCTATATAGTTAAGCAATTGGTTGCTTGATTTATCTTTGTAATACACGTCCTGATATACAGTTTGCAGTTTCTCAAGTATCAAGGTTCATGCGGTAACCGACAGTGTTACATTGGAAAGCAGTAAAGCGGATCTTTCGTTATTTGAAGGGAACTTCAAATTATGCTATGGTATTTTCAAAATCTACACATTTGTTACTAGAAGGATTTTCAGATTCTGATTGGGCAGGTGATAGAGACACAAGAAGAAGTACTAGTGGATTTTGTTTTTATCTTGGAGATTGTCTTATCTCATGGTTTTCAAAAAGACAACCCACTATGCCACTTCATCGTGTGAAGCTGAATATCGTGCAGCATTTACAGCTACTCTAGAGTCAGTATGGTTGCAGAAGATTTTCAGTTATCTTGATGTAAGAGTACATCAACCCATTCAAATATTTTTGGATAGCCAGAGTGTTGTAGCTATAGCTAAGAATCCAGTGCATCATGCAAGGACAAAGCATATAGAGGTACACTACCACTATATTCGAGAGCAGATAGCTAAGAAGCACATTGAGCTGGTTTATGTTCCTTCTAGTGAGAATGTTGCAGATATATTTACCAAAGCATTGACTAGAGAGTCATGAGAAGATTTGCAGGTTACTGAAGCTTGTACCAATATAACATTGAAGGAGGGATTGTTGGAAGTCAACGTTTATATTGGCTTAACAATTAGCTTCACTAAGAAGCATCAACTTCAAGTCTTAGTTCTACAATAGACTATATAGAAGTTTTACTCTTAGAGACTACTTCAAGCAGTCGACGGGCGCAACATGCATATAGGAGAGTATTTCTAAAGTCTTGTACAACAAAACTACGTGGTCGACTTGGTCTAACCCATCGCTTCTTAAAGCTTCCTCATTGACCAGGGTTCAATTGATGGAGAGTGTTAATCTCCAAAAGAACAAGTTAACCTTGAAGTTAGATCACCTCTATATCAAGGTTAACCTTAGACTCCACCAAACTTAAAGATCATCCACCAAATTATCAGAAATATTGAAAGTTCTGAAAAATTCAACTTCTCTGAAAAGTCTGCTGCAGATTAGTCACTCATTGACTAATCAATCCTGTAAAGTTTTTGATAAAACTTTGCACAACACTTCGCCTTGAGGTTGCGCAACTTTGCCAAGTTAAATCTTTCAAAAAGATTAAGTACACACTGAGAAATGTGTGAAACACTTTACCTATGTCTGAAAGTGCTTCTCTGCAATGGCGACTTTGACACCTGTAACTTCTTAGCACTGGTTCTCCCAACTCTGAACCCGTTTCATCAAGATCTTCTAGCCATAGATGGCTTACCTTCCAACTTAGATTTTAAGCCCTCATTTGTGTAAAACTTTACACTATGGACTGAGCAATGATCATTTCATTGAAGATGAAATGTGCGCCAGATTTCTCGACTGTTAGAACATTCTTACATATGAATGTTCCTAATCAAAATTCTCACAGCCTGATTACAATTAATCTCTCAAATTCTAGCCATAGATAGATTAGCTATGGACTTAGATACGTGCAAAAGGATTTCTCAAAAGATTAAGCACAGAGGGAGCAGACAGCAAAATATCGGGCGCAAAATTTTTCGATTTCTCAGAAAATTTACATCTAAGTGAGAATGGACAATTCACTCACTCTTCATGTGTCTAATGACACTAATTTCTCTCTCCCTATTCTCAAATCTCTTCTATTCTACTTGCCCGACATTTTCCAACATATTTATAGATGAATATATACAAGTGTATGACTAAACAAAGATATAAGTCATCTAATGTACATATGTGTACATGTCTTTTGATTTTTCTGAATATCTCCTTCCTTCAATCACCTGACTTTGTTTTCTTCTTGACTCCTTGTCTTCATTCCTCCATAATTCTTCAATTGATGATTGTCATGCACCAACAGCTCCCCCTCAATCATTAATTGAGGTTCTTCTCTATCTTCTTGATTCCTGCCATATCCTTGAATCTTTGTAGTTTTGGTCCATCTAAACTTTTTGTCATCATATCTGCAACTTGATCTTTTGTGGGAGTGTGTATGACTTCAATCTCCTTCTCAATGACCTTCTCTCTCAGAAAATGATACTGTATTTCAATATGCTTAGTTCTAGCATGAAATACAGGATTAGCTGCCAAGTATAATGAACTCATATTGTCTCCACAAATAATAGGAGTACTCTGAATCACATCAAAAACTTTCAAAAGTGTCTTTAGCCATATTACCTCTTTTGCAGCTTCCACCATACCTTTATATTCTGCTTCTGTAGATGACAAAGCAACTGTATGTTGCTTCTTGGAACACCATGAAATCAATTTGTCTCCTACATAGCACAAGTATCCATGTGTTGATCTTCTATCATCCACATTACCTGCCCAATCTGCATCACTATATATCTTGATTTTTGTATCTGAAGTAAATCCATAGTACAACCCTTCTTTGAGTGTACCCTTGATGTACCTAAGTACTCTTTGTCCTGCAATCCAATGTTCCTTTCTAGGGCAATGCATAAATTGTGAAAGCACACCAACTGCATATGATAAATCAGGCCTTGTCAATGTAGCATAAATCAAGCTACCAACCAAACTTTGATAGATTTTCATATCTCTGAACTCTTCTCCTCCAAACCTAGACAATTTATGGTTCACTTCCAAAGGTGTAGGTGCAACCCTGCAATCTTCCATTTTAAATTTGGTTAGCAAATTTTTAAGATACCTTTCTTGAGTCACATATACTCCATGTTGAGTATAAGTGATCTCCATTCCCAAGAAGAATGATAGGTTCCCCAAATCACTGATTTTGAACTCTTTCTCCATCTGCTTTTTGATCATTTGTATCCCCTTATCATCTGTTCCTGTAAGTATTATGTCATCAACATAAATACACACATAAATGAATCCATTTTCACTTGCTTTGACTAGCAAGCTACTATCTGCCTTTGATGCTTGAAAACCAAGATCATTCAAGAATTTTACAAGCCTATAATTCCAAGCCCTTGGGGCTTGCTTCAACCCATACAAAGCTCTCTTGAGCTTACACACATAATTTGGACTCACTTGATCTTTGAACCCATCTGGTTGCTCCATGTAGACTTCATCTGAAATGTAACCATTCAAGAAAGCATTTTTAACATCTAATTGAGACAACTTCCAACCTTTACAAGCAGCAATTGCAATGAGTGTCCTGATGGTTGTCATCTTTGCCACAGGACTATAAGTCTCATCATAGTCCACTCCATATGTCTGTGCATACCCTTTCACAACAAGTCTAGCTTTGTACCTAGACACACTTCTATCTGCAAACCTTTTAGTTTTGTAAACCCATTTACAACCAATGATTTTCTGACTATTAGGTTTAGGAACCAAATCCCATGTTTGATTCTCTATCAATGCAGCATAATCCTCTTGCATAGCATCTTCCCAATTCTTCTTCCCTTTGGCTTCTTCATATGTAGAAGGGTCTTCATCTGCTTTTACCAAATAAGCATAATCTTTAGTAGTCAAGAATGAAGTGTCATAGCTATACCTTGTAGGTTGCCATTTGTGCCTAGATGATCTCCTAACTTCTGCACTTCTTGAGGTCTCTGGTTCATCACATTCTGGATCAAACCTTGGCCTCTCTTCAACTTCAATCTGTACTTCATTACTCTCACTTTCATCAAGTAATTGAATCTTTGCTTTACCTTTCCTTTGTTCCACTACTTCTTCATCATCTGCATGTACATTATACTTACCTGCATACCAAGTACCTTGCTCATCAAATGTAACATCCTTGGATACAATAAATTGCTTTGTGGATGGACTCCACAACCTGTATCCCATTTGCTTATCATCATAACCAATGAATACATACTTCTCTGCCTTAGGCTCCAACTTATGCCTCAATTGAGATGGCACATATGCATATGCCAAGCATCCAAATATTCTGCAATGATCCAAGGTAGGTTTCTTACCCCACCAAGCTTCATATGGTGTCATACCCTGCAAAGCTTTACAAGGCAATCTATTAACCAAATATGTAGCTGTATTAACAGCCTCAGCCCACAAATAATTTGGGCAATTCTTCTCTTTCATCATGGACCTTGCAAACTCAACAAGAGTCCTATTTCTTCTTTCTGCTACCCCATTTTGTTGAGGAGAGTACCTGCAAGTAACTTCTCTCTTTATACCTGCATTCCACAAATAATCATTGAACTCATTTGAAAAATACTCTCCCCCTCCATCTGATCTTAGTCTCCTCAATTTTTGACCTGTAATCCTTTCTGCATATGCATGATAGTGTTTAAATGTATTAAACACTTCTGACTTTTCCTTAATCACATAAATTGTGATCCACCTGGTAGCATCATCAACATATACGAAATAATATCTTGAACCATTTATACTAAAGTCCTTTGAAGGACCCCACACATCTGTATGCACCAATTCAAGTCTTTCTGAATACATAAACCCATGCTTGGAATAGGATTGCTTATGAGCCTTACCTAATTGACATGCCTCACATCTGTATGTCATGTGTTGACCTGCAATGTTAGGCATTCCAAGCACTGAATCATTGTTAATCATTTCTTTGATACCTCTTTCATTAAAGTGTCCAAGTCTTTTGTGCCAAAGATCCAATTCTGACACCTTCTGCTCTCCATATGTGAACATAGCATGTCCAACATTTCCTTGTACCTTCAATGTGAAAAGCCTTCCTTCTTTCTTTCCTGCAATAACTTGTTTATACCCTTGACTAGGGTCTTCCACATAAACTCCATCATTTGTAAACCTTACCTCATATCCTTTTTCCACAATTTGACCTACACTGATCAAATTCTTTGGAATTGTGGGAACATAGAGTACCTTACTCAGAAGAGTGCTCCCATCCTTAGCTTTGACTGAACCAATTGACTTTACCTTATGCTTTGTATTATCACCTGTCTGCACTGTATGATTAATTGCATTATGATCTAGGTCAGTCATCAAAGCAATATTTCCACTTAAGTGATTACTACATCCTGAATCAATATAGAACACTCTCATGTCCTCATGTGAGGTTTCACATGTATTCATAATGAGAGTCGAATCCTCCTTTTGATCTGATGCATAGTTGTAGTAGGTGTTATTATAGGATTGATTTTGGAAGCTTCTTCCACCACCTCTTCCAAAAGAACTCCTACCACCTCTACCTCTGAAATTTCCTCTCTGAAATCTACCACCTCTTGCTCTTTGATTAAAGTTCTGATAATTACCATTGTTTTGATTATTGTGCCAACAATCATGAGATAGATGATTGGTCTTACCACATATCCAACAAGCTCTTGCATTCTCTTTGTTGTTTCTGCCTCTTCCTCTACTCCTGCCATTTCCTCTTCCTCTTATGAAATTTGCTTGGTTTGATGTACCTTCTTCTTCACCTGATTGTTGCTTCCCTTTGTTGACTTTCTTCTTGTCTTTAGAATACATTGCATGACCTGCACTCTTATCAACATCTCCTTTGATATCATTCTCAAAAGTTAGCATATGACCTAACAATTGATTCAAATCAGGAGTAAAGTGATCTAATGAAAGTTCTGTAGATAAAATGAAAGGCTTCCATTTCTCATCTCCTCTTAGTCCTGTGAGTATTTGTCTTACCAATTTGTCTTCTTCAATATCTTCATCAACTGCACCTAAAGAATCTGCAATGTCCTTCATCTTTGTCACATAATCAGAAATTGATTGTGAGGCCTTCTTCTTGAAGGTAGTAAACTCTGCCCATAGTGAAGCCTTCCTTGATTTGGTTGTATTTTGGAAATGCTCTTCCAAAGCATTCCAAATGTCACAAGCACTTTCAAGTCCTCTAATGTGAGGAAGCAAATAGTCATTGACTGCCATGTAGATGATGCTTCTTGCTTGAGCATCCTTCTTCATCCAATTCTTCAAATCTGCAAGCTCCTCCCTAGTTGGAACACTAGGATCTCTGAATTCTGGCTTTTCTTCATCTCCTGTGATGTATCCTATCAGATCTTTGCTCATAAGGTGAGCTTCCATCCTCATAGACCATGCAGGATAGTTCTCTCTATCCAATTTTTCAATTTGGAGACTATCTCCCATCTTTGATTCACCTGTAGTCTCAAAACTTTAACCTTTACAGATAATGAATGTACCTTTACTTCGAATGTTGCTCCTTCTGATCCTTTTGATACTCTTTGTATGTCTTCCTTCAAGTTTTCTTCAACCTTTATCCTTCTGCACCTTCAAGATGTAAAGATTTGTACTTCTGCAATAGTCGGAGTCCTTTTCACTTCAATTTTGACACAACCTGCTCTGATACCACTGATGGAGAGTGTTAATCTCCAAAAGAACAAGTTAACCTTGAAGTTAGATCACCTCTATATCAAGGTTAACCTTAGACTCCACCAAACTTAAAGATCATCCACCAAATTATCAGAAATATTGAAAGTTCTGAAAAATTCAACTTCTCTGAAAAGTCTGCTGCAGATTAGTCACTCATTGACTAATCAATCCTGTAAAGTTTTTGATAAAACTTTGCACAACACTTCGCCTTGAGGTTGCGCAACTTTGCCAAGTTAAATCTTTCAAAAAGATTAAGTACACACTGAGAAATGTGTGAAACACTTTACCTATGTCTGAAAGTGCTTCTCTGCAATGGCGACTTTGACACCTGTAACTTCTTAGCACTGGTTCTCCCAACTCTGAACCCGTTTCATCAAGATCTTCTAGCCATAGATGGCTTACCTTCCAACTTAGATTTTAAGCCCTCATTTGTGTAAAACTTTACACTATGGACTGAGCAATGATCATTTCATTGAAGATGAAATGTGCGCCAGATTTCTCGACTGTTAGAACATTCTTACATATGAATGTTCCTAATCAAAATTCTCACAGCCTGATTACAATTAATCTCTCAAATTCTAGCCATAGATAGATTAGCTATGGACTTAGATACGTGCAAAAGGATTTCTCAAAAGATTAAGCACAGAGGGAGCAGACAGCAAAATATCGGGCGCAAAATTTTTCGATTTCTCAGAAAATTTACATCTAAGTGAGAATGGACAATTCACTCACTCTTCATGTGTCTAATGACACTAATTTCTCTCTCCCTATTCTCAAATCTCTTCTATTCTACTTGCCTGACATTTTCCAACATATTTATAGATGAATATATACAAGTGTATGACTAAACAAAGATATAAGTCATCTAATGTACATATGTGTACATGTCTTTTGATTTTTCTGAATATCTCCTTCCTTCAATCACCTGACTTTGTTTTCTTCTTGACTCCTTGTCTTCATTCCTCCATAATTCTTCAATTGATGATTGTCATGCACCAACATCAATCCCCACTCGCTGCGGTAACAAGTTCGTGCTTTTTAATAAAGCAATTCGAAAAACTCTTCACAGAAAAAGCCGTTCAGGATAGATGTGTTTTTTTTCTGTTATTGTTCTATGATTGTAGCTTTTAAGCTTTCTTTTAGCTTTTCATGGATACTCAAATACTATATAATAAGGCCTTGCCTCATTGTGTAACTCACTCACTCAAAGATCTAGATCTTGGAGATCTTCTTGAAGATAGAGTGTTCTCACACTCTTGAAGGAGGTGAAGTTGTGGTGAAGGAGAGGCTACTCTCATTGCAGCAGGAAGTCTTCTACGAGGTGGTGGTAACTATCTTTTGTGAGTTAACCTTGTGGTTGATTTACAATTTCGTTACACTATTTTGTTAGCTTCGTTGCTTCATTCTCTTCACACACACTTAGATTATTTCGACATAATCTAAATTTTGTATCATCATCTTCTTATTCTTCCATTAGTGAGTGCACCACTTTATATGGTTGAGTAGTACTCCCATGTTGTAATTTGGACATCTATTATTTTTAGTGAAGTAAACATTCAGCTTACGTTCCCTATCCTTGTCTCAAGATCTCTTTCTTTCTCTATCTCACTTATCATCTTGTCAATTAAGTTGTGTATGCTCAAAAGGTTTTAGTATTGGAACGATCTTGGGGCCCCAAATTCCAACATTTCTCACATCCAATTGATACATATTGCGATTCCTAGATGCAGCCACAATTACCAATACTCTGATGGTTGGCATTTAGCCACAGGTGAAAATGTCTCTTCATAATCATCTCCTTGGGTTTATGCAAAACCCTTAGCCACAAGTCTAGCTTTATAGTTGTTTATGGATCCATTTGAGTTCCTTTTTATTTTTTAAATCCATCCAGAGCCAATTACCTTCATTGATGCCCTTGTAGGTACTAGCTCCCAAGTATCCTTCTCTTGAAGTGCTTCTATTTCTTCATCCATAGCTTCCTTCAATTCTGCCTTGGACTTACTTCTTCATATGAGGAAGGCTCTTCATGTGAATAATCTTTAGTAAGATAAATGGAATGCTTAGTAACCAATGAAGTATCATACCCATATCTCATTGGCTTCTTGTTCTCCCTTTGTGATCTCCTTAGAGTTTAGCTGGATGATTTAGCTACGTCTTCCAGCCTCTTCATCTTGGCCTTTCCCTTTGATTTCCATGCTTTGAATTCTTCTAAGTTGATGATGTCCTCGTCATCTAATTTAATGTCTTCAATTTGGTTGGCTTCACCTTGGTGAGGCTTGGAAATTCCTCTTCCAAGTCATATGGTAGCTTGACCTTCCTGCATTCACTTTCAAACCAACAATCATTCTCATCAAACAAAACATCTCTACCAACCATAAATCCTTTGTTGGATGGATTATAAAGCATGCATCCTTTCTTATTTACATCATACCCTATGAATATGCATTTCTCTTCTTAGGGTCTAGCTTACCTCTGATTTGAGATGGAACATGCACATAAGCAACACTTCCAAATATTCTACAATGATCAAGTGATGGCCTTCTACCATGCCATGCTTCATATGGGGTCATCCCATCAAGTGATTTGGATGGCAGCTTGTTAATTAGATAATAAGCAGTACACACACTTATTGCCCACAAATAATTAGGTAATTTCTTGTCATTAAGCATTGACCTAGCTGCTTCCACAATCAACCTGTTCATCCTCTCCGTTACCCCATTTTGCTAAGGGGTATACCTTGTAGTAATCTCCCTTTTCATACCTCTGTCCTACAAAAATGCATCTAATTCATTGGAGAAGTACTCATCTCCTCCATGTGACCTTATCCTCTTTAGACTTCCTCCTATTTGATTTTCCACAAGTGCAAGATACTTTTTGAAGCAACTGAACACTTCATCTTTATGTTTTATAATGTACAAGATAGTCCACCTATCGAAAACATCATTGAATGACACATAATACCTTGAGCCTGAAATTGAAGGGTCCTTGCTTGTCCCCATACATCTGTGTGGATAATTTCCAAGTAATCCTCATGCATATAGCCTTTCTTTGTGAAGGGTAACCTTTGTGATTTACCAAGTTGACATGCACCACATTTATAGATCATATGTTGATTGGATACATTAAGTATCCCAAGCACACATTCATCTCTACATATATTCTTCAAGGTTCTCTCATCAATATGCCATAATCTTTTATGCTAAATCTCAAGCTCAGACAATGTTTGATCCTTGTAATTATAAAGTGCAATATTTCTAGTATCCTCAAGTTCAAATGTAAACAATCAACCTATTTTTTCTTCCTTGGCAATTCTCTTAAATCCATGTTGGGGGTCCTCCACAAAAGCTCCATATTTGTGAACCTGCAAACCCTTTTCCACTATCTATCCAACACTCATCAAATTCTTGGTGATTCTAGGTACATATAGAACCCTGCTCAACAGATTTCTATTCCCATAAGAGGTTTTAACATTTCCTACCTTGATCACAAAATGGTTGGTTTCATCACTTGTTTGTACTTGGTGCTTTCCCTTGGGTTCCTCAAGATCAGAAAGAAGAGCTACATTGCTTGCTACATGGTTTGAACATCCTCAATCAATGTAGAAGAGGTGTTCATCATTCATACCTTGTGTTGAAGTCATATTCATAATCAGAAGAGAATCCTCTTGATCCTCTGTATAATTGTTGAACTACTTTCTTGATTTGTATCCTCCTTGATAGTTTTGTTGTAATTGTTGTTGTAGCCATGGTTGTAGCCTTGATTATGGCTGAAACTTCCTCTTGATTGTGAGTATCCACCTCTGAGCCATGTAAACTTCCTCTGCAATCTAGCCATTAAGGAAAGCATTTTTCACATCCAATTGGTACATATTCCAATTCCTTGATGTAGCCACATTTACCAATACCCTGATGATTGGCATTTTGGCTACAAGTGAGAAAGTCTCTTCATAATCAACTCCTTGTCTTTGTGCAAAACCCTTAGCCATAAGTCTAGCTTTATACCTGTTTATGGATCCATCTGCGTTTCTCTTGATTTTGTAAATCCATCTAGAAACAATTACCTTCATTCACTCCTTCTTTCACACTAGCTCCCAAGTATCATTCTCCTTGAGTGCTTCTATTTCTTCATCCATAGCTTCCTTCCATTCTGCCTTCATCTTCGCCTCTTCATATGATGTAGGTTCCTCAAGTGATAAATCCTTAGCAAGATAAACAAGGTGCTTAGTAACTAAAGAAGTGTCATACTCATATCTGATTGGCTTCTTGCTCTCCCTTTGTGATCTTGATTCAGGATGTGTCTTCCAACCTCTTCATCTTGACCTTGCCCTTTGATTTTCATGCTTTGAATTCTTCTAGGTTGATGATGTCCTCATCATCACATTTCATGTCTTCAATTTGGCTTGGCTCCTCCTTGGTGAGGCTTGGAAACTCCTCTTCCAAGTCATATGGAAACTTGACCTTTCTGTACTCGCTTTCAAACCAAGAATCATTCTCATCAAACACAACATCTCTATTGACCATAAAACCTCTTTTGGATGGATTATAGAACCTGTATCGTTTCTAGTTTAAATCATACCCAATGAAGATGCACTTCTCTGCTTTAGGGTCTAGCTTACCTCTGATTTGAGATGGAATATGCACATAAACAACACATCCAAAGATCCTGCAATGATCAAGTGATGGTCTTCTACCATGCCATGATTCATATGGGGTCATCCCATCAAGTTATTTGGATGGAAACCTATTAATAAGATAACTGTCAGTAGATACACTCTCTGCCCACAAATAATTAGGTAACCTTTTTTCATTTAGCATTGACCTAGTTGTTTCAACAATCAACTTATTTCTCCTCTCTACCACCCCATTTTTCTTAGGGGTATAGCTTGTTGTAATTCCCATTTTAATTCCTCTATCTTGCAAGAATGCATCAAATTCATTTGAGAAGTACTCACCTCCTCCATCTAACTTGTCTTTTTTGGCTTCTTCCTGTTTGGTTTTCCACAAGTGCTAGATACTTCTTAAGGCAACTCAACACTTCATCTTTGTGCTTCATAAAATACAAGATAGTCCACCTATTGAAATCATCAATGAAAGATACATAATACCTTGAGCCAGAAATTGAAGGGTCCTTGCTTGGTTCCACACATGTGCGTGGACAAGTTGCATGTAATCCTCATGCATATAACATTTCTTTGAGAAGGGTAAGTAGTGAGATTTACCAAACTGACAAGCACCACATTTATAAATCATGTGTTGCTTGGATACATTAGGTATCCCAAGCACACATTGATCTCTAAATATTTGCTTCAAGGTTCTCTCTCACCAATATGCCCTAATCTTTTATGCCAAATCTCAAGCTCTGATAAGTTTTTATCCTTGTAATTATAAAGTGCAATATTCCTTGTATCTTGAAGTTCGAATGTAAATAATCTACTTCCCTTTTTCTCCCTTGGCAGTTCTCTTGAATCCATGTTGGGGATCCTCCACAAATGCTCCATATTTATCGAACCTAACCTGCAAACCTTTTTCCACAATCTGTTCAACACTCATCAAATTCTTGGTGATTGTAGGTACATATAGAACCCTGCTTAATAGATTTCTATTCCCATCAGAGGTTTTAACATTTCCTACCTTGACCACTGAATGCTTGGTGTCATCATCTGTTTGCACTTGGTGCTTTGCCTTGGGTTCCTCAAGGTCCGAGAGAAGAGCTACATTTCTTGTCACATGGTTTGAGCAACCTGCGTCAATATAGTACAGGTGTTCATCATTCATACATTGCTTTGAAGTCATGTTCATAATCAGAAGTGAATCCTTTTGATCCTCTGTGTAATTGTTGTAGTCCTTCCCTGATCTGTAGCTTCCTTGGTAGTTATTGTTGTAGTAGTTGTTGTAGATGTTGTTGTAGCTTTGAGAATGATTGAATCTTCTTCTTGATTGTGAGTAGCCACATCTTTGATATCCTCTTCCTCTCTCATTTTTGAAGTTCCTATAGCACTCATTTGTAGTGTGATTAGACAATGCACAAATGTTGCATGGGGAAGAGTTGAAAGGTCTCACCCTACCTTGCTTACCTCCTCTACCCCTACCTCTTGAGTTCCTACCTCTTCCTGCATTGTTAGCTTGAGAAGTAGTAGCGTCTGTTGGGGCTTCACTCACTAATTAGGCATGGATATATGAAGACATATGGAGAAAGGAAGAAGGAAAGGAGAAGTGAAGAAGAAGCATACAGAAAATCAAGCCTAAGTGAAGGGATAATTTCACTATTGTAAATTAGTGCAAAATTAGAGTCTAGTTTTTTATTTGATCTTCAGAACTTACGAGTTCAAGTCTAGAAGAATGTAAACCATAGGTATATAAGTTAATTTGAGACAAAAACATGTAGGAGAGAACTCAATTTTGTAATCTGAGTGAGTAGAGAAAAGTTGTGTCTTTTCTGAGAGAGATGTTGAGGAAAAACTTCTGAGACTGAGAGAGTTTTCCATGGCTATGAGCAAAATTAGGCCAAGCCATTTTGTACACATCTTCTCTGATATACAACACATGTTTGTGTAGAAGGATTAAGTCTAATTCCTCTTGTACATTGAGTTCTAAGTCATTTCACATGACTGTGTAAGGTAGTTGACAGTTACGACTTTTCTGGCGCACATTTGCCTGAACTTCTTAAGGTCAGATCTCGAAGTATAATGTAAAGTTTTCAGTAAGTGATAGCTCATTTTAAAGCTACTGTCCTCAACTACATTTGGTCAAAAGATCTTTAAGAAACGGGAAGCATACTCAGAGAAATCAGCTTAACAGTGAAGGTATGTCAAATCGATGAAGTCAATTTTCAGTTTTCAGACATAGTGAAAAGTTTGGAGCAAAATCAGAAGATTTTGAAGTTATTATTTGAAATTTTTGCTTGTTATATGTTACTTAACATTAGCAAGAACTTCTCTTAGCAAATGATCAAAGGAATTTGCAAAGATCAAGCTGATACAGGTCAGATTGAAGGATTGAAGAAAAGGCGCAGATTTCTGTGAAGTGAAATTTTGATTTTCACTAAGTTCAGAGATGAAGATTCACATTGTGAGTTTTGCTAAGCTAATGATGGTTATGGAGGTCTTCTAATACCACATTAGTTTAGTTCTTGTGGTGTTTTACACACCAACAAGTGGTATCAGAGCAGATAAGGTCCTCGACAGTAAAGGGAGAGCAGATACAAGAAGAATTGAAGAGTTCTTTATCAAAGAAGGTGGAAGCTGAGGTGTTCAACAAACAAAAGTCATCAGAAGATTATTTCGAAGTTACTCCCAAGGGTAAAGGTCTACAAAAGGTATCATTCTTTAACTTTATACTTACAGGTTGAAGCAGAAGCAAGGATACTATGGCAAATCATGTGTCCATTGACAAATTGGACAGAGATAACTATCCTGCTTGGGTAATGAGGATGGAAGCCTTACGTATGAGTAAGGACCTAATGGTATATGTGACAGGTGAAGAAGAAAAGCCTAAATTTGAAGATGAGAGTCATCCAAGAAAGGAAGAGCTAGAAGCTTTGAAGCTATGGCAGAAGAGAGATGCAAGTGCAAGAGCTTATATATATAACACTATTACAGATCATTTGTTGCCACATATCAGAGGTTTAGAAACAACTGAAGACATTTGGAATGCTTTGGAGGATCACTTCCAAAACACTACTAAAGCTAGGAAAGCTAGCTTATGGTCAGAGTTCACCACATTTAAGAAAAGCAAAATCAGAGCATTAGTGATTATGTCACTAAGATGAAAGACTTGGCAGATAGCCTTGGATCCATTGATGAGGATATTGAAGATCATAGGTTGATAGCACAATTACTTGCAGGGTTAAGAGGTGATGAAAGATGGAAGCCTTTTGTACTTTCAACAGAACTCTCATTAAACCATTTTGTGCCAGAATTGAATCAATTACTTGGATTGATGCTCACATTTGAGCAAGACTTGAAGTCAGATGGAGACAAAGGACAAAGTTCTGCAATGTACATGAAGAATAAGAAGAAAGGAGATAAAGGCAAGGCAAAGGATGAAGAAGAGTCAACAACTCAAGCAAATTATGCAAGAGGAAGAGGTAGAGGTAATCAGAACAATAACAAGAAGACATGTTGGATTTGTGGATTGAGCAATCATTTAGCATATGATTGTTGGCATAATCAACAAGGATCAAGTCAAAATCAGAACAACAATGGCAGAGGAAGAGGTGGAAGGTTTCAGAATCAATTTCAAAGAGGAAGACAGAATTCAAGAGGAAGTTATGGTAGAGGTGGTGGAAGAAATTGGAATCAGAATCAATCTTACAACACCACATATTACAATTATGCAAATGATACACAGAATGACAATCATACAACATTGATGATGAATTCAATAAGTTCATCAGAGAAGGAGGATCTCAAGGTATTTTATATTGACTCTGGTTGTTCAAATCATTTGTCAGGTAATATAGAATTATTGTCAGAATTGGAAGAAGGCAATTCAAGTCATACAGTACAAACAGGTGATAATACAAAACATAGTGTGCATTCAATTGGAAAAGTGAAGTGCAAGAGTGGAGCTGATTTGTTAACAAATGTTTTGTATGTTCGAACAATACCAAAGAATCTGATTAGTGTTGGACAAATAGTGGAAAAAGGTTTTCAAGTCAGATTTACAAATGAAGGGGTATTTGTTGAAGATCAAGAGGATGGATACAATCCCATTGTTTGTGGTAAGAAGGAAGGTAGACTTTTTACTCTCAAAGTTCAAGGAAATGTTGGTCAAGCCCTAATTACACATGGTGATGAAGTAATTACAGAGTTAGATCTTTGGCATAAGAGATTGGGACACTTCAATGAAAGAGGAATCAAAACTATGGTGGAGAACCAATCTGTATTGGGATTACCAAATGTGAAGAATCAACATATGATATACAAGTGTGAAGCTTGTCAGATGGGAAAAGCACATAGACTACCATTTCAGAAGAAAGGTTTCAAGCATGATGGTTTGCTTGAACTCATACATACAGATGTATGGGGACCAACAAAAGAAGGATCAATAAATGGATCTAGGTATTATGTTTTGTTTATTGATGATGCTACAAGGTGGATAACTCTTTATGTTCTAAAAGAAAGATCAGAAGTATTTGGAGCCTTCAAACATTTTCATGCTTATGCAGAAAGAGTTACAGGTCAAAAACTCAAGAGGTTAAGGTCTGATGGAGGGGGAGAATACTTCTCCCAAGAGTTTAATGACTATCTTTGGAATGCAGGTATCAAGAGAGAGATAACTTGCAGGTATACACCTCAACATAATGGGGTGGCAGAAAGAAGAAATAGAACATTGGTTGAATTTGCAAGAGCAATGTTGAAAGAAAAGAATTGCCCTAATTATCTTTGGGCTGAGGCTGTAAATACAGCTACATACCTTGTTAATAGGCTACCATGTGGAGCTTTGAATGGTATGACCCCTTATGAAGCTTGGTGGGGTAAGAAACCAACACTTGATCATTGTAAAGTGTTTGGGTCAATTGCCTATGCTTATGTGCCATCACAACTCAGACATAAGCTTGAACCAAAGGCAGAGAAAATTGGGTATGATGAAAAGCAAATGGGTTATAGGCTATGGAGTCCTTTAACTAAACATTTTATTGTTTCCAGAGATGTGACCTTTGATGAACAGAAGAGTTGGTATGCAGATAAAGATTGTGACCTTGAAACATTTGAAGAAGAGATAAGAAGGAGTGCAAGAGGTAAGTCACATATGCAGATAGATGGAGATGAAGAATATATGCAAGCAAGCACATCAAGAGTTGGGTCATATAGAAGGAATGAAGATGGACCAATATTTGATGAAGAAGTACATACAGATATACATGAAGAGTGTGAACCTAGAAGATCAACCAGAATGAGGAAGCAACCTACAAGGTATTCCTATGATACTTCTTACTTGACTCAGAAAAATTATGCTTACATGGTTAAGGAAGTTGAAGAACCTCAAAGTTATGATGAAGCAAAGGGTAAGAGACAATGGGAAGAAGCAATGAAGGAAGAGTTTGATGCACTAGAAGAAAACAAAACTTGGGAACTTGTTCCAAAGCCTAATGGTAAGAAAGTGATTGGAAATAAATGGGTTTACAAAATTAAAAGGCATGCAGATGGAACTATAGCCAGATACAAAGCTAGATTGGTGGTTAAAGGCTATGCTCAAACTTTTGGCATAGATTATGATGAGACATTCAGTCCTGTGGCAAAGATGTCAACCATAAGGACAATCATTGCCATTGCAACATCAAAAGGATGGACATTGAGTCAATTGGACATTAAGAATGCATTTTTGAATGGATATATATCAGATGAGGTTTACATGGAGCAACCTCAAGGGTTTGCAGATCACAAGTTTCCAAATTATGTTTGCAGGTTGAGAAGAGCACTTTATGGTTTGAAGCAAGCTCCAAGAGCTTGGAATTATAGACTTGTAAAGTATCTTAATGATCTTGGATATCAAAGTTCAAAGGCAGATGCAAGTTTACTTATAAAAAGAACAGATGAAGGTATGATCTACATTTGCATTTATGTAGATGATATTATAATTACAGGTACCTCAAATGAAGGAATCAAGGAGGTGAAGAAGCTACTTGAGAAGGAATTCAAGATAAGTGATCTAGGAAAATTGTCATATTTTCTTGGAATGGAAATCACTTATGCAGAACATGGCATATATGTATCACAAGAAAGGTATCTCTTGAATCTTCTAAAGAAGTTTAACATGGAGAATTGTAGAGAGGCATCAACACCACTAGAGGTCAATCATAAACTCAGTAGATATGATGGTGCAGAGTTCAAAGACATGAGGAAGTATCAATCTTTAGTGGGAAGTTTAATTTATGCAACACTAACAAGGCCTGATCTTAGTTATGCAGTTGGTGTTCTTTCTCAATTCATGCATTGTCCAAAGGATCCACATTGGATTGCAGGTCAAAGAGTCCTTAGATATATCAAAGGGACTTTGAAAGAAGGATTGTATTATCCTTTTACATCAAATATAAGGTTGAGAGCCTATAGTGATTCAGATTGGGCAGGAAGTCAGGATGATAAGAGATCTACTCATGGCTACATGATATACATTGGAGATAAACTTGTGAGTTGGTGTTCAAAGAAACAACACACAGTGGCCTTATCATCAACAGAAGCTGAATACAAAGGACTTGTGGAAGCAGCAAAGGAAGTCATATGGATGCAGACATTATTCAAAAGCTTGGGAATTGATCAAGGTATACCTATCATTCATGGAGATAATATGAGCTCATTATATCTTGCAGCAAATCGTGTATTTCATGCAAGGACAAAGCACATAGAAATACAGTATCATTTTCTCAGAGAAAAGGTAATGGAGAAAGAGATTGAAGTGGTATACACTTCTACAAAAGATCAGATTGCAGATATTATGACAAAGAGCTTGGATGGAGTGAGACAAGTAGGTTCAAGGAGATGGCAGGAATAAAAGAGAAGAAGACTATGTGAAAAAAAAGTCAAAGCATGCTAATTAGTGATTGAGGGGGAGCTGTTGGGGCTTCACTCACTAATTAGGCATGGATATATGAAGACATATGGAGAAAGGAAGAAGGAAAGGAGAAGTGAAGAAGAAGCATACAGAAAATCAAGCCTAAGTGAAGGGATAATTTCACTATTGTAAATTAGTGCAAAATTAGAGTTTAGTTTTTTATTTGATCTTCATAACTTACGAGTTCAAGTCTAGAAGAATGTAAACCATAGGTATATAAGTTAATTTGAGACAAAAACATGTAGGAGAGAACTCAATTTTGTAATCTGAGTGAGTAGAGAAAAGTCGTGTCTTTTCTGAGAGAGATGTTGAGGAAAAACTTCTGAGTCTGAGAGAGTTTTCCATGGCTATGAGCAAAATTAGGCCAAGCCATTTTGTACACATCTTCTCTGATATACAACACATGTTTGTGTAGAAGGATTAAGTCTAATTCCTCTTGTACATTGAGTTCTAAGTCATTTCACATGACTGTGTAAGGTAGTTGACAGTTACGACTTTTCTGGCGCACATTTGCCTGAACTTCTTAAGGTCAGATCTCGAAGTATACTGTAAAGTTTTCAGTAAGTGATAGCTCATTTTAAAGCTACTGTCCTCAACTACATTTGGTCAAAAGATCTTTAAGAAATGGGAAGCATACTCAAAGAAATCAGCTTAACAGTGAATGTATGTCAAATCGATGAAGTCAATTTTCAGTTTTCAGACATAGTGAAAAGTTTGGAGCAAAATCAGAAGATTTTGAAGTTATTACTTGAAAGTTTTGCTTGTTATATGTTACTTAACATTAGCAAGAACTTCTCTTAGCAAATGATCAAAGGAATTTGCAAAGATCAAGCTGATACAGGTTAGATTGAAGGATTGAAAAAAAGGCGCAAATTTCTGTGAAGTGAAATTTTGATTTTCACTAAGTTCAGAGATGAAGATTCACATTGTGAGTTTTGCTAAGCTAATGATGGTTATGGAGGTCTTCTAATACCACATTAGTTTAGTTCTTGTGGTGTTTTACACACCAACAGCGTCATCTTCAATCTTTTTGCTTTTCCCTTTCTCTTTATTCTTGCCTTTATTTGTGTATAGGGCAGAAGAGTTATTACCTCTTGAGTTGGTACTGCTAATCCCTGCTTTGTGTTGAAAGTTTTTCAAGCTCAAGAGTGTGGGAACATGCCCCAAATTGAACCTTCCACATCATCCACAATCAAAGGAGGCTGATTTCCACAAGTTGGAGGCATCAAATCATGCCCATAATGGAAAGAAGTTGAGTAGAGAAGATTTAGCTCACCTCTTGATGTGATTGGACCTCACTTTTGACATGTATATGCTTTTGATTGGTTAAAAAGGTTAGTATGTGGTCTTTAAAACCTCTAATGAGTTGTATTATGACTTAGAGTCGTAGAAATATGTGCCCAAGCTGCCCCCTTGCTTAAACACACCCCCTACTAGCTATTCTCTTCATATTTTGCAGAAATTTCACTTTTAGACACTCTATCTATCTAGATGTTTTTGGCAGACCCCGGGTCTTGTAATTGTTGTTTCTCTTCATATGGAATCCATTTGCAATGATTTTTGTCTTGTTGGAAAGTTTCTAACCTCTACTTTGTGTGGTATAAGTCTCGCACTCAGTGTTTGCACATGTGTAGAGAAATGTCCAGAACAGTGTCTATCTAGTTACCTCATACTCTATGAAGAGATCAAGTTATCTGTTTTGTTGGAGCTGGTTGAGGCATCATCCAGTATTCAAATGGAGGGATTTTACTCTCATTGGAAAGCTGGTATGTTGTAGTTTGAGCTTGCAAAATTTCATTTTCATTTTCTGCATATACTTAGAGAAACTTAGAAAATACACAGCCTATGTCTAAAAAATTTCAGGATCCTAGGAGGGTTCATTTGCTTTTGTTGTGCACATAGGAGTGTTTATCCTCCAACAGTGGTATCAGAGCTATAAGTGGAGTATCAAAGAGAGAACAAGGAGCTACTGAACTGAAGTAAAGACCTCATTAAATTTTGAAGAAAGGAAGCAAAGAACGGGCACATCAACAACAAGGGGAAGCAAATACATCATCAAATCAAAGATGAAGCTTCATTAAGAGGAGTAGCTCTATTTTTTAAGGTAAAAGCCATCCTTTTCAACTTCATTGCATCAAGGGGGAGGTTCAAAAGAGTTAGGAGGCACCATGGCTGATCTCAATGCTCAGATTGAGAACCTCAAAAAAGGAAACTACCAACCATGGCGATTTAGAATAAGCAATTTTTTGATGGGGAAAGGTTTTTGGGGACGTGAGTGGTGGACAGCCAAAACCCTACATAGATGAGGTAATCCAACCAATGACCAGGGAAGAGCAGTAAGAGAGTGGGATGAAAGGGAAAAAAGGGTCATTTTCATTTTATCTCAGCATATTAGCAACTCTATGGTAGGGCATATTCAAGATTTGGATACATCGAAGAAGGTATGGGAGTGCTTGGAGAGATTGTACTCAACCTCCATAAAAGCTAGAAAAATTCAGCTCAAGAATGAGCTAAATAATCTTAGGAAAATCCCCTCTGAAGGTGCTAATGATTACACATTAAAGGTTAAAGAGCTTGCATATGCACTAGGGTCAATTGGTCATGCCCTAGATGATGACGATCTTGTCACCCACACCCTAAATGGACTTAGGGATGATGAAAAATGGAGGGCTTTCACAACTTCAGTGTATGTAAGGGACTCTCTTCCTGATTTTGATCAACTAATCACTCTCATGGTGAGAAAGGAGATGAACCTTGGTGTTCATAATGCCAAGGATAGCCAAGGGCAATTGTTGTATGCAGGTAGAGGAAGAGGAAGACACAACCGAGGTGCTACAAGAGGAAGAGGAAGATATCAAAGCAACCAATGAGGTCAAGGACAACAAGAAAATGCAGGTCAAAGAGGTGGAAGAGCAACAAATAGAGGAAGAGGTGCAAGATTTGGTGGAAGAGGACAACCCACTTCAAATGGATGCTTTGTATGCGGTAAGCCCGGTAATTTTGCAAATGAATGCTATCATAGAGCTCAAAGACAAGGGAATCAAAGCAACAACAACAATTATAGAGGGCAAGGTAATTATGCAAACACATCCTCCAGCCAAGGGAATAATTATTTACTTGCCATGAGGTATGTTGAAGATACAACTCAAGCTAGTGAAGATATATGGTATGTAGACAGTGGATGTAGCAATCATATGTCATGTCGAAAGGATATTTTTAGTAATTTGCAGGTCCCAAAGCATCATGGGCATGTGGAAACAGGTGATAACTCAGAGCATACCATTCAACATGTGGGAGATATCAGTTTGGAAGGAAATTAAAGAGCAAAGTGCTTATCAGAGGTATTACATGTCCCTACTATTACCAAAAACTTGATTTTGGTAGGCCAAATGGTAGAAACAGGCTATGAAGTTAGGTTCAATGAAAGAGGATGTTTTGTTGAGGATCCAAGGGCAGGTTTCAAGCTCATAGCAAAAGGAAAGAAGCAAGGGAGAATGTTCACAATGGACATAAATCAGCCACACCATTCAATGTATGTCACATATGGAGATAAGAGGATAGCAGATTTGGATCTATGGCACAAACAAGTAGGTAGCATCAACCTACAAAAGCTCAAGGACATGCAAAGGAGGAGCTTGGTAAGAGGCCTACCAAATTTTACATCTAAAATGTTGCATGAAATTTGTGTAGCTTGCCAACAAGGAAAACAATCAAGGCTGCCCTTCAAGAAGAGTACCTATGTAAGTGCAAATGTTTTAGACCTCATTCACACGGATGTTTGGGGCCCAACAAGAGAAGCATCCCTTGCTAGAAATAGGTATTTTGTAACCTTCATTGATGACTTTTCAAGGAAAGTGTGATTGTATTGCATTAGAAACAAATCAGATGTGTTCCACTACTTCAAGAAATTCAAAGCACAGGTGGAGAAGGAATCTGGCAAGTTTATCAGAACTTTGAGATCCGATGGAGGGGGAGAGTACTTCTCCCATGAATTTTTTGATACCTACATGTCAATGGCATCAAAAGAAAATTTACATGCAGGTATACCTCTCAACAAAATGGGGTAGCAGAGAGAAAGAACAGACACATAGCAAAGGTAGCAAGGTGTATGCTCAACGAAATGAATATGTTGCATTGTTATTGGGGAGAGGCTACATATACAGCCACATAGATCATGAACAGATGTCCTGCATAAGGTATACATCATCTAACCCCTAAGGAAGCATGGAGTGGAAGAAAAAATTGCATTTCATATCTTAGAGTCTTTGGTTGTATATGCTATGTACATGTACCTCGAGAGTTGAGGTCAAAGTTAGATGCCAAATCTGAAAGATGTATTTTTTTGGGATATTCTATGGAGCAAAAGGGATATAAATGCTATAATACCATCACCAAGGAGCTGAAGGTAAGTAGGGATGTTGTCTTTGATGAGTTGAAGCCTTGGTATGGATGCACGAGTCCATTGCAGGTTCAAGATATAGGTGAGATAGATTTGAAGAATGATGAAAGAGTTCAAGAAAGCATGGATTTAAGTGGTCCAAGCAACTCATGCAACACAAGGACACCCTCACCATGGAGTGGAAGGCTTAGGGAAAGAGAGACCAGCTCTGAAGAAAGCAAAGTCAAAGGCAAAGAGAAGATTTCAATTGAAGAAGGAAGCTATGTGGACGAGAACATGTTGGAAGATGAAGAGATAGAAGAAATTCAAACTCCAAGAGTGGCAAAACAAAGAAAGAAGATGGCAACCACACCTAAAGGAAGTGAAAGAAGGTCTTCAAGAGTAAGATATCCAGTACAAACGTTAACATATGATAATTTCATTGCAAAGCATTATGCATACATGGCTCAGGTAATCGAGGACGAAGAACCAACTAGTTATGAAGAAGCTAAGGATTGCAAGGAATGGCAAGAGGCAATGAAGGAAGAGCTCAAAGAACTTCATGAGAACCATACTTGGTGCTTGGTACCAGCTCAAGAAGGCATGAAGGTGATAGGTAATAAGTGGGTTTACAAAATTAAAAGAAATTCATATGGTTCCATTGCTAGGTACAACGCAAGGTTGGTGGTGAAAGGCTTCTCCCAAAGTTACGGGATAGATTATGATGAAACTTTCAGCCCCGTAGACAAGATGCCAATAATTAGGACTTTGATTGCAGTGGCCACATCAAGGAAATGGAGCTTATATCAGTTGGATGTGAAGAATGCCATCCTCAATGGAGAGCTTGAAGAAGTAGTCTACATGAGCCAACCTCAAGGATTTGCTAGTATGAGGTACCCAAATCATGTTTGCAAGCTAAGGAAAGCATTGTATGGACTAAAGAAAGCCCCAAGGGCCTAGAATCAGAGGTTAGTGGATTATTTATCAAGTTGTGGATACAAAGAAAGTGTTGCAGATCCATCACTTTACATGAAGAAGCAAGGAGACAAGACGGTATACATATGCATCTATGTGGATGATTTGATCATCACAGGAAGTGATATTGCAGGTATTTAGAGATATCAAATTAAATCTAGGAAAGGAGTTCAAGATATCTGATCTTGGAACAATCAAGTACTTCTTGGGAATAGAGGGAATCTATGCACACAATGGCATCTTCTTGATTCAAAGAAAAAACTTGTTGGATGTCCTATATAGGTTTGGTACTCAATTTTTGCATGCACCTACTCATGATCGTCTCATGGCAGCAAGAAAGGTTCTTCGTTACATCAAGCATGATGGAGAGTGTTAATCTCCAAAAGAGCAAGCTACTCTTGTAGTTAGAGCACCTCTATAACAAGAGTAACTCAAACCTTCACCAATTTTAGAGGATCAATGATCAATTATAAAAATCTTGAAAAATTTGTGAAGGAGATGACTACAGAGAAAGTCTGCTGCACATAGCTCTCTCATTAACTTATAAATTGTGTAAATTTTTTTATGAAACTTTGCACAAGGTGTTGCCTACAGTTTGAGCACCTTCTCCAAGTTGAATCACTCCAAGAGATTCAGTATATCTTGAGAAATGATCTCAACAAGTTACCTATGTCTAAAACTGCTCTTCTGAAAAGTCGATTTAGACACCTATAACTTTTAACACTTGGTTCTCTCAATCTAGAACCCATTTATGAAAATAATTTTAGCCACAGATAGCTTACCTTCCAAGTATAGATTGAGTGCTTGCTTGCTCAAAACTTTACACTGTGGAAGGAGAACTGACCAAAACATTAACATCCAATTTTGCACCTATTTCAGGAACCAATGAATACTTCTTCACATATGAGTGTTCCTACTCATAATTCTCACAACCTTTTTACAATTAGGCTCTCAAACTTTAACCATAGACTCATTAACTATGGACTTAGACATCTACAAAAGGATTCTTTAAATGATCAAGCATAGAAGGAGAATGCACAGAAACATCAGGCACAATTTTCTTTCATTCGTGAAGGAATTTACAACTGAGTGATGAGAGAGACTTCTACTCACTTCTAAGATGTCTAATGACTCATACCACTATTGATTTCTCTATTCTCATGCTCTCTCATATTTTCCCCGACTCTTTTCCTTGTATATATAGGCAAATATTTACAATTTCATGACTATACAAAAGTATAAGTGAACTATCTCTGAATTAATGTACATATGTGTACACATCTTCATCTTCTGAATATGCACTTCTTTCATGCTTCATGACTTCGTCTTTTCTTCAGTCCTTGACTTCCAAACCTTCATTAAAACTTCAATTGTTGATTGCCTTGCACCAACAGCTCGCCCTCAATCATCAATTGAGGTTTTCTCTATCTTCTTTATACCAACCATGTCTTTGAATCTCTGTAGCTTTGGTCCATCCAAGCTTTTGGTTAGCATATCAGCTATCTGATCTTTTGTTGAAGTATGTATGACATCAATATCTTTATCCATCACCTTCTCTCTTAGAAAATGATAGTGAATCTAAATATGTTTAGTCCTGGCATTAAAAACATGATTATCAGCTAAATACAATGAACTCATGTTATTTCCATGAAGAGTGGGTGTACTCTGAATGATGTCAAAACTCTTCATCAGAGTCTTAAGCCATATCACTTCCTTTGCAGCTTCAACCATACCTTTGTACTCAGCCTCTATAGATGACAAAGCAATTGTGTGTTGCTTCTTTGAACACCAAGAAATTAACTTATCTCCCACATAACACAAGTATCCATATGTTGATCTCCTATCATCAGGATTACCTGCCCAATCTGTATCACTATAGATCTTGATGTTTGTATCTGATGTAAACCATAATAAAAACCTTCTTTGAGTGTACCCTTAATGTACCTCAACACTCTTTGACCTGCAATCCAATGTTCTTTTCTAGGGCAATGCATGAATTGAGATAATACTTCAACTGCATATGACAAGTCAGGTCTAGTTAATCTAGCATAGATAAGACTACCAACCAAACTCTGATATAACTTCATATCCTTGAACTCTTCGCCACCATATCTGCTCAATTTGTGATTTACCTCAATTGGAGTAGGTGCTACCCTGCAATCATTCATCTTATACTTGATTAACAAGTTCTTCAAATACCTTTATTGAGTTACATACACTCCATGTTGAGTGTATGAGATCTCCATGCCCAAGAAATATGACAAGTCTCCCAAATCACTGATTTTAAACTCTTTCCCCATTTGCTTCTTTAGACTTTGAATGCCTTTCTCATCTATACCTGTAAGAATTATATCATCAACATATATGCACATGTAAATGAATCCATCATCACTTGCTTTAACAAGCAAGCTACTATCTGCCTTTGACACTTGAAATTCAAGTTCTTTCAAGAACTTCTCAAGTCTATAATTCCATGCCCTTGGGGCCTGCTTTAAACCATACAAAGCTCTCTTGATCTTACATACATACTCTGGATACCTTTCATATGTGAATCCTTGGGGTTGCTCCATAAAAACATCATCTGAAATATAACCATTCAAAAAAGCAATCTTCACATCTAATTGACATAACTTCCAACCTTTACATGCAGCAATGGCTATGAGTGTCCTGATGGTTGTCATCTTTGCCACAGGACTATAGGTCTCATCATAATCTATACCATACGTTTGAGCAAAACCCTTCACAACAAGTCTAGCTTTATACCTAGACACACTTCAATCTACAAATCTCTTTGTTTTGTAGACCCATTTGCATGCAATGATCTTCTGGCTATTTGGCTTAGGAACCAACTCCCATGTCTGATTCTCCATCAATGCATCATATTCTTCCTGCATAGATTTCTCCCAACTTTCCTTACCTTTTGCCTCTTCATATGTAGAAGGATCTTCATCAGTCTTCATCATATAAGCATAATCTTTGGTAGCCAAAAAAGAAGTGTCATAGCTATACCTTGTAGGTTGCCACTTGTGTCTTGATGACCTTCTGAGTTCTCCACTCCTTGAGGTTTCTAGTTCATGACACTCAGGATCAAATCTTGGCATTTCCTCAACTTCAACCTGCACTTCATTGTTCTCCTCTTCATCAAATATCTGAACTTTTGATTTACCTTTCTTTTGATTCACAACTTCTTCATCACCTGCATTAATATTGATTGTACATGCATACCAAGTACCTTGCTCATCAAATGTAACATCCTTTGATACAAGGAATTGTTTTGTGGATGGACTCCACAACCTATATCCCATCTGCTTATCATCATATCCAATAAATACATACTTTTCAGCTTTAGGTCCCAATTTGTGCCTTAATTCTGATGGCACATATGCATATGCCAAACACCCAAATACTTTGCAATGATCTAGAGTAGGTCTCTTACCCCACCATGCCTCATATGGTGTAATACCCTGCAAGGCTTTACATGGTAACCTATTCACCAAATATGTGGCTGTGTTCACAGCCTCAGCCCACAAATCATTTGGATAATTTTTCTCCTTCATCATGGATCTTGCAAACTCAACAAGAGTTCTATTTCTCCTTTCTACTACACCATTTTGTTGAGGAGAGTACCTGCAAGTAATTTCTCTTTTTATACCTGCATTCCACAAGTAATCACTGAACTCATTAGAGAAATATTCTCCCCCTCCATCTGATCTTAGTCTCTTCAACTTATGACCTCTAATTCTTTCTGCATACACATGATAATGTTTGAATGTATTGAATACCTCTAACTTTTCTTTGATCACATAGATAGTGATCCATCTAGTAGCATCATCAACATAAATCACATAATACCTTGAACCATTGATACTGAAATCCTTTGATGGTCCCCACACATCTGTGTGTACCAATTCAAGCCTCTCTGAATACATAAAACCATGCTTGCAATACGATTGCTTATGAGCCTTACCTAATTGACATGCTTCACATCTGTGTGTCATATGTTGACCTGCAACGTTAGGCAATCCAAGCACTGAACCATTGTTAATCATATCTTTGATACCTCTTTCATTAAAACGTCCAAGTCTTTTGTGCCAAAGATCTAACTCAGATATCTTATGTCCTCCATAAGTGAACAAGGCAGGACCAACATTACCTTGGATCTTCAATGTGACCAATCTTCCTTCTTTCTTCCCTAAAACAATCTGCTTATACCCAATTACTAGGGTCTTCCACAAACACTCCTTCATTAGTGAATCTAACTTCATTACTTTTTTCAACAATTTGTCCTACAACTTATCAGATTCTTAGGAATTGTAGGAACATACAAGACCTTACTCAAGAGGGTGCTACCATCCTTGGCCTTCACTCATCCAATTGACTTCACATTGTGATTTGTATTGTCACCTCTTTGAACCACATGATTAGTTATTTTATTTTCCAAATCAGTCATCAAAGCTATGTTGCCACTTAAGTGATTGCTACACCTTGAGTCAATGTAAAAGACTCTTTGGTCTTCACTTTGCCTTTCACAAGTTGCATTCATTATCAATGTTGAATCCTCCTTCTAATCTGAAGCATAATTGTAGTAGGTATTGTTGTATTGTTGACTTTGGAAACCTCTACCTGCATTTCTTCCAAAGTAACCTCTACTACCTCTACCTCTGAAATTACCTCTTTGATTTCTGCCACCTCTTCCTCTTGAATTAAAGTTCTGATTATATCCACCATTACTCTGAGTATTATGCCAACAATCATTAGCTAAGTGATTTGTCTTACCACAAATCCAGCAAGCTTTGACTCCATCTTTATTACTCCTGCCTCTTCCTCTACCTTTGCCACCTCCTCTTCCTCTTAGGAAGTTAGCTTGGCTAGTTGTACCTTCATCCTCATTTGTTTGTTGCTTTTCCCTTGATATTCTTCTTCTTATCCTTTGAATACATTGCATGATCTATACTCTTGTCACCTTCACCTTTGACATCCTGCTCAAAGGTTAACATATGTCCTAGCAACTGATTTAAGTCAGGAGTAAAATGATCAAGTGATAATTCAGTAGACAAAATGAATGGCTTCCATTTTTCATCACCTCTTAAACCTGTGAGGATTTGCCTTACCAATTTATCCTCCTCAATTTCTTCATCAACTACTCCTAATGCATCTGCAATGTCCTTCATCCTTGTTACATAGTGAAGATGGATTGAGAGGCCTTCTTCTTGAAAGTGATAAATTCTGCCCACAAAGATGCCTTTCTTGACTTTGTGGTGTTTTGGAAATGCTCTTCCAAAGCATTCCATATATCACTTGAACTTTCAAGACCTCTAATATGAGGTAGCAAGTAGTCATTGACTGCCATATAGATAATGCTCCTAGCTTGAGCATCTCTCTTCATCCAATTCTTCAGATCTGATAATTCCTCCCTAGTTGGAACACTAGGATCTTTGAATTGAGGCTTTTCTTCTTCACCTGTAATGTAAGTTATCAAGTCTTTGGTCATAAGATGAGCTTCCATCCTCATTGACCATGCTGGATAGTTCTCTCTATCCAACTTCTCTATTTGAAGAGAATCTCCCATCCTTTCTTCACCTATATATTGAATGCTTTACCCTTAAGCTTTCACCTTTTGAACCTTCAGATGTTGAATTCTTTGCAGCTGCAACACTCGAGATCCTCCTTTCTTCAATTCTGATGCTTCCTACTCTGATACCACTGATGGAGAGTGTTAATGTTAATCTCCAAAAGAACAAGCTACTCTTGTAGTTAGAGCACCTCTATAACAAGAGTAACTCAAACCTTCACCAATTTTAGAGGATCAATGATCAATTATAAAGATTTTGAAAAATTTTTGAAGGAGATGACTACAGAGAAAGTCTCCTGCACATATCTCTCCCATTAACTTATAAATTGTGAAACGTTTTTTATGAAACTTTGCACAAGGTGTCGCCTACACTTTGCCCACTTTCTCCAAGTTGAATCACTCCAAAAGATTCAGTATATTATGAGAAATGATCTCAACAAGTTACCTATGTCTAAAACTGCACTTCTAAAGAGTCGATTTAGACACCTATAACTTTTAACACTTGGTTCTCTCAATCTAGAACCCATTTATGAAAATGCTTTTAGCCACAAATAGCTTACCTTCCAACTTAAATATTGAGTGCTTGCTTGCTCAAAACTTTACACTGTGGAAGGAGAACTGACCAAAACTTTAACATCCAATTTTGCGCGTGTTTCAGGAACCAGTGAATACTTCTTCACATATGAATGTTCCTACTCATAATTCTCACAACCTGTTTACAATTAGGCTCTCAAACGTTAACCATAGACTCATTAACTATGGACTTAGACATCTACAAAAGGATTCTTGAAACAATCAAGCACAGAAGGAGAATACACAGAAACATCGGGCACAATTTTCTTTCATTCTTGAAGGAATTTACAACTGAGTGATGAGAGAGACTTCTACTCACTTCTAAGATGTCTAATGACTCATACCACTATTGATTTCTCTATTCTCATGCTCTCTCATATTTGCCCTTACTTTTTTCCTTGTATATACAGGCAAATATTTACAATGTCATGACTATACAAAAGTATAAGTGAACTATCTTTGAATTAATGTACATATGTGTACACATCTTCATCTTCTGAATATGCACTTCTTTCATGCTTCATGACTTGGTCTTTTCTTCAGTCCTTGACTTATAAACCTTCATTAAACTTCAATTGTTGATTGTCGTGCACCAACAAAGCACACCATCAACCAAGGTCTATTTTACTCATATGATGCTAATCTAAGTGTCAAATGATATAGTGATGCTGATTGGGTAGGTAGCAAGGATGATCGAAGGAGTACATCGGGTTATTTTTTAATGATAGGTACAAAAGTGATCTCTTGGAGCTCTAAGAAGAAACCCGTTGTTGCTCTTTCATCCACAGAGGCAGAGTACAGAGGTTTAGCATTAGCTACATGTGAGGTATTATGGCTTAAGAAGCTACTTAAGGACTTGGAAGTAGAAGTGGAGGAGTTTCCTCTTTATGGAGACAACATTTCAAGCATCTATCTAGCTAACAATCCCATGTTTCATGCAAGGAGCAAGGACATAGAGGTTCATTACCACTTTGTTAGAGAAAAGGTGATGGAAAAAGAGCTAGATATAAGGTATGTGAACACTAAAATGCAGGTTGCAGACAAAATGACAAAGTTTCTTGAAGGTACAAAGCTTGGAGGATTCAAGGAAGCTATCGACATAAGAGACATAGGCTGAAGCAACGAAAGGAAAAGACTTGAGCTTGAGGGGGAGTGTTCAAAGTTTTTCAAGCTCAAGAGTGTGGGAACATGCCCCAAATTGAACCTTCCACATCATCCGCAATCAAAGGAGGCTGATTTCCACGCGTTGGAGGCATCAAACCATGCCCATAATGGAAAGAAGTTGATTAGAGAAGATTTAGCTCACCTCTTGATGTGATTGGACCTCACTTTTGACATGTATATGCTTTTGATTGGTTAAAGAGGTTAGTATGTGGTCTTTAAAACTTCTAATGAGTTTTATTATGACTTAGAGTCGTGGAAATACGTGCCCAAGCTGCCCCCTTGCTTAAGCACACCCCCTACTAGCTATTCTCTCCATATTTTATAGAAATTTCACTTTTACACACTCTATCTATCTAGATGTTTTTGGTAGACCCCCAATCTTGTAATTGTTGTTTCTCCTTCATCCGGAATCCATTTGCAATGTGTTTTGTCTTTTTGGAAAGCTTATAAGTTCTACTTTGTCTGTTATAAGTCTCGGGTTCAGTGCCTACATATGTGCAGAGAAATGTCCAGAACAGTGTCTATCTAGTTAGCTCATACTCTATGAAGAGATCACGTTATTTGTTTTGTTGCAGCTGGTTGAGGCATCATCTAGTATTCAAATGGAGTGATTTTACTCTCATTTGCAAGCTCGTATATTCTATTTTAAGCCTGCAAAATTTCATTTTCATTCTCTGCATATACTCAGAGAAACATAGAAAATACAGAGCCTATGTCTGGAAAATTCCAAGATCCTAGGAGGGTTCATTTGCTTTTGTTGTGCACATAGGAGTGTTTATCCTCCAACACTTTGTACCTGACCTATCCTAATTTAGAGTTTTTTTTTCAAGCCCCTTTATCTTTCTAATGACACTAAATAAGTGCCTCTTTACTTTGGAGATGATGCTTTAAACAATTAGATCAAAACCGATAAGTTTATAACTAGCCAGTGATCAAAAAGTTGTTATTTTGGTTTTGACACCTGCTAGATGTTATGCTCAGTACTCATAGTATAGTAGCAATTAGAAAACATTCCTTTGGGGGGTATCTATTAAGCGCAGAGAGCTAATGATTACAAGTGAGATCACTTAAAATTATAGACTAGACACTGCGCAATGTCTTTAGCAAGTACAAGCTTACCCCCGATATTTTAGGAACACTGGAAAGAATGACTAGTGACCACTTAAGGATTCTTTTCTCCCAATCGGCTGAATGAAACTTCTTCAAGCATTGGTAGCTTGTACTAGACTTTGAGCTTGCTCCAAAAAGCTATATATAACTGAAAATGGATAACAATTCACTGAGATATGAGCATCACAAGCTCACTGTTCTATATCTATCTAAGAATGAATACATTTCCCTACCAGCTACATCATCCAACATGCTTTCTAAGATCGATAGTCGAAATAGATCACAGATATTGGTTGCATTTAATTTTCTATAATATATGCATATGCAAATCTGCTTATTCTTTTTGGGTACTATAACAGTCGGTGATATCCACTGAGCATGCTCAACTGGGATGATAAATCCAACACATAGTAATCTATCTATTTCCTCGTTAACCTAGTGAGCATAGTTAGGATTCATTCAATAACTTTGTTGCTCTATCCGATGAGCATCCGGTTTTAAGACAACTCCATGTTGGTAAATTCTGGGATCTAGACCTTTCATTTCTCTATAGTCCCAAGCAAAAACATTTGTGAATTCTTTGAATAGAGTAAACACATCCTCCTAGAAGGTAGTATTGATATATTTAGGTAGTGATGTGTGTGAACACACTAGGATTGTTGGGACACTTTTTTTCCCTCTTCAGGAGGTTTTTTCCCCTAGCTTGTATATAAACCTAATGCCCTAGCCGGTTACTTATCTTTTTACATTCTAGTGGTAATATATTCAGTATTGTGCGTTGTGCTCCAAGCTCTTCTTCTTCTTCCTTGTGATGTTTGCATGCTTCAACAGATGTCAAACTCCAACAATTGGTGTCAGAGTAGGTCACCGCTTCATCTAGCATGTTGTCAACACCTCTCCGATCATAGTCTCAAAATTGCATGAAATTTGGTGATCATACTCAGGATGATTAGGCCTCTGTATGCACTATCGTAGTGCTTGCATGGGCTATTTTGTATTTTTGTGCCAAAGATATATGGTGGCTTTGATTTGCTAATATAAGTGCCACAAAGTCTACTACAGGTTTAATGGAACTTGTAAGGGTAGTTCTATTCAACATTTTTAGATACAATCATTTTTTTTGCATTAGGGTATTTTAATGAGTGGTCATGGCTGAAAGTAGTGATGAATTCCACATGTTGACTATTGAGGATAAGTTTGATGGTACCAATTACCCATTGTCGGATTATATGATGTGTCATGTATTGGTTTCAAAAGGATTGTAGAATATTGTGTAGGGTGTTGGAAAACATCCTATTTCACCTACAAACAGAGTGAGAGAAGATGATGCAGATGGTGTCGAAGATGGTGATATTTTTCATGTTCCTGTTGGTGCTATGGTTTTTGCTACACCTACTACAGAGCTAATTTTTTGGGATGGGAGAGATGCTCAGACACATGCATTGATAGCCTTGTCTATTAAACATGCCATTATTCATCACATTCCCTCTTGCAGAACAACCAAGGATGCTTGAGATACACTTGCCACTTTATACCAAGAAAGGCTCATTTTGCATACCTTCAAAAACAGTTGGAGAGTGAGCACGTGAATGAAGGAGATTCCATGGATAGTTTTATAACCAAGATCAAAGACTTGAAGGAGCAATTGATTTTTGCTAATAAAATCTTGCTTAACATTTCACTTGTGTAGACTCTTCTGAATGGTCTTCACAATCCATATTAGAGTTTTGCTTCCACTCTTCATTTGATGATGAAATGATGGAGAGTGTTAATCTCCAAAAGAACACATTATTCTTGATTTTAGAGCAACTCTATATCAAGAACAACTCAAAACCTCAACCAATTTTGGAAGACCAATGACAAATTATCAAACTTTGAACTAATTGTGAAGAAAGTGATTACTCAAAAAAGTCTGCTGCACTTAGTTCACCCTTTGATTGATCAAATGAGTAAAGTTTAAATGAAACTTTGTATAAGGTGTCATCTAAAGCTTGTGCACCTTTTCGAGTTAGAATTTCTCAAATGATTTAGTAGATCTTGAGAGTTGCTCCAAACAATGTACCTATGTCTTAAACTACTTTTCTGTGTAGTGGACTTTGACACCTACAACTTCTTATGCATGGATCTCCCAAACTAGACCCCATTTATTCAAATGCATTTAGCCCCAAGTAGCTTACCTTTCAACTTAAAGAATGACTTCTTATTTGCTCAAAACTTTAAACTGTGGAGGGAGATCTCATCAAAACATTGACCACTGAGATTGCACCTGTTCATTCGTTCACTTCATCACATTTACACATGTAAATGTTCCTACTCAAAATTCTCTTAGGCTGATTATAATTAAACTCTCAAAAATTGTACAAAGGTCACTCAACTGTAGAATAAGACTTATAGGATAAACATAGAAGGAGCACAGAGCAAAAGATCAAGGTGCAACTTTCTTCTATTCAACAAAAATTACATCTCATGGATGATTCATGTTCTTCTCACTTTCTAAAGTCTCCAATGACTTCTAAATCTTGCCATTCATCATTCCTCACATTCGTAGTACATCTGTATCAAGTATATATGGATGTTTACATCCTGACTCATCACAGATACAAAGTCTTTATGAACTAATTACAAGATTAGTATACATGTATATACAAGTCTTCATCTTCTGATCGTGCATTGAACGTCAAGCCTCATATGTTGATCTTTGCTTCATTCATTGATTTCAAATCGTTGTCCTAATCACCAATTGTTGATTTTCTTGCACCAAGAGCTCCCCCTCAATCATCTATTGTGATTTTATCCATCTTATTTATGCTTGCCATGTCTTTGAACCTATGTAACTTAGGTCCATCCAAGCTTTTGGTTAACATGTCTGCAATCTAATATTTTGTAGAAGTATGTATGACTTCAATCTCTTTATCAATCACCTTCTCTCTTAAGAAATGATATTTAATCTCAATATGTTTAGTCTGGGCATGAAACACAGGGCTAGCAGCTATATACAATGAACTCATATTATCTCCATGAATAGTGGGTGTACTCTGAATGATGTCAAAACTCTTCATGAGAGTCTTCAATCATATAACCTCCTTTGGAGATTCAACCATACCTTTATACTCTGCTTCTGTAGATCACAAAGCAACTGTATGTTGCTTCCTAGAACACCAAGAGATTAGCTTATCTCCCGCATAACATAGATACCATGAGGATAACATGCCCAATCTGTATCACTATATATCTTGATCTTTGTATCTGATGTGAATCCATAATACAAACCTTCTTTGAGTGTACACTTAATGTATCTTAGCACCCTCTGTCGTGCAATCCAATGTTCTTTCTTAGGACAATGCATGAATTGAGACAACACTCCAACTACATATGATAAATTAGGCCTAGTTAATATAGCATAGATTAGAGTACCGACCAGACTTTGATATAGCTTCATGTCCTTGAATTCTTCTCCTCCATATCTGATTAATTGATGATTCACCTCCATTGGAGTAGGTGCTACCCTACAATCTTCCATTTTAAACTGGATTAGCAAGTTCTTCAAATACCTTTATTGAGTCACATATACTCCATGTTGAGTATATGAAATCTCCATGCCCAAGAAATAAGAAAAGTCTCCCAGATCACTAATCTTGAATTCTTTCTCCATTTGCTTCTTAAGACTTTGTATGCACTTCTCATATGTACCTGTAAGAATTATGTCATCAACCTATATGCAAATGTAAATGAACCCATCATCACTTGCTTTAACAAACAAGCTTCTATCTCCCTTAGACACTTGGAAGCCAAGCTCCTTCAAGAACTTCACAAGTCTATTATTCCATGCCCTTGGGGCGTGCTTCAAATCATACAAAGCTCTCTTGAGCTCACACACATACTCTGGATAATATTTATCATTGAAACCTTCTGGTTGCTCCGTAAAAACATAATCTGAAATATAACCATTTAGAAAAGCATTCTTCACATCTAATTGACATAGCGTCCAACCTTTACATGCAGCAATATCTATGAGAGTCCTTATTGTTTTCATCTTTTCCATAGGACTATAAGTCCTATCATAATCTATATCATATGTCTGAGAATGCCCTTTAACAACAAGTCTAGTTTTATATCTAGACACACTTCCATCTGCATACCTCTTTGTCTTGTAGACCCATTTGCATCCAATGATCTTCTGACTATTTGGTTTAGGAACCAAATTCCAATTCTCATTTTCCATCAATGCATCATACTCCTCGTGCATAGCTTTCTCCCAATTTTCCTTATCTTTTGCTTCTTCATATATAGAAGGGTCTTCCTTTCCTTTCACCATATAAGCATAATCTTTAGTGGTCAAGAATGAAGTATCATAACTATACCTTATGGGTTGCTTTCATCTGTTCCTTGTTGACCTTCTAGCTTCTTCACTCTTTGAAGTCTTTGGATCTTCATATTCTGGATCAAATCTTGGCATCTCTTCATTATCAATGAGAGCATCAACAATCTCTTCATCACCATGAATTTGAATCTTTGAGTTACCTTTCCTTTGGTTCAACGTTTCTTAATCATGTTTCTTCATCACCTGCATGAATATTCATTGTACCTACATACCAAGTACCTTGGTCATCAAATGTAGCATCCTTTGACACAAGAAATTGCTTTGTGGATGGACTCCAAAATCTATAATCCATCTGCTTATCATCATAACCAATGAACACATACTTTTTAGCTTTAGGTTCCAACTTATGCCTCAACTGAGATGGCACATATGCAAAAGCCAAGCATCCACATACTTTGCAATGCTCCAAGGTAGGTCTCTTACCCCACCATGCCTCATAAGGTGTCATACCCTGCAAAGATTTACAAGCTAACCTATTAACCAAGTATGTGGCTATATTTACAACCTCAGCCCACAAATATTTAGGAAAATACTCTTTCATCATTGACCTTGCAAAATCCATAAGAGTTCTATTCCTCCTTTCTGCTACACCATTTTATTGAGGAGATTACCTGCAAGTAACTTCCCTTTTTATACTTGCATTCCATAAGTAATCACTGAACTCATTAGAGAAATACTCTCCCCCTCCATCTAACCTTAATCTCTTCAATTTTTGTCTTGAAACTCTTTCTGCATACACATGATAATGCTTAAATGTATTGAACACCTCTGATTTATCTTTAATCACATATATTGTGATCCACCTCGTAGCATCATCAACATAAATCACATAATATATTGAACCATTAATGCTCGAGTCCTTTGATGGTCCCCACACATGTGTATGTACCAATTCAAGCTTCTCTGAATACATGAAACCATGCTTATTATATGATTGCTTATGAGCCTTACCTAATTGAGATGCTTCACATTTGTATGTCATATGTTGACTTGCAACATTAGGCAATCCAAGCATTCAACCATTGTTAATAATTACCTTAATACCTCTTTCATTGAAATGTCCAAGTCTTTTCTGCCAAAAGTCTAACTCAGAGATCTTGTGTCCTCCATAAGTGAACAAAGCCCCACCATTATTGCCTTGAATCTTCAATGCGAATAGCCTTCCGTCTTTCTTTTGTGAAACAATTTGTTTATACCCATTGCTAGGGTCTTCCACAAAAACTCCATCATTAGTGAATGTTACTTCATAACCCTTCTCTACAATTTGCCCTCACTTATCAGATTCTTTGGAATTGTAGGAACATACAGAACCTTACTCAGAAGGGTGCTTCCATCCTTCGCCTTTACTAATCCAATTGACTTCACATTGTGCTTTGTATTATCACCTATTTGAACTACATGATTACTCACCTTATTCTCCAAATCAGTCATCAAAGCTATGTTGCCACTCAAGTGATTGCTACATCCTGAGTCTATGTAGAAGACTCTTTGATCTTCACTTTGTTTCTCACAAGTTGCATTCATAATTAAGGTTGAATCCTCTTTTCTGATCTGAAGCATAATTGTAATAGGTATTGTTGTAGGATTGACTTTGAAAGCCTCTACCTGCATTTCTTCCCAAGAAACCTCGACTACCCCTACCTTTGAAATTACTTCTCTGATTTTGATTACCTCTTCCTCTTGAATTAAATTTCTGATTATATCCTCCAACATTCTGATTATTATGCCAACATTCATGAGCTAAGTGATTAGTCTTACCACAAACCAACAATTCTTGACACCATCTTTATTGCTTCTCCCTCTTCCTCTTCCTTTGCCACCTCCTCTTCCTCTTAGGAAGTTAGCTTGACTAGTAGTGCCTTCATCTTCATTCAGTTGGTGCTTGCCTTTGTTAATCTTCTTCTTGTCCTTTGAATACATTGCTTGAACTGTACTTTTATCAACACCACCTTTGACATCCTGCTCAAAAGTTAGCATGTGTCCTAGTAATTGATTCAAATTAGGAGTGAAATGATCTAGTGACAATTCAGTGGATAGAATGAATGGCTTCCACTTAACATCTCCTCTCAAACCTGTGAGAATTAGTCTTACCAATTTTTCCTCTTCAATATCTTCATCAACCGCTCCTAATGCATCTGCAATGTCCTTCATCCTTGCCACATGGTCAAAAATAGATTGAGAAGCTTTCTTTTTGAATGTGGTGAACTCTACCCATAAAGATTCCATCCTTGACTTTGTAATGTTTTGGAAATGCTCCTCCAAAGCATTCCATATGTCACTTGCACTTTCAAGTCCTCTAATATAAGGTAGCAAGTAATCATTGACTCCCATGTAGATAATGCTCCTTGCTTGAGCATCCTTCTTCATCCATGTCTTCAAATCTGAGAGCTCTTCCCTAGTTGGAACACTACGATCCCTAAATTCTGGTTTCTCGTCTTCACGTGTGATGTATCCTATCAAATCTTTGCTCATAAGATGAGCTTCCATCCTCATGGACCAAGCAGGATAGTTTTCCCTATCGAATTTCTCTATCTCAAGAGAATATCCTATCCTTTCTTCACCTATACAATAAATTCTTCAAGCTTTGTGAATAATGAATGTACCTTTACTTTGAATGTAGTTCCTTCTAATCTTCTTGATAGCTTCAGGCCTCCTTCTCTAGCTTTCACTTCAAACTTTCACCTTTTGAATCTTCAAAGTATAACTGCAACAATCAAGGTCCTCCTTTCTTCAATTTTGATGGCTCTTGCTTTGATACCACTGATGGAGAGTGTTAATCTCCAAAAGAACAAGATATTTTTTATGTAAGAGCACCTCTATATCAAGAACAACTCAAAATCGCAACCAAATTTGGAAGACCAATGAAAAATTATTAAACTTTGAACTAATTGTGAATAAACTGATTACTCAGAAATGTCAGCTGCACTTAATTCACTCATTGATTGACCAAATGAGTACATTTTTCAATGCAACTTGGTATAAAGTGTTATCCAAGGCTTTTGCACCTTTTCCAAGTCAAAATTTCTCAAAGGATTCAGTAGATCTTGAGATTTTCTCCAAACAATGTACCCATGTCTGAAACTGATTTACTATGTAGTCGACTTTGACACCTGCAACTTCTAATGCATTGTTCTCCCAAAGTAGACCCTGTTGATTCAAATGCTTTTAGCCACAAGTAGCTTACCTTTCAAGTTAAAGAATTACTACTTATGTGCTCAAAAAGGTAGACTATGGACGGAGATCTCATCAAAACATTGACCACCGGGATTGCACTTGTTCATTCCTTCACTTCATCACATTTACACATGTAAATGTTCCTACTCAAAATTCTCTCATCCTGATTATAATTAAACTCTCAAAACTTGTACAGAGGTCACTCAAGTATAGAGTTTGACTTGTACAAAAGCATTCCTCAATAGTGAACACGGAGGGAGCACTAACCAAAAGATCGAGGTGCAACTTTCTTATATTGAGGAAAAATTACATCTAAGTGATGATTCATGTTCTTCTCACTTTCTAAAGTTTCAAATGACTTAAAAATCTTGTTGTTCATCATCCATCACATTCATAGTACATCTATATCAAGTATGTATAGATGTTTACATAAAGACTCATCAAAGATACAAAGCTTTTATGAAGTAATTACAAGATTAGTATAGATGTATATACAAGACTTCATCTTTAGATCATGCACTAAACTTCAAGCCTCATACATTGATCTTTGCTTCATTCTTTGACTTCAAATCTTTGTCCTAATCACCAATTATTGATTGTCTTGCACCAACATGAAATGGAATCCAAATGCCTTAACATTTGAGGAATTATTCTCTATTTTCTTGCAAGAAGATTGGTCTAGGCAGAAGAGGTCCATTATGCATGTTGTAGATGAAGCTTTCTTGGCTAGTCAGAAGGGCAAAGTAAATGGAACTCTTCTACTAGTAAGCAGAAATCTGCAAATTTTGCATAATCAAAGATGGATGACAGAGATGAAAAGAAAATAGAAAAGAAAAACATGTTTTGAAAGTATTGTAAAGCAAATGATCCTATCATAAAGAATTATCCAAAACTGACTACAAAAGAGGCAAAGAAAAAAGAGGCTAGAATGGTTGTTGCAAAGGCCTCTACACCAAAAACAGAGTCTACTAGTCTAGTGCAAAATGAAGAATGGGTGTTTACTACTGTTTGTAGTTTTGGCCCATCTTCTCCTAAATAGTGTATGTCTGTAGTAGACTCAAATTTCTGGTACTTTGATAGTGGGGAAATCAAACATATTACCTCCTAGCGCACTTTCTTCATTTCACTCGAGCCTGTCCATATAGGGAATACTATCACATCTACCAAAAACTCCTATTATTGTGAGGAGATGGTTGGATACACTCGAGAAATGAGTTGGTGCTGCACAAATCCTACTCTACACCTACCAATGTTACTTTAGATTACCTTAGTAGACACCTTCACCTTCCCAAATATGCATTTGGACCCATAATGTGCCTTGGAGCATCATCTTCAAATAGTTGCATCAAAACAAACTACATCCAATGTTGAAGAGTTGTAAAAACTTGCTATTTATGGACAATAACCTGCTCAATGTTTCACTCAAAGCTCACTCATTGATTACAATTGACCCGAGAGCTTTTAGCCATATCTAATTGGAGCCCTAAGCTTGCTATAGGAAGTTATTTCACTAATTTAGGATGAGTATAAGGTTATAAATCATCTTAAGAAGTTAGTGGTGTAATCGCGACATTTTAGGAGGATGAGAGACTACAAACATATGCATAATGAAATGAATGTATTTCACTGATCTCTGAATCAAATGACATAAAAATTGATAGCATAGAACAAAAAGGTCTAGAATACATGTACCAATTCGAATCACAGCAAAAGATTAAGTATACGCAGAGAATTCCTCAATACAAATTGACTGAAAATGAGAGTGTAGCAGTAGACAATAGTGAACATGAGATAGTTCCGTAATCAGAATCAAAATGTATATTGTAATGAATGTATGATACAAGAAGATGTTGTAGGCTTACTCATACATGTGTGGACAAGGTATGCCCACAATCTTGAAGCTCAATGTGACCTTCTTTTGCTTGCATATCCTGCGACTAAAATCAAAAGTTTTTATAGAAGAATTCAAATTTGAATTTGGAATCTTCCACCTAAAAGTGGTCCTATCTTTTAGCCTCCTAATTAATTTGATTCCAATCACTTGGTTCTCGTGATTTACAACTTGTAATGTTACAAGATTCCTTGAGGCTTCCCCTTTTACGTTTAGCTTGAGTTAAACTCAAGGTTTTAACAAGAAATGTTCACATGTGACTTACGAACATTAAGGTCCAACATAAAATAATCCTTTGAACTTTTGGTCGAGCATCAAGGCTTGCCAAATGTACCAACAGCTCCCCCTCAAGCCTAAGATGCTTGAGTCTTCAATCCATAGGTATTTCGTACATTCCAATCATTGATTCGAACCTGTTGAGGTTGCTTCAATCAAGTGCTTTGGTCATCATATCTACACATTGCATCTAAGTAGACACATAAGATAATTTTATTCCTTTTCTTGCTATTTTCTCCCTTACAAAGTGATAATGGACTTCTATATGTTTATTCCTGGCATGAAAGATAGGATTATCAGCTAATTGCAAGGAACTCATGTTGTTTCCAAATATGTATGGAGTGCCAAAATGTAACCCTAAATCTGTATATAGGGTCTTGATCCACATTGCCTCTTGAGTTGCATTTGCCAATCCTCTATATTCAGCTTCAGTTGAAGAGAGTGCTACTATGGGTTGTTTCTTGGAAGACCAAAAAATGAGTTTTGCACCTGAAAAGGATAAATATCGTGATGTGCTTCTTCTATCATCTTTTGATCCTGCCCAATCTGCAACAGTGAATAACTTTACACTCAAATCAGAAGTATAAGGATAATACAATCCTTCATTCATAGTTCCCTTTAGATACCTCAATATCCTTATTGCTGCATCCATATGAGGCTTTCTAGGAGTGTGCATAAATTGGCTAAGCACACTTACATCATAGCATATATCTACCCTAGTTAGGGTTGCATAATTCAAGCTTCCAACTAAGCTTTGGTAGCTTGTAATGTCTTCAATAGGTTCCCCTTCATGAGCACTTAACTTGTGATTGATTTCCATGGGAGTACCTGCAACCTTAGCATCTTGCATCTTGAACTTTGCTATTAAATCTTTAACATACTTCCTTTGAGTAAGGAAGATCCCTTTATCTGTATAGACAACTTCTAATCCAAGAAAGTAAGTGAGCAATCCTAGATCACTTATCTTGAATTCTTCCTTCATTTGGGCTTTGATCTTCTTGATTCCATATGCATCATTACCTATAAGGATACTATCATCTACATACACACATAGATATATAACTTTAGAGTTATTCTTCTTGGTAAAAATTGAAGAATCAGCCTTGCTCATCTTGAATCCTTTGTCCTGCAAAAATGTAACCAATCTATGATTCCAAGCTCTAGGTGCTTGTTTAAGATCATAGAGAGCTTTCCTGAGTTTGCACACATACTCATGGTGTTTTTTATCAACAAATCCAGGAGGTTGTGCCATGTACACCTCCTCTAAAATCCAACCATTCAAAAAAACATTTTTTACATCTGATTGGTAGATGTTCCAATTCCTTGAAGCAGTTATGCTTAAGAGAACTCTGATTGTTGGCATCTTTGCCACAAGAGAGAAGATCTCCTCATAATCAATCCCTTGGGTTTGAGCAAACCCTTTAGCAACAAGTCTTGCTTTGTATCTGTTTATTGAACCATCAGAATTCTTTTTTACCTTATAGATCCATCTAGATCCAATGATCTTCATGGATTGGTTCTCGGGAACTAGGTCCCAAGTGTGATTTTCTTGAAGTGTTTGTATCTCTTCCTCCATTGCTTCCTTCCATTTAGATTTCTTGTTTGCTTCTTCAAAGGTTGATGGTTCTTCTAAGTTGATATCCTAAGCAATAGAGATTGAGTGTTTAGTGACTAAAGAGATGTCATATCCATACCTTTCTGGCTTCTTCATTTCCCTAGTTGATCACCTTATTGTTTGTTGAGAGGATTCTGCAATATCCCTCAAGTCTTGTATCTTCTCTTCACCTTTGTTGCTCCATACCTTGAAGTTCTTCCTTGGTGTTCTCTGATCATCATCAGAATCACTTGAATCTTCACATTGTTGATTAGTTGCCTTTTGAATTGTGGGAAAGTCTTCTTCTAGGTCATAAGTTAGCTTGACTTTTCTGCAATCATCTTCATACCACGAGTTGTTTTCATCAAAGACAACATCTCTGCTTACAATAAAACCTTTAGTACTTGGATTATACAACATGTACCCTTTTTAATTAAGGTCATAACCTATGAATACCCATTTCTCTGCCTCATTTTACCTCTTATTTGTGGTGGAACATGTGCATATGCTATGCACCCAAAAATTTTGCAATGTTCTAAGCTAGGTCTTCTGCCATTCCAAGCTTCATATGGTGTCATCGCATCCAATGCTTTAGATGGGAGTCTATTGATAAGATAGGTGGTTCTGAATAGAGCTCTGCCCATAAATAGTTGGACAATTTCTTCTCATTGATCATGGACCTTGCTTCCTCCACAATGGTCCTATTCCTCCTTTCTGCTACTCCATTTTGCTCCGGAGTATATCTCGTTGTGATTTCTCTTTTGATGCCTCTATCTTGGAGATATGCATCAAACTCATGGGAGAAGTATTCTCCCCCTCCACTTGACCTTAGCCTCTTGAATGTTTTCCCTGTTTGATCTTCAACAAGAGCAAGATATTTTTTGAAGCAATTGAAAACTTCATCTTTGTGTTTCATAAAATAAAGTATGGTCCATTTGCTACAATCATCAATGCATGATACATAATACCTAGATCCTGATGTTGAAGGTTCTTTGCTAGGTCCCCAAACATCTATGTGGACTAGCTCCAATAGATCACCATGGATGTAACCTTTCTTCATAAATGATTGTCTATGAGACTTCCCAAATTGACATGAGTTGCATTTGCATATCATGTGTTGCTTGGATATATTTGGCAATCCAAGCTCACTCTGATCCCAGGAGATTTGTTTTAAACTCCTTTCTCCTATGTGAGCTAATCGTTTGTGCCACATTTCTAATTCTGATAAGGTTTGTCCTCCATAATTGAAAAGTGCTATATTTCTAGTATCCTGCACTTCAAATGTAAAGAGTCTACCTATCTTTTCTCCTTTGGCTATCTTCTTGAATCCTTGCTGAGGATCTTCAACAAATGCTCCATTTCTTGTAAACCTTACCTGCAAGCCTTTTTCTATAATTTGTCCAACACTTATCGAGTTCTTGGTTATGGTAGGTACATATAATACCTTACTGAGTAGATTCATGGCTCTCATGGTGCCTCTTTTGCATCATATTTCTATGCTATGGCTGCCTCTAGTCTCTATGATGAGAATGAGCCTGTTTTGTTTGATGAAGCAAAAAATTCATAAAATTGGATGGCTATCATGCAATCTGAATATGATGTTATTATGAAGAAATGTACTTGGTGTTTATGTGACTTGCCTCCTGGCAACAAGGCTATTGGCACTAAGTGGGTATACAAGCTTAAGCATATGCCTAATGAAATAGTAGATAGGTATAAGGCTAGGATTTTTGAAAAGGGTTATGCTAAGGAAAGAGGCATTAATTTTGATGAGACCTTTGCTCCCGCTTGCCAAATGACTACTGTTCATAGCATCTCTGCACTTGCAACTCATCATGGTGGGAATGTACATCAATTGGACATTAAAACTGCATTTCTTAATGGTGATCTTCATGAAGAAGTGTATGTTTTTAAGCCCCATGGCTTTATGCAAAAGGGGCATGAAAACCAAGCGTGCAAGTTAAAGAAGGCATTATATGGTTTAAAGCAACATCATGTGCTTGGTATGAAAAGATACCTGCCTATCTGATTGCACATGGTTTTGAGAACACTCCAACTGAAAGCACCTTATATGTTAAGCATGCTAATGATATGCTTTTGATCATTGTTGTGTATGTTGATGACATGCTCTGCATCGGTCCTCATGAGAAGCATATTGCTGATTTTGAGGCTGATCTACATGCATCATTTGAGGTGTTAGATTTGGGGCATTTGCATCATTATATGGGCATCGAACTTATGCAAGTTGATGGCGGAATAGCTTTGTGTCAAAACTAAATATATTGACACATTATTGTAGCATTTTGGACTTGAAGTCTACAAACCTATTGCCACTCCTATGGAGATAGATTTACGATTGAGTCTTCATGATGATAGAGATGCATTTGATGTTGTTCTCTATCATCATGCTATTGGATGCTTGATTTACTTATGCATTACTCCGTTAGATATTCAGTTTGTTGTCTCACAGATGAGCAAGTTTATGCACTTCCCAGGTGTCAAGCATTGGTAGGATTTTAAGCGCATCTTTCGTTACTTGAGTGGTATCCAGCTACTTGGACTCTTTTATTCCAAGGTGGGATCACTACCGCTAGATTTACGTGCTTTTCTTGACTCTGACTGGGCCAATTTCTATGATATTTTTGTGTCCACTAGTGGTTTTTGCTTCATGCTTGGTAGCTCATGCACATCTTGGTTCAGCAAGAAGCATCCTATTGTGGCCACTTCTAGTTGTGAGGTTGAGTATAGGGCAACTTTCATAGTGATTGTTGAGTGTGTGTGGTTCAGATGCCTTATGGTTGATTTGGTTGGTTGTCACTCTTTTGCCACCACCATCTTCACTAATAGTCATAGTGCATTCGTAGTTGCAAAGAACCCTATGTTCCATGCTCGCTCTAAGCACATTGAGGTGTATTATAATTACATCAGGGAGAGGTTATTTGTTAGAGAGATTAGCTTGGCATATGTGCCCATGCAAGAGAATATTGTAGACCTTTGGGCTTACTTCCTTTTGTGGATTGACTCCACATAGCTTGGCACTTCCTTATACATGAGTGTCAGCTCCTTATTCACTTCATCACTCCTAGGGGGGATTTGTTGATATATTTAGGTAGTGATGTGTGTGAACACACTAGGACCACAGGGGCACTTTTTTCCCTCTTTAGGAGGTTTTTTCCCACGTCTTGTATATACACCTATTTCCCTAATGGGCTACTTATCTTTGTGCATTCTAGTGGTAAAAAATTGAGTATTTTGTTTTGTGCTCCAAGCTTCTTCTTCCTCATTATGTTGTTTGTGAGCTTCCTTAGACATCAAACTCCAATAGATAGAAGTCAGGCCAACTTTTATTTTGACTTGGGATGGATTAGTTTCATCTCCTAGATGATAGGTCACTAACTGGTCTTTTAGCACATAAAATTCCTATGCTATATAAGGATCACTCTCATGCTAAAAGGGGTTCTAAAAATCTATAATGTCCACTTATTCTAGGGCTTCATCTATAGATTCATTTACAAAAGGTTGTACCCTAGAGGTTGCGAGAGACCGCTGGTCTAGCACTTAAGTGTGCTATCCTCAGGGAAAGTGAATCCTGATTGGTGATCAGAACGGTGTCATCGAGATTTTCTCTCCTCTCTCACTCATGAAGGCCTACAAGAAACACATTCGGTGAAGGTAGCCAGAATTCCCTGAGAAGTCCAAGATGCATCAAGGATGTCAAAGGGAGTTCACATGCAAACTTTGGAAGAAATTGAGCAAATCTAGGGTAGCTAACAAAGCTAGTCAGACTTTGGAAATTAGGGCAGAAATTTCAATATCTCCAAATCACATTCATATACTTGTAAAGAATATCAAAGGAAGTGTATAGCCCGAATTTTAAATGTAAATGGATTTTCTAGCACATTGATATGCCATGCGCATTTTGTAAAAAATATAATGTTTCCACTTAGACCCTACAAAATCTTGTATAGGAATCTTTGTTGGCCATATGGTTTGGCATGTATAAAGATCATCTGTGGCTACATATTTGTACAAAGTTTCAAGGCTATCAGAGTTTCCTAGAGACCTTAATGCCACCTTGCAAGCTTTCAAATGTAGTCAAACTTGTAGACGATCACCCTCGGTTCAACGAGTGAGGATCCAAGGTGGGCTAGTATGAGTATAGTACCTAGTTTCAAATTTAAGTTAGAACTCCAATCTACGATAGGCTCTTGAAACCAGCATCTTTATCTTGACTCAACCTCGGTGGAGAGTGTGAGTGAGTTAGAGCTGGTTTTAATGAGTCTTAGACTTCTTTAGTTAGACGTTATGAGCCTAGACATATGTAGGGTCAATGAAGTGGAACTCATCTTCTTACGTGTGACATTCGGTTGAACTGTCATGGTTTGATGGTCGGAACCGCCTTTGATCAGTAGACTGCTTACCTTGACGTATCATGACGATCTTATACATGTATCTTAATTCAAATCCTTTTAATTCATGTCATTTGTCACTTGTCTCTTGTTTCTTGTCTCTCAGTCTCTTAAGTATTTTTACATGTCTTCTATTTTCTTCTATGTGTGAGAAGGCTCAGCAGTATTGCGTTGAACTAGTGAGGATGTTTCATTGAGCTTGTGATTAAACTCTATCATCATAATTCACTTGCATGCATATAATCCATACATACCCATACATATTGATTAGTTTCTGAAAGTGTATAAGAAGCTCCAATGTTAGACCATTATTCCTTTCAAAACTAATTTATGTGTAAGGATTCCATCTATTCTCGTCATGCATACATACCATCCAAAGAAGACTGCATATGGATTAGAATTAGGAAGTGTTTAAGAAGCTCCTTCAATGGACCATTCTTCCTTCGAAATTTGATTCGTGTGTATGGTTCTCTTTCATTCTTATCATTCATGTTCATAAATCTAATTTGCACTCCTACATTCCCATAATCATTTCAACATCTCTCTCTTCTCCATACTCAACATTAATTTCACTTTCACATCCTTAAACCTTCCAACATTAATTAGCTTCATACACCCTGTGTGTGCCATGATCGGACCCGATCCACCCGGATCGCGACCACCTCCACATTTGAACCCGACGTGAAACACTACATGGAATTTGCTTCTCATCTTGTTGGGAGGTTGTGATCCATATCCTTTGTCTCATATTCTTCATCCTCATCATATCATCATCATCATTCTTGAGTGTTGCATTGGATTTCTCACAGTATCATGCATATCTTCCCCATGAAGTAAACGCATTTGTGAGAGATCTAGAGAATCGTGCATCAGTTGCTCATTCACGTAAGATGGAGGAAGGATTCATCCGTTATTGTTGAGAAACATGGCCAAATAATAGTCCCTTCTATGTTGATAGAGAAGGGAAAATTCAATGGCATCAACATCACAAGCTACTTAGACTTGTTTGAAGAGCAAGCTATGATTTTTGGTCTTCCCGAAGATCTTTTGATATCATTCTTTGAACGAATTGTTGATAGCTCTATCATAAACCGTGTCACTCAATATGATACTCTTCCTTGGAGTGATTTTAGAAAGGAGATGCTCAAAGAATTCTATCTTATAGCCAACATAATCGGGATGGATTCTTATGATGGGTCGATTCCCAAAAGCCTAGTAGCTTTATTACTCACTTACAAAATGAGTATACTAGACGCTATGAACAACTTCCTGATGAGGATAAGATAACTTTGGAACCTGATCTTGTGATCAATTTTCTTAAGCTTCTTCATCCTCAAACTCGTAGGGAAGTTGAACGGCAATTAGAAGAGGCCGATAAGCGCTATGGTCTTACTGATAATTGGCAAAAAGTGCGTAAAGTAGTACAGGGTGTAGCCCATAGACATCAAAGACAATCCATGCTTTATGAGCAAACTAGTGTTCCTCAAGCTAGCCTTCCACAAACTAAGGAGCAAGTTAGAGAACAATCCCATGCTATGCTTTTTGACTCTACCCCTATTCCTCAAATGATGGAGCCTACTCAAGGTTTTAAAGTAGAGCCAAATAAATGTGTAGTTGAACAATCTCAAGTGGAAATTCTCACTAAGCAAATGGAAAGTCTTATTGCTACACAATCCAATTTGGCCAAGACTATAGATGCTTTACAATCTAATTACACCAAAACTTTCCAAAATCAAATGAACCCAATGTCTTTTCAGGAGCCTAATTAACATGTTATAACTACCAATCAAAATCCACAAGTAGCTCCTACTCAAGCATATCAAGTTCCTCCAATGCATAATCCTTCAATGCAAAATCCTCATCCTCATGTGCAAAATCCTCAAAATCAAAATTTTCAAAATCATCAACCGTATACTATGGAAGCTCCTCTTGCACCTCAAGTACCACATGTTGCTCCCCAAGATCCTCAAATACATCAATTACCTTATCAAAATCCTAATTATCATGTTCAAGAGATACCTTATCAACAAAATCCTCAATCTCAAAATTTCCCACCACAAGTTAATCAAAATCCTCAAAATCAAAATGGTTTTATGCGTGGCCCTCATAGGTGTCCATGGTGTGATTCGGTAGAGCACTTTTTGAGAGATTGTGAACTATTGAAGGCTACTAAGGAGCAATGACTAGTAATAGACATAGACAAGAAAATCTGTGACTATCGATCTAGGCTACCTTTGCAAGGAAATTATGGTAAGGAGGAATGAAAAAACACTATGAAAATATAACCATAATGGACATAGGAACTAGAGGAGCGAAACTAGAAGCTCTTGATGAACAACAAGTAGAATCAAGTAAACCCACAAAGGAAGGTGACTTTTCCATAGAGGCTTGAGTAAGAGCACAAGATGAGATTAGGAGAATAACAGCTTGGGAGTCATCGATAGAAGATCAATCTCTTATTTCTCACATATCCAATGTAGAAGAAAAATGAAAAAGAGATGAAGCTGAGCCTAGTGAAAGAAGAGTGACTTGAAAACAAACCTTGGAGGGAATAGAAACAATCATAGAGCAGGGAGAAACATCACAATCCAAAGATAGAAAACAAGAATCACAACCCAATGACCAAAAACAAGAGGAGAAACAAAAAGGGAAGAAGATAGAGCAACAAAAAACAAAACCAAAGCCTTTAAATAAACAAGAACAATCAAAACAAATTGAAGAACAAACACGAGAACATGAATAAAAACAAGATCCTGAGCAAAAACAAAAGAAACCAAAGAGAAAACCTAAAGCCATCTTGATTTCAGAAATCGAGAGAAGAATAGATCCTATGGAGATTTTAGAAGATATTTTGCTTAAGACTCAAATGACTATGTCTTTAGAACAAGTTTTCTCTATTGCAAAGCCTGTTTTTAAAGATAACTTTATTGGCCTAATTAAAAGGAAGAGGTTTCCGCTCAATCTAGATAGTAAAATGCACGATGTTGGTGTAAATCATAAGCCTACACATTTGGCTTGGAAGATATCATGAAGACTCTACATGCATGAAGAACCATAGGAACATATGCTAGTGATTACTTACCACTTTACCTCATGTAAAAGTCTAATTGACTTGGAATCTTTTGTAATCACCTACCTAAGTGATTCGTGGAAAATGTTAGCTCACTTGATTGAGAGAATATCTCCAAACTTTTAGAAGCTTGATTAGAGAGAGCCAAGAATTTGAATTTGAATTCAAATTCTTACTCATCACATATAAAAGCAAACAAGAAAAGTTGCAGTTATGTGAGATCACTCCCCGAGCTTCATTCTACTATAATTGAGTGTGTGTGAGGACTACATCATAGCCTACACCTCTCTACACCATTAGGCAATGCTAGACATGCCAATGGGATTGTACACGTGTTAATTTATAGATACATTTACATCATTCATCTCTCTGTTCACTGCTTGTCTTCTCCAAAGTCTATCAACTTGTCAAGGGAATATCTCGATCAATACTCCACCAAATTCAGTGATTCAAAGCTTGTTGGATTCAGCTCAACGTCATCTACATGCTGACGACGTTTGAAGTGATTTCATTCAGCCAATTCAGAGAAATAGGTGTCGAGGTGCTCACTGGTCTATTTCTGCAACAGTCCTAAAAGTCGGGGGTATACCAAATCTTGCTAAATTAATTTCTCTTAGCATAGTTCATTATTTTACATAATTCCACTTGCAAATGGTAGCTTACTAAGCTAGTTGAATACCCCTAGAAGGATTTTTATCAATTGCTACTGTGCTGGTCACACTGAGCAAAACATTGAGCAGGTGTCAAGAGCAAAATAGAAGGTTTTCTTGAGTTTGTGACCTTCAAGGTTATCTGTTTTGATTCCATCATTGCACACATCATTTCCAAAGGACATAGGCCATTTCTTGGTGTCATTGGAAAGCTAAGGAAGTCTACTAATCAAGTCTGAAGCAAAAGAGGGCTGGTACAAAGCAGGTTTAACAGTACCCACTCAGTCTCTTGGATCATCCATCCATCTTTCCCAACAGTGGTATCAGAGCTAATAAGGTAAAATGGGAGATGGTTTTCCTTCATTCATTGACAAATTGGATAGGAACAATTATCAAGCTTGGTCTCTAAGGATGAAGACCTACTTACAAGGAAGGAGTCTCTTTGGATACATCTCAGGAGATGAGGAATTGCCCTCATTCAAAGCAAGAGGACTACCAACCAAGGAGGAACAAGAAAAACTTAACACATGGTGTAATAAGGATGCATTGGCAAGGTCTTATTTACTCAACTCTATATCTGACTTTCTTTTACCTCATATCAGAAATTGTAAGACTTCCCAAGAGACTTGGGAAACCTTGTCATCATATTTTTCCTCTAATACAAGGGCTAGGAAAAATCAGTCGTGGATTGAATTCACAACACTAAGGAAGCAACCTAAGCAAGCTGTTTCAGAATTTGTGACCAAGATCAAAGATGTTGCAGATCAGTTAGCAAGCATAGGAGAAGAAATTGAAGAAGAGCAAATAGTGAGGCAGGTAATCAATGGAATCAAGGCTGATGACAAGTGGGAAAGCTTCACCACTGCAATGGATCTCTACATGGACATGCACATTCCAGATCTTACAACTCTCATGGGTCAACTATTTACACATGAAGCAAAGCTCACAAAGAATGGAGATACATCCAAAGGTAACAACTCTTCTGCCCTATACACTGATAAGAAGTCCAAGGATAAAGGCAAGAGTAAGAAGGTGGAAGATGAAGGCTCTACCTCCCAAGCCAACTATGCAGGGAGAGGTAGATCTTCAAGAGGTAGGGGCAGAGGAGGTAAGCAAGGTAGGGGGAGACCCTATAATTCATCACCATGTAACATTTGTGGTTTATCAAATCACACCACGGATGAGTGTTTCAAGAATTACAAAAATCAGAGAGGAAGAGGCTACCAAAGAGGTGGATACTCTCAGTCTAGAGGAAGGTTCAACCATCATCAAGGCCACAACAACAATTACAACAACAACTACAACAACAACTACAACAACAAGTACAATGGTAACTACCAAGGAGGATTCAAAACTAGAAGGGATTACAACAAATACACAGAAGAGCAGGATGACTCTCTCTTGATCATGAACATGACTTCAAAGTCAGGTACGAATGATGATCACTTATTTTATATTGATTCAGGGTGTTCAAATCATGTGGCTGGAAATGTGGCACTACTCTCTGATCTTGAGGAACCAAAAGGTAAACACCAAGTTCAAACACGTGATGATACAAAGCATTCAGTGGTTAAAGTTGGTAATGTTAAAACTTGTGATGGTAATCAAAATTTGTTGAGCAGGGTACTTTATGTACCAACAATTACAAAGAACTTAATGAGTGTTGGCCAGATTGTAGAGAAAGGTTTGCAGGTCAGATTCAATCAATATGGAGCATTTGTGGAGGACCCAAGACATGGATTCAAAAGGATAGCTAAAGGAGAAGAATTAGGTAGACTTTTCACTTTTGAGTTGGAAGATACAAAAAATATTGCATTATACAGTTATAAGGATCAAACACTTTCAGAGCTTGAGATTTGGCACAAAAGATTAGGGCATATAGGAGAAAGGACCTTAAAGCAAATGTGCAGGGACCAATGTGTGCTTGGGATACCTAATGTATCCAAGCAACATATGATTTACAAGTGTGGTGCTTCTCAATTTGGTAAGTCTCACAGGTTACCCTACTCAAAGAGAGGATATATGCATGAAACTACCTAGAGCTGGTACACACAGATGTATGGGGACCTAGCAAAGACCCCTCAGTCTCAGGTTCAAGGTACTATGTGTCTTTTATTGATGATTATAGCAGATGGACTGTATTATATTTCATGAAGCACAAGGATGAGGTGTTTAATTGCTTTAATAAATATCTTGCACTAGTTGAAAATCAGACAGGAAGGAAATTGAAGAGACTAAGGTCAGATGGAGGAGGTGAATACTTCACCAATGAATTTGAGGACTTCTTGCATGACAGAGGCATCAAAAGAGAAATAACAACAAAGTATTCTCCTGAACAGAATGGGGTAGCAGAAAGAAGAAATAGGTTAATTGTTGGGACAACTAGATCTATGCTTAATGAGAAGAAGGTGCCTTACTATCTATGGGCAGAGAGTGTTTCTACTGCCACTTACCTCATAAACAGGTTACCATCAAAATCACTTGATGGTATGACACCTTATGAAGCATGGCATGGTAAGAGACCATCATTAGATCATTGCAAAATTTTTTGATGTGTAGCATATGTACACATTCCTTCTCAGGTAAGAGGTAAGCTAGATCCAAAGGCTGAAAAATGCATCTTTATTGGGTATGATTTAAATAAAAAAGGTTACAAGTTTTATAACCCTACCAATAAGGGATTTATGGTAAGTAGAGATGTGATCTTTGATGACAATGATTCTTGGTATGAGAATGAATGCAGGAAAGTGAAATTACCCTATGATTTGGAAGAGGAATTTCCAAAGCTTGCAAAGGAGGAACCTACTCAGAATGATGACTTAAGTTCAGATGATGAAGACACTATCAATCTTGAAGAATTCAAGGCATGGAAGTCCAAGGGCAAAATGAAGATGAAGAAGCTTGAAGACATACCTGAATCCTCAACTCAATCAATCAGAAGATCTCAAAGAGAAAGCAAAAAACCTATCAGATATGGGTATGATACATCTCTTGTTACTAAACATTCAGTTTATCTTGCCCAGGATTTGTCTAATGAAGAACCAGGTTCATATGAAGAAGCAACCACCAAATCAGAATGGAAAGAAGCTATGGATGAAGAGATTGAAGCACTTAAGGAGAGTGACACATGGGAGATAGTACCTAAGAAGGACTCTATGAAGGTAGTAGGATCCAGATGGATCTATAAATTGAAAAGAAATTCTGATGGCACAATTAACAGATACAAGGCCAGATTGGTAGCCAAGGGTTTTGCACAAACCCAAGGCATTGATTATGAAGAAACATTTTCTTCTGTGGCCAAGATGCCAACAATAAGAGTGTTGGTAAGTGTGGCTGCATCAAAGAATTGGAATATGTACCAATTGGATGTCAAGAATGCTTTCTTGAATGGATGGATCTCAGAAGAAGTTTATATGTCACAACCTCCTGGCTATGAAGACCCTAAGAAGGTAACATTTGTTTGCAAATTAAAGAAGGCTTTATATGGATTGAAGCAGGCACCTAGGGCATGGAATTACAGGCTAACTACATACCTCCCAGACCAAGGATTTGTTATGAGCAAGGCAGATACTTCTCTATTCACAAAGAGAAGCAATTCAGAGGTAATATATCTTTGTGTTTATGTTGATGACATCATCATTACAGGTAATGATGTCAATGGAATCAGAAGCATCAAAAACCAGATGATGAAGGAGTTCAAGATCAATGATCTTGGATTATTGAAATATTTTTTAGGGCTTGAATTAGTTTACACTAATTCAGGGATATACATTACTCAGAAGAAGTATGTACAAGACATGCTAAAGAAGTTTCAATTGCAGGATGCTAAAGTAGCAAGCACTCCAATGGAGGTGAACCTAAAGCTAAGTGCCCATGAAGGTGATGAAGTCCAAGACATTACAGGTTATCAGAGTATGGTGGGTGACAGTACATGAGTTCAGCAGACATATATACCCAGTAGTACGTGTGCATGTCATTCTATCTGCCCAAAGTGCAAAAGGTAAGAATCTAGGCCATTGTTTGATGTCACCGTTACATGCTTTAGATATGGATTTCATAATAGGTGGATGCCTTCTCTGTATTTTACCATTGGCCTCTGCATTATATGTAGTAGTGAGAGACAAACGAATACCGTGATGTTCAAAGAACTCTTTCGCTTCTCTCGCATTTAACTCTCCACGATCTGCACTACTTTCTCTATGTACCCAAAGCGACTTATGACATCTTCAAGCAAGAATTTGCAAACATTGTAAGTGGTCTTAGATCGTAGTGCACGTCCCTCTACATGATTAGTAAAGTCTTCTCTTGCAAGTACAATGTAATGCATTTTGTCAATACCTTTAGGCATAGTTACAAGATCTACTATGCACTTATAGTGAATACAAGGTGGATAAGTAGGATGCAACGGATCTCTATGTTTGATTGATGAATGAAGTTGACAAGTGGAACATGTAGAAACATAGCTACTAATGTCAACATACATCCTAGGTGAATAATAGGTACTTCTAATTTTTTCATATGTTCCAAAAAATCCTTTAAGGCCTGCCCATAATGTCTCATGCATTTCCTTCATTATTTGCAATTGAAGACCTCGTTTTCCTAAGACTCGTTGTGGATTCCTAACCTTACCCTTAGCATGTCTCCAAAGATAACTGTTACATAGGAAAAAGTTATAAGCTCATCTCCTAATGTTACGGAATCTATTCCTAGTCCAGCTAGGTAATGGTTGTAGTGTACTCAGATACTTTCCTATGTCTCTCCATTCATTTTCGTACTCAAACTCATGAAATTTCTCGTACTCGTATATATATGGAACATAGTCAACTAGGATCACATTCTTTATTAGATCACTTTCAAGATCATCATCAAATCTAGCTCTCGATAACATATCAGCAATTGAGTTTGACTTACCTGAAATATGAAGTAACTCAGGATTTATGAACTTAATATATGAGATCCATCTAAGCATGGCTATATCAGGAGATGAACAATTGGCTATCATTCCAATGAGATGCAAACAATCAGTCTCAACTTTGACATTTGCACCAATGAAATATTCTTTGTCTATTTTCAAAGCTATTACCATACCCCATAGTTCTCGTTTGATGTGTGGATATTTTCGTTGTGTTTCATGTAAAATTTTGGCACCAAACCTAATTGCATATCTATTCCCTTTACTATCATCTTGACTTATGACTCAACCTATACCAATAGGACTAGTATCAACAGTCAATATAATAGGTTTGTTAGTAGAATAGTCTACACGCTTAAGGATGGGAGCTTCAAGCAAAAATTTCTTCAATTTATGCATAGCTTGAGTGTGCTTGTCAGTCCAAATAAATTTTCGTTTCTTCCTCAACAAGTCATAGAGACAATCAGCAACATGAGCAAAGTGTGGGATCCAAATAACATAAAAGATGCAAGCACCAAGAAATCTGCGTACCTCACTCATGTTGTTACATGTTTCAGAAATCTTGCTAATGCCATCAACTTTTTGTGGGTATGGCTTTCGACCATAATGACCACATAAATGTCCAACAATAAGAACCTTGTTGATACCAAAAACAGATTTTTCTATGGAAAATGTGAGACCTACTTCTTCAAATCATTGAAATATTCTTTGACAATCAGAGATATGGTCAAGAACAAATTTAGGACATCAAGATGAATCTAAAGTAATGTCCTTTGCACGTTCCTCACTCCCTTTAATTGGAATATCATCAATGAATGGCATGGTTATATGAGGGATAAAATCATGTAAGACCATATTCATAGCACTCATCATATGAGCCACAGAATTAGTCACTCCTTGAGGTAAAGTACACATTCGCACTAAGCCTAAAGGAGTTTTCATTGTGGTTATGTCACGATTATCAATTGCTAATTGGAATTGGTCATATCCTGAATATAAATCACCCATTGAATAGATATAATGTCCTCAAAATGATTCATCAAACTCATCTACAATGGGCCTTGTTCCTACATTCCGTATGGTGACTTTATTGACGGGTTGGAGATCTTGAATAAAACATAGTTTCCCATTCTTTTTAGGCAGAGTGAACCATCTATTTGAGTAAGGTGCAAAAGATGGCTCTAAAATTCTCATGTTTATCTTCTCCTTAAGTAGTTTCATTAGCTCAGGTAAGTGAGCCTTTGGAACTAGTATAGGGTGAAGATTCCATGGAACATGTGGAATAGTAAAGATTATCATGGGTGCAACTAGCTTAGGATCTATGCAACCAATCTCATGAGGATACATAGTAAAGGCTTTTCCATGGCTACATATGACTCTCTCAAATTTATCTCTCTCTATTGGCAAAAGAAAGTCATGATCTGTGCCAATCTTCGTATGCTTGATTATCTCATCCATGAATATATGTCCTATGTTTTTCTTATCTCAAAGAATTGGATCGATTTTCACATCAATAATTTTTTTATTACTTCCTTGAGGTAATGGTTGAGCTATGGGTTTGATTTTTTTGTTTACAGTTTTGTACTTTGTTTCAACTAAGGCATCATGTGTTTGGTTAAATTTTGAGCGCTTGTCAACATTGAGAGCATATTCCTGGATAAGAACATACTCATCAAGGAAAGAAAGAAGAACAAAAAGGGAATTAGAATTTTGTTGAAGACATAACTCTAACTCCTCAAGAGTAGAGAAACAATAAGATTTTTCAATCACATGCTCAATGTTCTCATCATGTTCCATGATTTTGTTGTTTTTATAATTGTTTTGGGTTTTTTGGATAAAAGACTTGGACAATTGACTCTTATGAAGAAAATCTAATTTAGAATGTGGAAAACAAAGTGAAAAACTATTGTACATGTTGGTTGGATGCGAGATGTCAAACCAATATCCACTGTTTTCCTGCTCAAAAATGGATTCTATCCAAAATTTTGATCATATGTAGCTCCAAACACGAATCGAGGTGCACAATCACTACAAGCATGCTCATGACCCTAGGTAACAGTATGTTTCTTTCTAATTGACAATCGATTCCTAGGATGATTCACTCCTATCGTCATGACTTGAAGTGATTGCATTCCATCCTTAGACTTAAATCTAGCATAGATAGACCCATCATCCATGGCTTTAGTTTCCACAGGACTCTCACAAATAAAGGGTTGACCTAAGAGAACTTCATAGGAGAAACTATCTTGAATAAAAAAATGAAACTCTTCTGTGATTCCTCCCATGGATATGGGCACACTAGCACAAGCTCCATATAGGGTACCTACACTATTATCTAGAGTTCTCATATGCCATCCACAATCTTTATCTATGGGGCATCAAAACTTATCATTTATTTCTCTTGAAATCACATTGATTTCGGAGCTGGAAACTGCTAATGCATTTACAGTGATAGTGTTCTTATCATTTCCTATTTTAACATGCATCTCTGATGTACCTCTAGACTAAGAGACAAGAGACAAGAGACAAGTGACAAGTGACATGAATTAAAAAGATTTGAATTAAGATACATGTATAAGATCTCTTGATATGTCAAGCTTAGCAGTATTGATCAAAGGCGGTTCCGACCCTCAAACCATGACAGTTCAACCGAATGTCATATGTAAGAAGATGAGTTCCACTTCATTGACCCTATGTATGTCTAGGCTCGTAACGTCTAACTAAAGAAGTCTAAGACTCATTGAAACCAGCTCTAACTCACTCACAGGCTCTAGCGAGGGTGAGTCAAGATAGAGATGTTGGTTTCAAGAGCCTATCCTAGATTTTGGGCCCTTGGATCTAGAGAAATCAACTCTCAACTCTAGGATCACTACTTTCGATTACAACCGTTTGATTAATCAAATCAATGGCTTGGAATTGTTCTTTCTATTAAATCTAGTGTAAAGGAGTGAAATGTAGGCACCTTCATTCTCCACCATTCGATCTAGGGATGATCGGGACCGTCGGATCAGTGCTGATATCAATTCGGATAAGATATGCCACTATTTTTAGAGAAAAGTTGCATTACTGATCTTTAACTATCAAAAAAGTCTTCTTTGATGAAAAAAACTCGTGAATTCTCCTTGCTTTAAGCATAAGTTCATCTCCACCCTTGAATATGAGCTCATCTTGATCGTACAACATGGCTCAATCAGCTTTAACCATGTGGCAGCCCTTCAACCCTTCAATTTGCTTAAATTAGAAAACTGTGGTGACCTTGAAAACTGGACTTTGTGCTCTTTGACCCTCCAAAAAGGCTTTGATAAAGATGAAAGTTTGTAGGACTATGTTTCCAAAGATCTCCTTCAGGAATATGCAAAAAACACTTTTATCTAAATCTCCCTTATACAAGTTTGACTACATTTGGAAGCTTGCAAGGTGGCATTAAGGTGTCTAGGAAACTCTGATAGCCTTGAAACTTTGTACAAATATGTAGCCACATATGGTCTTTATAGATGCCAAACCATATGGCTAACAAAAAATCCTATACAAGATTTTGTAGGGTCTAAGTGGAAAAATTATATTTTTTATAAAATGCACATGGCATATCAATGTCCCAGAAAATCCATTTTCATGTGAAATTCGGGCTATAGACTGCCTTTGATAGGCTTTAATGTCGTCTCACTCATGAAGGCCTACAGGAAAAACATTCCGTGAAGCTATCCAAAATTCCTTGAGAAGTCCAAGATGCATCAAGGATGTCAAAGGGAGTTCACATGCAAACTTTGGAAGAAATCGAGCAAATCCACGGTAGCGGTCAAAGCTAGTCAAACTTTGGAAATTAGGGCAAAAATTTCAATATCTCCAAATCACATGAAAATTCATTTACTGGTAAAGCCTATCAAAGACAGTGTATAGCCCGAATTTCACATGTAAATGGATTTTCTACCACATTGATATGCCATGTGCATTTTGTAAAAAATATAATTTTTCCACTTAGACCCTACAAAATCTTCTATAGGAATTTTTGTCAGCCATATGGTTTGGCATGTATAAAGACCATATGTAGCCACATATGATCTTTATACATGCCAAACCATATAGCTATACAAGATTTTGTAGGGTCTAAGTGGAAAAATTATATTTTTTACAAACTGCACATGGCATATCAATGTGCTAGAAAATCCATTTACATGTGAAATTCGGGCTATACACTGCCTTTGATAGGCTTTAAAAGTATATGAATTTTCATGTGATTTGGAGATATTGAATTTTTCGCCCTAATTTCCAAAGTTTGACCAGCTTTGACCGCTACCGTGGATTTGCTCGATTTCTTCCAAAGTGTGCATGTGAACTCCCTTTGACATCCTTGATGCACCTTGAACTTCTCAGGGAATTTTGGCTACCTTCACGGAATGTGTTTCCTGTAGGCCTTCATGAATGAGAGAGGAGAGAGAATCTCGACGACATTCACCCCCACCAAACTTGCGATTCCTCCGGAAGCGCCACTCTAGTATTTGTAAAAAAACAAAATGTTCCAAGCATCAAATTCTATTATAGGCAACATAAGAAACATGGAAGGAAAAATTGATCATATGCATGAATGAGTAGGCAACGTGACATGAAGCAAAATTTGCATGAAAGAAAGAATTGAAACACGCAACATGAATATGCATGAACAAATAGGCAACATATATGCAAATGAACAAGCAACATTGACAACAAAAAAGAAAACAAACAAGCATCAATATGAAGTGGATGTATTGAGTCATTTTAAGCATCAATTCCTCTCATCTTGAAGAAAAATGGGTACCTTTTTCATAAAGCAATCTACCTTAAATATGGTTATAAACAAAGATTTAGGATTTTCAAGAGATATCTTTCATATTTCGCTTATTTTAGATCAACTCCTTTCCTACATAAATATGAATATGCTCTTTCTCTAATAACATGAAAGGAAATCTAACCAAACTCCACTAATGCATAAATCTTCCTATATAGCCCGATATAAATCCTTATCTTCCTTTGGCTTGCTCTGTTTTTATTTTAATAATGATGATTCGGAAACTTTAAAGTTACGATCCCTTTTTTGGGGTAAAAGAAAGTGTAAACTTCCTGGTAAAATGTAGCAGCTTTTTTTTTTATGATGTGGAAAAATTAAACCCTGATACAAGGTACAACCATTTTTGATGACGAAGAACAGTCGTTTAAACTCCGATACAAGTGCTGTGAGATGGACTAAGGATGTAGAAACATGCAGTAGCAGGAGCTAGGATTTCAACAATTATGCTTTTGATATAGGATACATATGCCTATCTTTCCACAATCCTAGATTATAATCAATTTCTTAGTAGATAAATTAATACTTAAGATACAATTTTACACAAGTAGAGAAATCATCATTTGCCCTTTTTTGACTCAAGTGATGTGGATATGAATGCAAAGACTGAAAACAAACATGCATGAAACAAGAATGGAAAAAAAGTAGAATGAACTTGAAAAAAAAACAAAGCAACATGAACTTGAAAAATTAATGATATTTTTATATGTTTTTTATATTTTTTTCTTTTTTTATTTTTTATTTTTTTATTTTTATAACATGGATACTCTTGTTTATGAATCGGCCTCATTGTTATCTTCTTCAATGTCCTCATCCAAAATGTACTCATCATTATCACATTTCTTGAATAGCTTTATCCTTTTACCTGCAATCAAAGTTTTTAGTGCAACACCATTTAATTCACAAAGAGCATACATACCATTGTTGTTGACTTTTGATACTATGTATGGCCCAAACCACCGTTGAGTGAGCTTTTTGCATGCATCATATTGAGATTCAAATGTACTATCATAAATGAGCACCCAATCTCCTACTTCAATTGGATTAGGACACAGTCCATGACTTTTATCAAAATAATGCTTATTCTTCATTCTAGATACTCTTAATTTTTCAACAGCATCATCAAGTCTTAATTTACCTTGTTCTAACTGTTTAATGCACAAACTCAAAAAATCATAAGTAGACATATTTTCAGACCAAGGCAAATTTGACCATGGAGAAATATGAGACTGCATTAGAAACAATGGTTTTTGACAGTACATGAGTTCAGCACGCATATACCCAGTAGCACGTATGCATGCCATTCTATCTGCCCGAAGTGCAAAAGGTAAGAATCTAGGCCATTGTTTGATGTCACTGTTACATGCTTTAGATATGGCTTTCACAATAGGTGCATGCCCTCTCTCTATTTTACCATTGGCCTCTCGATTATATGCAATAGTGAGAGACAAACGAATACCACGATGTTCAAAGAACTCTTTAGCTTCTCTCGCATTTAACTCTCCACGATCGGCAACAACTTTCTCTATGTACCCAAAGCGACTTATGACATCTTCAAGCAAGAATTTGCAAACATTGTAAGTGGTCTTAGATCGTAGTGCACGTCCCTCTACATGATTAGTTAAGTCTTCTCTTGCAAGTACAATGTAACGCATTTTATCAATACCTTTAGGCATAGTTATAAGATCTACTACCCACTTGTAGTGAATACAGGGTGGATATGTAGGATGTAATGGATCTCTATGTTTGACTGATGAATGAAGTTGACAAGTAGAACACGTAGAAACATAGCTACTAATGTCAACATACATCCTAGGCCAATAATAGGTACTTCTAAATTTTTCATATGTTCCAAAAAATCCTTTATGACTTGCCCATAATGTCTCATGCATTTCCTTCATTACTTGCAATTGAAGACCTCGTTTTCCGAGGACTCATTATGGATTCTTAACCTTACCCTTAGCATGTGTCCAAAGATAACCATTACATAGGAAAACGTTATAAGCTCGTTTCCTAATGTTACGGAATCTATTCGTAGTCGAGCTAGGTAATGGTTGTAGTGTACTCAGATACTTTCCTATGTCTCTCCATTCATTTTCGTACTCAGACTCATGAAATTGCTCATATTTGTATATATGTGGAACATAGTCAACTAAGTTCACCGTCTTTATTAGATCACTTTCAAGATCATTATCAAATCTAGCTCTCGATAACATATCAACAACTGAATTTGACTTACCTTAAATATGAACTAACTCAGGATTTATGAACTTCATATATGAGATCCATCTAAGCATTGCTATATCAGGAGATGAGCAATTGGCTATCATTCCAACGAGAGTCAAAAAATCAGTCTCAACTTTGACATTCGCACCAATGAAATATTCTTTGTCTGTTTTCAAAGTTGTTACCATACCCCATAGTTCTCATTTGATCTATGGATACTTTTGTTGTGTTTTATGTAAAACTTTGCCACTAAACCTAATTGCATATCTATATCCTTCACTATCATCTTGACTTATGACCCAACCTATACCAATAGGACTAGTATCAACAGTCAATATAATAGGTTTGTTAGTAGAATAGTCTACACGCTTAAGGATGGGAGCTTCAAGCAATAAATTCTTCACTTTAGGCATACCTTGAGTGTGTTTGTCAATCCAAATAAAGTTTTTTTTCTTCCTCAAAAAGTCAGAGACAATCAGCAACATGAGCAAAGTGTGGGATCCAAATAACATAAAAGATGCAAGCACCAAGAAATCTATGTACCTCACTCACGTTGTTACATGTTTCAAAAATCTTGCTAATGGCATCAACTTTTTGTGGGTATGGCTTTCTGTTGGTGCAGGGCAATCAACAATTAAAGTTTTAATGAAGGTTTGGAAGTCAAGTACTGAAGAAAAGACCAAGTCATGAAGCATAAAAGAAGTGCATATTCAAAAGATGAAGATGTGTACACATATGTACATTAATTCAGAGATAGTTCACTTATACTTTTGTATAGTCATGACATTGTAAATATTTGCCTATATATACAAGGAAAAAAGTCGCGGAAAATATGGGAGAGCATGAGAATAGAGAAATCAATAGTGGTATGAGTCATTAGACATCTTAGAAGTGAGTAGAAGTCTCTCTCATCACTCAATTGTAAATTCCTTTAGGAATGAAAGAAAATTGCACCCGATGTTTTTGTGCATTCTCCTTCTGTGCTTGATCATTTCAAGAATCCTATTGTAGATGTCTAAGTCGATAGTTAATGATTCTATGGTTAAAGTTTGAGAGCCTAATTGTAAATAGGCTATGAGAATTATGAGTAGGAACTTTCATATGTGAAGAAGTATTCATTGGTTCCTGAAGCAGGTGCAAAATTTGATGTTAATGTTTTGGTCAGTTTTCCTTCCAGAGTGTAAAGTTTTGAGCAAGCAAGCACTCAATCTTTAAGTTGGAAGGTAAGCTATCTAGATTGAGATAACCAGTGTTAAAAGTTATAGGTGTCTAAATCGACTTTTCAGAAGAGCAGTTTTAGACATAGGTAACTTGTTGAGATCATTTCTCAAGATATACTGAATCTTTTGGAGTGATTCAACTTGGAGAAGGTGCGCAAATTGAAGGGGACACCTTGTGAAAAGTTTCATAAAAAACTTTACACAATTTATAAGTTAATGAGAGAGATATGTGCAGCAGACTTTCTGTGTAGTCATCTCCTTCACAGATTTTTCAAAATCTTTATAATTGATCATTGATCCTCTAAAATTGGTGAAGGTTTGAGTTACTCTTGTTATAGAGGTGCTCTAACTACAACAGTAGCTTGTTCTTTTGGAGATTAACACTCTCCATCAGTGGTAGAAGCATCATAATTAAAGAAAGGAGGATCCCGACTGCTGCAGCTGCAAAGAATTCAACATCTGAAGGTTCAAAAGGTGAAAGCTTGAGGGCAAAGCTTGAGAAGGAGGTCATAAGATATCAAGGAAGACAAAAGAAACATCATTGGAAGTAAAGGTACATCTATTACTCATGAAGTTTGAAGAATTCAATATACAGGTGAAGAAAGGATGGGAGATTCTCTTCAAATAGAGAAGTTGAATATCAAGTTTGAAGCATTGGATGAAGAGAGATGCTCAAGCTAGGAGCATTATCTATATGGCAGTCAATGACTACTTGCTACCTCATATTATAGGTCTTGAAAGTGCAAGTGATATATGGAATGCTTTGGAAGAGCATTTCCAAAACACCACAAAGTCAAGGAAGGCATCTTTGTGGGCAAAATTCACAACTTTCAAGAAGAAGGCCTCTCAATCCATCTGAGACTATGTAACAAGGATGAAGGACATTGCAGATGCATTAGGAGCAGTTGATGAAGACATTGAGGAGGATAAATTAGTAAGGCAAATCCTCACACGTTTAAGAGGTGATGACAAATGGAAGCCATTCATTTTGTCTATTGAATTATCACTTGATCATTTTACTCCTGACTTAAATCAATTGCTAGGACATATGTCAACCTTTGAGCAGAATGTCAAAGTTGAAGGTGACAAGAGTACAGGTCATGCAATGTATTCAAAGGATAAGAAGAAGAATATCAAGGGAAAGCAAGAAACAAATGAGGATGAAGGTACAACTAGCCAAGCTAACTTCCTAAGAGGAAGAGGAGGTGGCAAAGGTAAAGGAAGAGGCAGTAGTAATAAAGATGGAGTCAAAGCTTGCTAGATTTGTGGTAAGACAAATCACTTAGCTAATGATTGTTGGCATAATACTCATAGTAATGGTGGATATAACCAGAACTTTAATTCAAGAGGAAGAGGTGGCAGAAATCAAAGAGGTAATTTCAGAGGTAGAGGCAGTAGAGGTTACTTTGGAAGAAATGGAGGTAGACGATTCTAAAGTCAACAATACAGCAATACCTACTACAATTATGCTTCAGATCAAGAGGATTCAACATTGATAATGAATGCAACTTGTGAATGGCAAAGTGAAGACCAAAGAGTCTTTTACATTGACTCTAGGTGTAGCAATCACCTGAGTGGCAACATAGCTTTGATGACTGATTTGGAAAATAAGGTAACTAATCATGTGGTTCAAACAGGTGACAATACAAAGCACAATCCGAAGTCAATTGGATCAGTGAAGGCCAAGGATGGTAGCACCCTCTTGAGTAAGGTCTTGTATGTTCCTACAATTCCTAAGAATCTGATGAGTGTAGGAAAAATTGTTGAAAAAGCTTATGAAGTTAGATTCACTAATGAAGGAGTGTTTGTGGAAGACCCTAGTAATGGGTATAAACAGATTCTTTCAAGGAAGAAAGAAGGAAGATTGTTCACATTGAAGATCCAAGGTAAAGTTGGTCATGCTTTGTTCACTTATGGAGGACATAAGATATTTGAGTTAGACCTTTGGCACAAAAGACTTGGACATTTTAAGGAAAGAGGTATCAAAGATATGATTAATAATGGTTCAGTTCTTGGATTGCCTAATGTTGCAGGTCAGCATATGACATATAGATGTGAAGCATGTCAATTAGGTAACGCTCATAAGCAATCTTATTCCAAGCATGGTTTTATGTATTCAGAGAAGCTTGAATTGGTACACACCAATGTGTGGGGACCATCAAAGGATTTCAGTATCAATGGTTCAAGGTATTATGTGATTAATGTTGATGATGCTACCAGATGGATCACTATCTATGTGATCAAAGATAAGTCAGAGGCATTCAATACATTCAAACATTATCATGTGTATGCAGAAAGAATTACAGGTCATAAGTTGAAGAGACTAAGATCAGATGGAGGGGGAGAGTATTTCTCTAATGAGTTCAGTGATTACTTGTAGAATGTAGGTATAAAAAGAGAAATTACTTGCAGGTACTCTCCTCAACAAAATGGTGTAGCAGAAAGGAGAAATAGAACTCTTGTTGAGTTTGCAAGATCCATGATGAAGGAGAAAAATTGTCCAAATTATTTGTGGGCTGAGGCTGTGAACACAACCACATATTTGTTCAATAGGTTACCATGTAAAGCCTTGCAGGGTATGACACCATATGAGGCATGGTGGGGTAAGAGACCTACTCTAGATCATTGCAAAGTATTTGGGTGTTTGGCATATGCATATGTGCCATCACAATTAAGGCACAAATTGGAACCTAAGGCTGAAAAGTATGTATTTATTGGATATGATGATAAGCAGATGGGATATAGGTTGTGGAGTCCATCCACAAAACAATTCCTTGTATCAAAGGATGTTACATTTGATGAGCAAGGTACTTGGTATGCAGGTACAATCAATATTAATGCAGGTGATGAAGAAGTTGTGAATCGAAAGAAAGGTAAATCAAAGGTTCAGATATTTGATAAAGAGGAGAACAATGAAGTGCAGGTTGAAGTTGAAGAAATGCCAAGATTTGATCCTAAGTGTGATGAACCAGAAACCTCAAGGAATGGAGAGCTCAAAAGGTCATCAAGATACAAGTGGCAACCTACAAGGTGTAGCTATGACACTTCTTTTTTGGCTACCAAAGATTATGCTTATATGATAAAGACAGATGACAATCCTTCTACATATGAAGAAGCAAAAGGTAAGGAAAATTGGGAGAAAGCTATGCAGGAAGAATATGATGCATTGATGGAGAATTAGACATGGGATTTGGTTCCTAAGCCAAATAGCCAGAAGATCATTGGATGCAAATGGGTCTACAAAACAAAGAGATATGCAAATGGAAGTGTGTCTAGGTATAAAGCTAGCCTTGTTGTGAAGGGTTTTGCTCAAATTTATGGTATAGATTATGATGAGACCTATAGTCCTCTGGCAAAGAAGACAACCATCAGGACACTCATAGCCATTACTGCATGTAAAGGTTGGAAGTTATGTCAATTAGATGTGAACAATGCTTTTTTGAATGGTTATATTTTAGATAATGTTTTTATGGAGAAACCCCAAGGATTCAGAGATGAAAGCTACCCAGAGTATGCATGTACGCTCAAGAGAGCTTTGTATGGTTTAAAGCATGCCCCAAGGGCATGGAATTATAGACTTGTGAAGTTCTTGAAAGAACTTGGATTTCAAGTGTCAAAGGCAGATAGTAGCTTGCTTGTTAAAGCAAGTGATGATGGATTCATTTACATGTTCATATGTTGATGATATAATTCTTACAGGTACAGATGAGAAAGACATTCAAAGCCTAAAGAAGCAAATGGAGAAAGAGTTTAAAATCAGTGATTTGGGAGACTTGTCATATTTCTTGGGCATGGAGATCTCATACACTCAACATGGAGTGTATGTAACTCAAGAAAGGTATTTGAAGAGCTTGGAAAAAGTAAGATGAATGATTGCAAGGTAGCACCTATTCCAATGGAGGTAAATCACAAATTGAGCAGATATGGTGGAGAAGAGTTCAAGGATACGAAGTTATATCAGAGTTTGGTTGGTAGTCTTATCTATGCTACATTAACTAGACCTTACTTGTCATATGCAGTTGGAGTATTATCTCAATTCATGCATTGCCTTAGGAAAGAACATTGGATACAGGTCAAAGAGTGTTGAGGTACATTAAGGTACACTCAAACAAGGTTTGTATTATGGTTTTACATCAGATACAAACATCAAGATCTATACTGATATAGATTGGTAGGTAATCTTGATGATAGGAGATCAACATATGGATACTTGTGTTATGTGGGAGATAAGTTAATTACTTGGTGTTCAAAGAAGCAACACATAGTTGCTTTGTCATCTACTGAGGCTGAGTACAAAGGTATGGTTGAAGCTGCAAAGGAAGTGATATGGCTTAAGACTCTGATGAAAAGTTTTGACATCATTCACAGTACACCCACTATTCATGGACATAACATGAGTTCATTGTATTTAGCTGCTAATCCTGTTTTTCATGCCAGGACTAAACATATTGAGATTCACTATCACTTTCTAAGAGAGAAAGTGATGGATAAAGAGATTGAAGTCATACATACTTCAACAAAAGATCAGATAGCTGATATGCTAACCAAAAGCTTGGAAGGACCAAAGCTATAGAGATTCAAAGACATGGCAGGTATAAAGAAGATAGAGAAAACCTCAATTGATGATTGAGGGGGAGCTATTGGTGCAGGGCAATCAACAATTGAAGTTTTAATGAAGGTTTGGAAGTCAAGGACTGAAGAAAAGACCAAGTCATGAAGCATGAAAGAAGTGCATATTCAGAAGATGAAGATGTGTACACATATGTACATTAATTCAGAGATAGTTCACTTATACTTTCGTATAGTCATGACATTGTAAATATTTTCCTATATATACAAGGAAAAAAGTCAGGAAAAATATGAGAGAGCATGAGAATAGAGAAATCAATAATGGTATGAGTCATTAGACATCTTAGAATTGAGTAGAAGTCTCTATCATCACTCAGTTGTAAATTCCTTTAGGAATGAAAGAAAATTGCGCCTGATGTTTCTGTGCATTCTCGTTCTGTGCTTGATCATTTCAAGAATCCTTTTGTAGATGTCTAAGTACATAGCTAATGATTTTGTGGTTAACGTTTGAGAGCCTATTTGTAAACAAGCTATGAGAATTATGAGTAGGAACATTCATATGTGAAGAAGTATTCACTGGTTCCTGAAACAGGCGCAAAATTTGATGTTAATGTTTTGGTTAGTTCTCCTTCTACAGTGTAAAGTTTTGAGCAAGAAAGAACTCAATCTTTAAGTTCGAAGGTAAGCTATCTGTGGCTTAAAGAATTTCCATAAACAGGTTCTAGATTGAGAGGACCAAGTGTTAAAAGTTATAGGTGTGTAAATCGACTTTTCAGAAGAGCAGTTTTAGACATAGGTAACTTGTTGAGATCATTTCTCAACATATATTGAATCTTTTGGAGTGATTCAACTTGGAGAAGGTGTGCAAACTATAGGTGACACCTTGTACAAAGTTTCATAAAACACTTTACACAATTTATAAGTTAATGAGAGAGATATGTGCAGAAGACTTTCTCTGTAGTCATCTCCTTCACAGATTTTTCAAAATCTTTATAATTGATCATTGATCCTCTAAAATTGGTGAAGGTTTGAGTTACTCTTGTTATAGAGGTGCTCTAACTACAAGAGTAGCTTGTTCTTTTGGAGATTAACACTCTCCATCACTTTTGACCATAATGACCACATAAATGTCCAACAATAAGAACCTAGTTGACACCAAAAACAAATTTTTCTATGGAAAATGTGAGACCTACCTCTTTAAATCGTTGAAATATTCTTTCACAATCAGAGATAGGGTCAAGAAAAAATTTACGACATCTAGATGAGTCTAAAGTAATGCCCTTTACACGTTCCTCACTCCCTTTAATTGGAATATCATCAATGAATGGCATAGTTATATGAGGGATAAAATCATGTAAGACCATATTCATAACACTCATCATATGAGCCACAGAATTAGTCGCTTCTTGAGGTAAAGTACACATTTGCACTAAGCCTAAAGGAGTTTTCATTGTGGTTATTTCACCACTGTCAATTGCTAATTGGAATCGGTCATATCTAGAATATAAATCACCCATTGAATAGATAGAATGTCTTGAAAATGATTCAGCAAACTCATCTACAATGGGTCCTGTTCCTAAATTCCTTATGATGACTTTATTGATGGGTTGGAGATCTTGAATAAAACATAGTTTCCCATTCTTTTTAGGAACAGTGAACCATCTATTTTGATGGAGAGTGTTAATATCCAAAAGAACAAGATACTCTTGAAATTAGAGCACCTCTATATCAAGACTAACTCAAAATCTTCCTTAATTTAGAGGACCAACTATCAGTTACAAAGATTTTGGATAAAATGTGAAGCTGAAAATTAGAAGAGGTCAATCAATTATAGACTTAGACTTATACAAAATCATTTCACAGAATATTCAATGCAGAAGGAGAATACGCAGAAAGATCCGGTGCAACATTTCTTCATTTCTAGAAAATTTACATCTGAGTGATGAGAGATATCTTAATCACTTCTAAAGTGTCTAATGACATCTAAATCTCATCAAATCTAGTCTTAACACAATCTCTCATATTTGGCCCGACATTTTTCATAGTATATATAGGCAAATATTTACAAGCTTATGACTACTCAAAGGTATAAGTGAACTATCTCTGAATTAATGTACATATGTGTACACATCTTTCAACTTCTGAATATGCACTTCCTCCATGCTTCATAACTTGAACTTTCCTTCAGTCCTTGACTTCAATTCTTCACCCAAAACTTCAATTGTTGATTGGCCTACACCAATAGCTCCCCCTCAATCATCAATTGAGGTTTTCTCTATCTTCTTTATGCCTGCCATGTCCTTGAATCTTTGTAGCTTTGGTCCATCCAAGCTTTTTGTTAGCATATCAGCTATCTGATCTTTTGTTGAAGTATGTATGACTTCAATCTCTTTATCCATCACCTTCTCTCTTAGAAAGTGATACTAAATCTCAATATGGTTAGTCCTTGCATGAAACACAGGGTTAGCAGCTAAATACAATGAACTCATGTTATCTCCATGAATAGTGGGTGTACTCTGAATGATATCAAAACTCTTCATCAGAGTTTTGAGCCATATTACTTCCTTTGCTGTCTCAACCATACCTTTGTACTCAGCCTCTCTCGAGGATAAAGCAACTGTGTGTTGCTTCTTTTAACACCAAGAGATTAACTTATCTCCCACATAACACAAGTATCCATATGTTGATCTCCTATCATCAGGATTACCTGCCCAATCTGCATCACTATATATCTTGATGTTTGTATCTGATGTAAAACCATAATACAAACCCTCTTTGAGTGTACCCTTAATGTACCTCAACACTCTTTGTCCTGCAATCCAATGTTCTTTCCTAGGACAATGCATGAATTGAGACAATACTCCAACTGCATATGACAAATCAGGTCTAGTTAATGTAGCATATATAAGACTACAAACCAAACTCTGATATAACTTCATATCCTTGAATTCTTCTCCACCATATCTGCTCAATTTGTGATTCACCTCCATTGGAGTAGGTGCTACCCTGCAATCATTCATCTTAAACTTGATCAACAAGTTTCTCAAATACCTTTCTTGAGTTACATACACTCCATGTTGAGTGTATGAGATCTCCATGCCCATGAAGTATGACAGGTCTCCCAAATCACTGATCTTGAATTCTTTCTCCATTTGCTTCTTTAGGCTTTGAATTCGTTTCTCATCTATACCTGTAAGAATTATATCATCAACATATATGCACATGTAAATGAATCCATCATCACTTGCTTTAACAAGCAAGCTACTATCTGCTTTAGATACTTGGAATCCACGTTCCTTCAAGTACTTCACAAGTCTATCATTCCATGCCCTTAGGGCCTGCTTCAAGCCATACAAGGCCCTCTTGAGCTTGCACATATGATCTCGATACCTTTCATCTCTGAAACCTTGTGGTTGCTCCATGAACACATCATCTGAAATGTAACCATTTAAAAAAAGCATTCTTCATATCTAATTGACATAATTTCCAACCTTTACATGCAGCAATGGCTATGAGTGTCCTGATAGTTGTCATTTTTGCCACAGGAATATAGGTGTCATCATAATCTACACCATAAGTCTGAGCAAAACGCTTCACAAAAAGTCTAGCTTTATATCTAGACACACTTCCATCTGCATATCTCTTTGTCTTGTAAACCCACTTGCATCCAATGATCTTCTGACTATTTGGTTTAGGAACCAAATCCCATTTCTGATTCTCCATCAATGCATCATACTCCTCTTGCATAGCTTTCTCCCAATTCTCCTTAACTTCTGCCTCTTCATATGAAGAAGGATCTTCATTTGCCTTTATCATATAAGCATAATCTTTGGTAGCCAAAAAAGAAGTGTCATAGCTATACCTTGTAGGTTGTCACTTGTTGACCTTCTGAGTTCTCCACTCATTGAGGTTTCTGGTTCATCATACTCCGGATCAAACCTTGGAACTTTTTCAACTTCAACCTGTACTTCATTGTTCTCCTCTTTATCAAATATCTGAACCTTTGATTGTACCTGCATAAATATTGATTGTACCTGCATACCAAGTACATTGCTCATCAAATGTAACATCCTTAGATACAAGAAATTGTTTTGTGGATGGACTCCACAACCTATATCCCATCTACTTATCATCATGTCCAATAAACACATATTTTTCTGCTTTGGGCTCCAATTTATGCCGCATTTGTGATGTCACATATGCATATGCCAAACATCCAAATACTTTGCAATGATCTAGAGTAGGTCTCTTACCCCACCATGCCTCATATGATGTCATACCCTGCAAAGCTTTACATGGTAATCTATTGACCAAATAAGTAGCTGTGTTTACAGCCTCATCCCACAAATAATTAGGGTAATTTTTCTCCTTTATCATGGATCTTGCAAGCTCAAAAAGAGTTCTATTCCTCCTTTCTGCTACACCATTTTGTTGAGGAGAGTACCTGCAAGTAATTTCCCTTTTTATACCTACATTCCTCAAGTAATCATTGAACTCATTAGAGAAATACTCCATGAGACCTTAGTCTCTTCAACTTATGACCTATAATTCTCTCTGCATACACATGATAATGTTTGAATGTATTGAATACTTCTGACTTATCTTTGATCACATAGATAGTGATCCATCTGGTAGCATCATCAACATAAATCACATAATACCTTGACCCATTGATACTGAAATCCTTTGATGGTCCCCACACATCTGTGTCTACCAACTCAAGCTTCTCTGAATACATAAAACCATGCTTGTAATAAGATTTCTTATGAGCCTTACCTAATTGACATGCCTCACATCTGTATGTCATATCTTTTCCTGCAACATTAGGCAATCCAAGCACTGAACCATTGTTAATCATATCTTTGATACCTCTTTCATTGAAATGTCCAAGCCTCTTGTGCCAAAGATCTAACTCAGAGATCTTATGTCCTCCATAAGTGAACAAGGCATGACCAACATTGCCTTGGGTCTTCAATGTGAACAATCTTCCTTCTTTCTTCCCTGAAACAATTTGTTTATACCCATTGCTAGGGTCTTCCACAAACACTCCTTCATTAGTGAACCTAACTTCATAACCCTTTTCAACAATTTGTCCTACACTTATCAGATTCTTAGGAATTGTTGGAACATACAAGACCTTACTCAAAAGAGTAGTACCATCCTTGGCCTTCACTGATCCAATTGACTTCACATTGTGCTTTGTATTCTCACCTGTTTGAACAACATGATTAGTGACCTTACTATCCAAATCAGTCATCAAAGCTATATTACTACTCAGGTGATTGCTACACCCTGAGTCAATGTAGAAGACTCTTTGGTCTTCACTTTGTCTTTCACAAGTTGCATTCATTATCAATGTTGAATCCTCCTTCTGATCTGAAGCATAATTGTAGAAGCTATTGTTGTATTGTTGACTTTGGAATCTTCTACCTGCATTTTTTCGAAAGTAAGCTCTACTACCTCTACCTCTGAAATTACCTCTTTGATTTCTGCCACCTCTTCCTCTTGAATTAAAGTTCTCATTATATCCACCATTACCCTAAGTATTATGCCAACATTCATTAACTAAATGATTTGTCTTACCGCAAATCCAGCAAGCTTTGACTCCATCTTTATTACTCCTACCTCTTCCTCTACCTTTGCCACCTCCTCTTCCTCTTAGGAAGTAAGCTTGGCTAGTTGTCCCTTCATCCTCATTTGTCTATTGCTTTCCTTTGATATTTTTCTTCTTATCCTTTGAATACATTGCATGACCTGTACTCTTGTCACCTTCACCTTTGACATCCTGCTCAAATGTTAACATGTCCTAGCAACTGATTTAAGTCAGGATTAAAATGATCAAGTGATAACTCGGTAGACAAAATGAATGGCTTCGATTTGTCATCAACTCTCAAACCTGTGAGGATCTGCCTTACCAATTTATCCTCCTCAATGTCTTCATCAACTGCTCCTAATGCATCTGCAATGTCCTTCATCCTTGTTACATAATCTGAGATAGATTTTGAGGCCTTCTTCTTGAATGTAGTAAATTTTGCCCATAAGGATGCCTTCCTTGACTTTGTGGTGTTTTGGAAACGCTCCTCCAAAGCATTCCATATATCACTTGCACTTTCAAGACCTCTAATGTGAGGTAGCAAGTAGTCATTGACTGCCATATAGATAATGCTCCTAGCTTGAGCATCTCTCTTCATCCAATTCTTCAATTCTGATAGTTCCTCCCTAGTTGGAATACTAGGATCTCTGAAGTGAGGTTTTTCTTCTTCACCTGTAATATAAGCTACCAAGTCTTTGCTCATAAGATGAGCTTCCATCCTCATTGACCATGCTGGATAGTTCTCTCTATCCAACTTCTCTATCTGAAGAGAATCTCCCATTCCTTCTTCACCTGTATATTGAATTCTTCAACCTTTATGAATAATAGATGTACCTTTACTTCGAATGATACTCCTTTTGTCTTCCTTGATGTCGTATGACCTCCTTCTCAAGCTTTGTCCTTATGCTTTCACCTTTTGAACCTTCAGATGTTGAATTCTTTATGACTGCAGCAGTCGGGATCCTCCTTTCTTCAATTCTGATACTTCCTGCTCTGATACCACTGATGGAGAGTGTTAATCTCCTAAAGAACAAGCTACTCTTGAAATTAGAGCACCTCTATATCAAGAGTAACTCAAAACCTTCCTTAATTTAGAGGATCAACTATCAATCACAAAGATTTTGGATAAACTGTGAAGAGAATGATTCTACAGAAAGTCTGCTGCACTTATCTCTCTCATTGACTTACCAAATGTGTAAAGCTTTCTATAAAACTTTGCACGAGCTGTTGCCTATAGATTGTGCACCTTCTCCAAGTTGATTCATTCCAAAAGACTTAGTAGAGCTTGAGGAATGACTTCAACAATTCACCTATGTCTAAAACTCCTCTTCTGAAAATTCGATTTAGACACCTGTAACTTCTAACACTTGGTTCTCTAAATATAGAATGCATTTATAAATATGCTTTTAGCCATAGGTAGCTTACCTTCCAACTTAAATATTGAGTGCTTGCTTGCTCAAAACTTTACACTGTGGAAGGAGAACTGACCAAAACATTAACATCAAATTTTGCACCTCTTGCAACTTCTCTTCTTCCCATTTACATATGTAAATGTTCCTACACTCAATTCTCTGAGCCTGATCACAATTAGAAGCTAAAAATTTGTACAGAGGTAAATCAACTATAGACTTAGACTTTTACAAAAGCATTTGACAAAAGATTCAACATAGAAGGAGAATACTCTAAGAGATCGGGCACAACATTTTTCATTTCTGGAAAATTTACATCTGAGTGATGAGAGATATCTTACTCACTTCTAAAGTGTCTAATGACATCTAATTCTCATCAAACCTAGTCTTAACACAATCTCTCATATTTGCCCCGACATTTTTCATAGTATATATAGGCAAATATTTACAAGCTTATGACTACTCAAAGGTATAAGTGAACTATATCTGAATTAATGTACATATGTGTACACATCTTTCAACTTCTGAATATTCACTTCCTCCATGCTTCATAACTTGAACTTTCCTTTAGTCCTTGACTTCAGTTCTTCACCCAAAACTTCAATTGTTGATTGGCCTGCACCAACATATTTGAGTAGGGTGCAAACGATGGCTCTAAAATTCTCATGTTTATCTTCTCCTTAAATAGTTTCATAAGCTCAGCTAAGTGAGCCTTTGGAACTAGTATAGGGTGAAGATTCCATGGAATATGTGGAATAGTAAAAATTATCATGGGTGCAACTAGCTTAGGATCTATGCATCCAATCTCATGAGGATACATAGTAAAGGCTTTTCCATGGCTACGTATGACTCTCTCAAATTTATCTCTCTCTTCGGCAAAAGAAAGTCATCATCTCTACCAATTTTCATCTGTTTGATTGTCTCATCCATGAATGTATGTCCTATGATTTTCTTATCCCCATGAACTGGATCACTTTTCACATCAATAAGCTTTTTGTTACTTCCTTGGGGTAATGGTTGAGCTATGGGTTTGATTTTTTTGTCTACAGTTTTGTACTTTGTTTCAACTAAGGCATCATGTGTTTGGTTAAATTTTGAGCACTTGTCAACATTGAGAGCATATTCTTGGATAAGATCATACTCATCAAGGGAAGAAAGAAGAATAATATGGGAATTAGAATTTTGTTGAAGACAAAACTCTAACTCCTCAATTGTAGAGAAATAATGAGATGTTTCAATCACATGCTCAATGTTCTCATCATGTTCCATGCTTTTGTTGTTTTTATAATTTTTTTGGGTTTTTTGGATAAAAAGCTTGGACAATTGACTCTTATGAAGATAATCTAATTTAGAATGTGGAAAACAAAGTGACAAACTATTGTACATGTTGGTTGGATGCGAGATGTCAAACCAATATCCAATGTTGTCCCGCTCAACAATGGATTCTATCCGAAATTTTGATCATATGTAGCTTTGAACATGAATCGAGGTGCACAATCACTACAAGCATGCTCATGACCCTGAGGAACAATAGGTTTCTTTCTAATTGACAATCGATTCCTAGGATTATTCACTCCTACCGTCATTTCCTGAAGTGATTGCATTCCATCCTTAGACTTAAATCTAGCATAGGTAGACCCATCATCCATGGCTTTAGTTTCCATACAACTCTCACAAATAAAGGGTTGACCTAAGAGAACTTCATAGGAGCAATTTTCCTGAATAAAAAAGTGAAACTCTTCTGTGATTTCTCCTATGGATATGGGCACACTAGCACAAGCTCCATATAGGGTACCTACACCATTATCTGCAGTTCTCATACGCCACAATGGTAGATATAATTAGAACTTTAATTTAAGAGGAAGAGGTGGCAAAACTCAAAGAGGTAAATTCAGAGGTAGAGGTAGTAGAGGTTTCTTTGGAAGAAATGCAAGTAGAAGATTCCAAAGCCAACAATACAACAATACCTACTACAAGTATGCTTCACATAAGAAGGAGGATTCAACATTGATTATGAATGCAAATTGTAAAAGGCAAAGTGAAGACCAAAGAGTCTTCTACATTGACTCAGGGTGTAGCAATCACCTGAGTGGTAACATACCTTTGATGACTGATTTGGAAAATAAGGTAAATAATCATGTAGTTCAAACAGGTGACAATAAAAAACATAATGTGAAGTCAATTGGATCAGTGAAGGCCAAGGATGGAAGTACTCTCTTGAGTAAGGTTTTGTATGCTCCTACAATTCCAAAGAATCTGATAAGCATACGACAAATTGTTGAAAAAGCTTATGAAGTAAGGTTCGCTAATGAAGGAGTGTTTGTGGAAGACCCTAGCAATGGGTATAAACAAATTCTTTCAGGGAAGAAAGCAGGAAGAATCTTCACATTGACGATTCAAGGTAATGTTGGTCATACGTTGCTCACATATGTAGGACATAAGATCTCTGGGTTAGATCTTTGGCACAAAAGGCTTGGACATTCCAATGAAAGAGGTATTAAAGATATGGTTAACAATGGCTCAATGCTTGGATTTCCTAATGTTGTAGGTCAACATATGACATACAGATGTGAGGCATGTCAATTAGGTAAGGCTCATAAGCAATCTTATTCCAAACATGGTTTTATGTATTCACAGAAGCTTGAGTTGGTACACAGAGATGTGTTGGGACCATCAAAGGATTTTAGTATCAATGGTTCAAGGTATTATGTGATTTATGTTGATGATGCTACCAGGTGAATCACTATCTATGTGGTCAAAAGACAAGCCAAAGGTATTCAGTACATTCAAGCAATATCATGTGTATGCAGAAAGATTCACAGGTCGAAAGTTGAAGAGACTAAGGTGAGATGGAGGGGGAGTGTATTTCTCTAATGAGTTCAGTGATTATTTATGGAATGCAGGTATAAAAAAGAGAGGTTACTTGTAGGTACTCTCCTCAACAAAATGGTGTCACAGAAAGAAGGAATATAATTCTTGTTGAGTTTGCAAGATCCATGATGAAGGAGAAAAATTGTCCCAATTATTTGTGGGCGGAGGCTGTAAATACAACTACATATTTGGTCAATAGATTACCATGTAAATCTTTGCAGGGTATGACACCATATGAGGCATGGTGGGGTAAGAGACCTACCCTAGATCATTGCAAAGTATTTGGATGCTTGACATATGCATATGTGCCATCTCAATTAAGGCACAAATTGGAACCTAAAGCTGAAAAAGTATGTGTTCATTTGATATGATGATAAGCAGATGGGATATAGGTTGTGGAATCCATCCACAAAACAATTCCTTGTGTCAAAGGATGTTACATTTGATGAGCAAGGTACTTGGTATGCAGGTACATTCAATATTCATGCAGGTGATGAAGAAGTTGTGAATGAGAAGAAAGGTAAATCAAAGGTTGAAATATTTGATGAAGAAGAGAATAATGAAGTACAGGTTGAAGTTGAAGAAGTGCCAAGGTGTGATCCAGAATGTGATGAACCACAAACCTCAAGAAGTGGAGAACTCAGAAGGTCATCAAGACATAAATGGAAACCTACAAGGTATAGCTATGACACTTCTTTTTTGGCTACTAGAGATTATGTTTATATGATAAAGGCAAATGAAGACCCTTCTACATATGAAGAGGCAAAAGGTAAGGAAATTTGGGAGAAAGCTATGCAGGAAGAGTCTGATGCATTGATGGAGAATGAGACATGGATTTGGTTCCTAAACCAAATAATCAGAAGATCATTGGATGTAAATGGGTCTACAAGACAAAGAGATATGCAGATGGAAGTGTGTCTAGATATAAATCTAGACTTCTTGTGAAAGGGTTTGCTCAGAGATATGGAAAAGATTATGATGAGTCCTATAGTCCTTTGGCAAAGATGACAACCATCAGGACACTCATAGCCATTGCTGCATGTAAAGGTTGGAAATTATGTCAATTAGATGTGAAGAATGTTTTTCTCAATGGTTATATTTCAGATGATGTTTTCATGGAGCAACCACAAGGATTCAGAGAAGAAAGGTATCCAAATCATGTACGTAAGCTCAAGAGAGCTTTGTATGGTTTGAAGTAGGCCCCAAGGGCATGGAATTATAGACTGGTGAAGTTCTTGAAGGAACTTGGTTTTCAAGTATCTAAAGCAGATAATAGCTTTCTTGTCAAAGCAAGTAATGATGAGTTCATTTACATGTACATATATGTTGATGATATAATTCTTACAGGTACAAATGAGAAAGGCATACAAGGAATAAAGAAGCAAATGGAGAAAGAGTTCAAGATTAGTGACTTTGGAGACTTGTCATATTTCTTGGGCATGGAGATCTCATACACTCAACATGGAGTGTATGTAACTCAAGAAAGGTATTTGAAGAATTTGTTGATCAAGTTTGAAATGGAAGATTGTAGGATAGCACCTACTCCAATGGAAGTGAATCACTAATTAAGCAGATATGGAGGAGAACAGTTCAAGGACATGAAGATGTATCAAAGTCTGGTTGGTAGTCTTATCTATGCTACATTAACTAGGCCTAACTTGTCATATGCAGTAGGAGTGTTGTCTTAATTCATGTATTGTCCTAGGAAAGAACATTGGATTGCACGACAAAGGGTGTTGAGGTATATTAAGGGTACACTCAAAGAAGGTTTGTATTATGGTTTTACATCAGATACAAACATCAAGATATATAGTGATATAGATTGGGCAGGTAATCTTGATGATAGGAGATCAACATATGGATACTTGTGTTATATGGGAGACAAGCTAATCTCTTGGTGTTCTAAGAAGCAACACATAGTTGCTTTATCATCTACAAAAGCAGAGTATAAAGGTATGGTTGAAGGTGCAAAGGAAGTGATATGGCTAAAGACTCTCATGAAGAGTTCAGAGTACACCCACTATTCATGGAGATAACATGAGTTCATTGTATTTATCTGCTTACCCTGTTTTGCATGCCAGGACTAAACATATTGAGATTCAGTATCACTTTCTAAGGGAGAAGGTGATGGATAAGGAGATTGAAGGCATACATACTTCAACAAAAGATCAGATAGCTGATATGCTAACCAAAAGCTTGGATGGACCAAAGCTACAGTGATTCAAAGACATGGGGGGTATAAAGAAGATAGAGAAAACGTCAATTGATGATTGACAGGGAGCTGTTGGTGCAAATCAATAACCAATTGAAGTTTTGAAGTGCAGGATTTAAGAAAAAGATCAATTTATGAAGCATGAAGAAAGTACATGTTCAGAAGATGAAGATGTGTATACA
>CM035428.1:52616387-52641387 GCA_020310875.1 Ceratopteris richardii
TTCACTTATCCAACCATTTAAGAATGCATTTTTCACATCAATTTGGAGGATTCTCCAATTCCTTGCAACAGCTACACTTAACAATGTCCTGATTGTAGTCATCTTTGCAACTGGTGAGAATGTTTCCTCATAGTCTATACCATGAGTTTGTGAGCATCCTTTGCAACTAATCTTGCCTTGTACCTGCAAACTGATCCATCTGAATTTGTTTTAACTTTATATACCCATCTGCAACCAACTACCTTTTGATTCCGTGATATTGGAGCCAAATCCCAAGTGTCCATCTCCTTCAATGCATCTATCTCTTTGTTCATGGCCTTTTCCCAATTATGGTTTCCCTTTGCCTCTTCATAGGTTGAGGGTTCCTTTGAAATTGAATCTTTTTCCAAGTAGGTTGAATGCTTCGGAACAAATGTGGAATCATATCCATACCTTTCTGGTTGTTTCTTCTCTCTTGTTGATCTTCTAGGTGCTTGTTTGGAGCATTCTCCAACCTCTTGCATCTTTGCTTTGCCTCTTGACTTCCATAGCTTTTAATCATTTTCTCTTTCATCTTGGTCATCGTTTGTATCACTTCTTGGATCCTGGACCTGTGTATCATGCTTGCTTCCTAATTGATAAGAGTCAGAATCAAGATCATATGGTAGTGTTACCTTTTGTTTGTCTTCATCATACCAAGACCTGTGTTCTTCAAACACAATATCTCTACTTGTAGTGAATTGCTTGGTTGAAGGATTGAAGAACCTGTAACCAATCTGAGTTGAATCATATCCAATAAACACTGCCTTTGTTGCCCTTTCATCTAGCTTACCTCTTATTTGTGATGGTACATGAACATAAGCTAAACAACCAAAAACCTTGCAATGTCCAAGACTAGGTTTTCTTCCAAGCCATGCTTCATAAGGAGTCTCACCTTGAAGTGATTTGGATGGTATTCTATTGACAAGGTACACAGTAGTTCAAATAGCTTCTGCCCATAGATAATTTGGCAACTTCTTCTCTTCAAGAATTGTTCAGGCTGATCCAATCAATGTCTTGTTTCTCCTCTCTGCAATTCCATTTAGTTGAGGAGAGTACCTAGTAGTCACTTCCCTTTTGATACCTTTGTCCTGCAAGAACTTATCAAACTCTTTGGAGAAGTATTTGTTGGAACAAACCAATAAAAAATTGGTGATTATAAAGAGCTTGAAGCAAGCTTATGATCAGATTGAAGTGGAAGAAGACACTTGAGAAAGTGAAGAGATCTCAAAAGTGAAGTTTGTATACATATGTACATTATAGATGGAAATTTTTGTAATCTGAGTATAGATAATCCTTAGGATGATAAGAAGTAATGTAATAGACGCGGGATAAGTCCAAGACCATATGTATATAAGTCAATGATGTAAATAAATAAAGAGAAGAGTCATTAGAAAACAAGTATCTAAGAGATAGGTGTGTAGAGACTCTTTTCTCAAAAAATTAGCGACAAGTTTTTCTCTGAGTTCTCTCAGTCTGATCATGTGGATCAGAAATCCTTTTGTACACATCTAATCTAAAATCTAATGAAGCTATGTTAAAAGTTTCATAGTCTAATTCCTTTCCTACTGTGAGAATGATCAATAGGAACATTTGTATGTAGAATCTGCAGATAGACTTCTCAAAGTCACACACTTTTCTGTGTTAATGTTTTGCTTAGCAGTGTAACATTTTTAATGACTGAGCATTCAAAATCTAAGTTAGAATGTAAAGAAGCTATAGCTAAAAGCATTTAGCAAAATGGGATCTGTGTTGTGAGAAATCAACTTGAGAAAATGATCATGTCAAAGTCGCCATTTCTGGAAGACAGTTTTTGACATACCTTTGATCTTAAGAATCACATTGAAGTTTGAATGATTCTTTTGAAAGACTAATGATTGATATGATTGCGCAAAGGTTGCTTGGAGGTAGGTATATCATTAGATTGAAGAAATCTGAAGATGTGTGCAGGTAATGAACTCAATCTTTCAAGTAGACTTCTTGAAGAAGGAAATTTCTCACTCAGAGAATTGTTCATGAATGATTTGATAAATCAAAGTAACATTTGTGTAAAGTTTGATCTATAACTGATATAGAGGTGTTCTTAGATTAGTATAGATCACGTTTTTGGGGATTAAGAAGTCTCCAACAGTGGTATCAGAGCTGAAGGTGCAATACAAGTGAAGTAAAGGCATTAGAAATCCCGACTGTTGCAAACATTGAAGTCTTTTCAAATTAAAGGAGCACAGGATCAAAGTTTGGAAGAAAACGTGAAGGAGAACCAAGCACAAGATCAAAGGATCAAGAAGGATTAAAGCTTTATACAAAAGGTACACTATATCATCATAAATCTCGATAATTGCAGACATAGAAGATCAAGATGGGAGAAAGCTTGCAGATTGATAAGCTAGATAGGGAGAACTATCCAACTTGGTCCATGAGGATGGAAGCATACCTCATGAGCAAAGACTTGATGGCATTCATCACAGGAGAAGAAGAAAAGCCTGAGTTTGCAGATCCTAGTATTCCAACTAGGGAACAACTTGCAGATTTGAAGACTTGGATGAGAAAGGATGCTCAAGCTAGGAGCATCATTTACATGGCTGTAAATGATTATCTTCTATCTCACATCAGAGGTTTAGAAAGTCCAACAGATGTGTGGAATGCTTTTGAAGAGCATTTTCAAAACACAACCAAGTCTAGGAAGTCCTCATTATGGGCTGAGTTCACAACTTTCAAGAAGAAGAGTTCACAATCAATTTTTGATTATGTGGCAAGGATGAAGGATATTGTAGATAGCTTGGGAGCTGTAGATGAAGACATTGAAGAAGATAAGTTGGTAAGGCAAATACTTACAGCTCTGAGAGGAGATGAGAAGTGCAAGCCTTTCATATTGTCCATAGAATTGTCACTTGATCACTTTACTCTTGACCTTAATCAATTGCTAGGACACATGCTAACTTTTGAGTAGGACATTTAGGGAGACAATGATAGGAGTGCAAGTCCAGCTATGTACTCCAAGGACAAGAAAAAGAATGGCAAAGGGAAGCAGTCAACTGATGATGAAGGAACCTCAAGTCAAGCTAACTTTACAAGAGGAAAGATGAACTACAGAGGTAAAGGAAGAGGAGGTAAGAACAAAGATAATTCTAAAGCTTGTTGGATTTGTGGCAAATCCAATCATTTGGCAAATGATTGTTGGTATAACAATCAAAATGGTGGAAGCAATAATCAGAGTTATAATCAAAGAGGTAGAGGAGGCAGAAACCAAAGAGGCAACCTCAGAGGAAGAGGTGGTAGGACATCATATACTAGAGGAGGTGGAAGAAGTTTTCAATCTCAGTCATACAACAACAATTATTATAATTATGCATCAAATCAAAAGGATGACATGACTCTCATCTTGAATGCAACTCATGAAGCAGTAGGAGAAGATCAAAGGGTGTTTTATATTGACTCAAGATGTAGCAATCATCTGAGTGGTAATATATCCTTGATGAGTGACATGGAAGCAAAGGTGAATGGACATACAGTTCACACAGGTGACAATACCAAGAATAAAGTGGAGAGCATTGGATCAGTGAAGACAAAGAGTGGAAGTACACTTTTGAGCAAGGTACTTTATGTTCCTACTATTCCTAAAAATCTGATAAGTGTAGGGCAAATTGTGGAGAAAGGATATGAAGTCAGATTCACAAATGATGGTGTTTATGTGCAACATCCAAATCAGGGATATAGAAACATTATTGCAGGTAAAAAGGAAGGAAGGTTGTTTACTCTCAAAGTCCAAGGTAATGTGGGACATGGTCTATTTACTTATGGAAGTCAAAAGATGTTTGAATTAGACCTATGGCATAAAAGGCTAGGTCATTTTAATGAGAGAGCCATAAAAGAAATGTCAAGGAATGATGTGGTGCTTGGTTTGCCAAAAGTTGAAGGGCAACACATGGTGTACAAGTGTGAAGCTTGTTAATTAGGTAAAGCACACAAGAGTTCATACAATAAATCAGGGTACAAGTATTCAAATATGCTTGAATTGGTTCATACAGATGTGTGGGGTCCTTGAAGGGACTATAGCATAAATGGATCTAGATATTATGTGTTGTTTGTTGATGATGCCACCAGATGGATTACTTTATATGTAATCAAGGACAAATCAGAAGTCTTCAAGACATTCAAGCATTATCATGCTTATGCAGAAAGGATTACAGGACAAAAGCTCAAGAGGTTGAGATCAGATTGAGGGGGAGAATATTTCTCCAAAGAGTTTGATGATTATTTGTGGAATGTGTCATGGACCAAGGAAACCATCCTGAACCTTAGATTCCATGTGAACCTTGTATCTCATGATTGGTTCAGAATTAGGAGAAACTAATGCTTCCATTGCGTCCAGAACATGCCAAAACCCTAAGATCGACTGTCTACTTGCCTGATTCGGATATCCAGAGCTCATGTTTCGAATTGATGACATCATCGATGACATCATCAACTCGTAACCGCCTTTCATGAACCGCCCTTGAAAACCTATATAAGGAGGGGTTGGCCACATTCATAATCAGTCTTGCCAATACCAGTCTTGGGAGCTCAAGGAGTCGTGACCGCCAAGTACGTACTCTTCAAGTTCCAGTTCTAGTTCTTGTCTTGTTCCTTGTTCTAGTCTAGTTCTTGGACATCCTATCTTGTCCCCTTGTAATCTCGTAGTACAAGATCCTGTCGAGTTCTTTCGTGTATCCAGTTCATCTCCCAAAAGGGAGTTCTTCTATTCCAGATATCTTGTCTCATACTTACGATCCCGGGTTGTGGGATCTCCTGTATCATCTCTAGTCCAGTTTTCCATACCTATTGTCCCGGGTTGTGGGACATCTTGTATCAGTCACATATTCTTGTATCATTTTCCCTACGTGGGTGTTCTTGTAATCATAAGTGTATTTCGGAAATCTTGTCTACTATAGTCAGAGAGCACAATCTAGTGCTCCCCTGACATTTTGACTCAATCCAAGACCAGTCATCATGGAGAATGTTTATGAATAGATTGTAGCAACACTTCAGAGTCTCTAACAACAAGTCGAAGACCTAACTCATCGACAGACACAAATCGAGATGGGACATCCAGGGCATGTAGGTGCATGTTGAAGCTCAAAGTCAAGGACAAAGCATGGAAGCACATCAAAAGGTGGACACACAAGGAAAGGGAGCAAGTAGGGAGCTCCAAGAAGTGTATGTCAAATTTTCAGAAGAATCCCCTACAAAAATAGTGATTTTCATCACTAAAAACCATTGTAAATACCATTATCTATTTTTAGTAACTCCATTTTGTTCAAGCCGAGGAGTCCTCGAGCTTGAGGAGTATTAGAAGTACCATCATACCAATTTTCATAATTTTTAGACTTCGTTTGAGCCCTCAAATAAGCCCTGGAACCTAATTTTTAACTAGGCCGGACACTAGGTCTGGACAGGGCCAAAACTAGTCAAAAAACTATAAAAAGAGCTAGAGAGCTCATTTTTGGGGTTAGCTTGTTAGAGATTAGAACTTTTGTAAGAGAACTCTTTTGCAATCTAAGCTTTCCATTGTTCCTCTCTTTGATCTTACTCTGCGCGCGTGTGTGTGTATGTGTGTGCATGTTTGTGTGCTTTCACTCACGCACTTGTGCCTTCATTTGCTCGTGGTCTTCATACCGGTCCTCACGTCTCTGCAGATTGACAAGTAAAGGAGGTGGTGCTTACGCTTGAGCTACACCAAATTTTGGCGCCGTTGCCGGGGAGAGAGCTTCGAGGACGAGCGTTGTGATGGTAAGATCGTAGATTTGCGACGTTGGAAGGGAAAAAAAATTGTCATTTCAGTTCATTTTCTGTTTTTTCCTCTTCATCTTCATCATCATCATCATCTCCACCTTCTTCCACCTTCTTCTTCATTGAAAATTCTTGTTTTTTAGTGCATTTTCACCATCTTCATACCATTTTTCATGCATTATTGTGTGGGAAGGAGCTAGGAGAAGCAAGGGAGAGCAAGCGCTGTGTTTTTTTTTATGATTTTCTGCTCATACGGAGCTCGCCATAGCCGGCGCTCAGAAATTTGAATTTCCCGCCAAAAAACGCGATTCTGTGATGAAAATCGCGATTCTGTGAAAATTCAAAATTTTTGAAAAATCACGATTTTCTGTTTTCCCGCCTAAAAGTTGGCTGAAAAAATCACGATTTTGTGGTCATTCTCAGAATCGCGATTCTGTGATTGTGCTCAAAATCGCGATTTTCACATAAAAAGAAACACGATTTTCTAAAAACACGATTTTTAGCGGGCTCAAAATCGCGATTCTCACAAATCACGATTTTCAGCCAAAAACACGATTTTGTGAAAAAGGCGATTCTGTGAAAACACGAATTGTCGCTCAAAATCGCGATTTTCAGAAACACGATTTTGTGCTCAACATCGCGATTTTCATGCCAAAAACACGATTCTGAAAAAACACGATTTTGTGAAAAAAACACGATTTTGTGAATCACGATTCTCTAAGTCAAAATCGCGATTTTCAAAAACACGATTCTGTGCTCAAAATCGCGATTTTCATGTCAAAAAACACGATTCTCTGAAAACACGATTTTGTGCTCAACATCGCGATTTTCATGCCAAAAACACGATTCTGAGAAAATACGATTTTCAGCGGGCACAAAATCGCGATTCTCACAAATCACGATTTTCAGCAAAAAACACGATTCTGTGCTCAAAATCGCGATTTTCATGTCAAAAAACACGATTCTCTAAAACACGATTCTGTGCTCAAAATCGCGATTTTCATGCCAAAAACACGATTCTGAGAAAATACGATTTTCAGCGGGCTCAAAATCGCGATTCTCACAAATCACGATTTTCATAAAAAAAACACGATTTTGTGATCAACATCGCGATTTTCAGAAACACGATTTTGTGATCAACATCGCGATTTTCAGAAACACGATTTTGTGATCAAAATCGCGATTTTCATGCCAAAAAAACACGATTTTCAGAAACACGATTTTGTGATCAAAATCGCGATTTTCACAACACGATTTTGTGAAAATACGATTTTGTGAACACGATTCTCAAGGTACAAAATCGCGATTTTCTCCAAAGGTCCTGTTTGCCTGTTTTGACCCCCAGGAGCCTGAATTGGCATAACTTTTTCATCCAAAGTCCATTTTTTGAGCTCTATAGCTCGTTGGAAAGCTCGTTTCAAATCCTACACGACCTAAACTGTTTTTTTCAAGAATAACGCATTGATTTCGAGATAGGATAATTTGAAGTTGACCCTCAAGTGGGACTAGCAAGGGGACTCCAAAGAATTTTGAACCATACCAAGGGGAAAATTTGGACTCTTGACTAAAGCTTATGAACCTGAGATCTGGTAGACACTTAGGCAAGGATAAACAAAGCATTAGATCTTCTGAGGCTAGTATCAACCATACATCCAAGTCTTGGGCACAACAACTAAGTGGTCATCTTTTACTAAGTTCAGAGACAAGTGATTCAGAAATGTCTTTTAGTATGGGAAAACCTGCAGGTGGCTCAGGGACTGCCCATCTACAAACACCAGAAGGTCCCTATAAGACACAGTTGGAATCTATTCGGACCAACCAATTAGGTGCTCGCATCTATGAGGATGGTCTGAGGCGATCAGTGGTCCAACTCAAAAATCCAGATCAATCCTTTGGACTTGAACACCCGGTGGTCAAGTTCGAAGAGGGTTCATACATTGATAAGGAAGGAACCATGTATGTGGTCACCAACCTACCAGATAGGACTGATGAGTTTGGAAATGTCATTCCTGAGAATGAAATAGGAGACCTAGAACAAGGAAACGTAGGACAAGGACCCCAGACTCCTAGAGGTAAGTCAGTTTTGACCCGAGTGATCACTCCGGACTGGATCCCTCAAGACAACAAAAGCATAGAACTATTTTTGAATAGAGAAACAGAGGAAGCCTTTTGGAGGTTCAAGCCAGATCAACCTAGCCAATTGGGCATAGTTATCATCTATGAATTCAAAGATCCTAAGATACCAGGCAAAGTTGTCTACCTAGATAACACATCAGAGAAAATTTTCTTGGTAACAGAACATGATAGACATGCATATACTTGGAAGAATGAAATGATTTTCCCCCCACCAAGATCCAATGTTTCCCATGGCCTCCAAGGGGTAGGATCATCCCAGGCTCATGAAGCCCAGAGAGAAAGAACTAGAGAGAGACCTGAGGTAAGTTTTGCACACACCGTGGGCAGGAATAGGTCAGGATTTGAAAATGAAAGACCTGAAAGAGAGAGACATCAAGCACATAGGCAACAAAGAGATGAACAGGATTTTCCATTGCCTAGACCCCGAGAGTACCCAAGAACCCTTAGACCCATTCAAGTGATCAAGGCAATGAAGAACTATTTCGATGGGACAGGGGATCCTTATGATCATGTGGCCGAGTACAAACAAGTGCTGAGAGCCGAACAAATTGAGGACTGGTTCACCCAGTACGAGGCATTTGGTTTGACCCTTAAGGTCACTGCCTTAGCTTGGTTTCAACCATTGAGTAGAAGCAGCTATCACGATATAGGTCAACTGCTAGACGAATTCATTGTAGAATTTTCCAAGAGTGGTATCAGGCATAACACATCATCCTTGATCCACAGCTTCAAGCAGACTCCCCAAGAAACAGTGCGACTAGCAGGTAGAAGATTCAGACAGTATCTAGAAAGATGCCCTGCTCTAGAGTTACCCACTCCGGCCAAACAAGTGGCTTTGTTCTTAGATGGCTTACTGAGCACCAAGTTAAGATCATATGTGTACTTGAAAGATCCTAGATCCATAGAAGAGTGTGTGCGGACGTGCATTGATATAGAAGATAACTTGGGAGAGGAATTAGGATTGTCCAAACTCTATAAGGATTCTGATAGTTCTACTAGTCATACTTCGAAAATCTCCACGGAAATAGAGGAGATAACTGAGCAAGTTGCCAAGAAGCTGGGGGTCCAAAATAGACAAACACCGAGAGTCACCCCATTGAATCGGTGTTATACTTGCGGAGGCGACCACATGGCTAATGTATGCCCAATGCACAACCAGAACATGAGAGAAAGGAATACCCCATACTGCACTATTGAAAGGAAGTATACGAACCACACGGCTCAAGATTGTCCCTATAATAGGCAGGCTGTTAGACAGAATTATCAGCAACCTTACCCACAAGGTAGGTATCAGAACCAATACCAACAGCCATATTATAGACCACAACAGCAATATCAGGTACCATATAGGCCACAACCTGTCTTGGGAAACCAACCACCAGCTCCAGACAACGTGATTCCAGTCAAATATGCTATGGGAGAGGAAAATCCAAATAGAGCATTGGTGCCCCTAACCCCATTGATACCAGATAATGATTCTCATGCTCAAAGTTCAGACTACTCCCATGAAGGTAGTCCACATGCATATTACACAGAGTCACCTGAACATAGTGAGATTTACTCGTATCAATATGAGGCGCCACCTATGGAGCAAAATTGGGAGCCAGAATACTCCAATGTCATGTACACAAATCCTAACCCTAGGCCCCAGTTGAGACAAATGAGACCACAAGCCCCTAGAGGATCTTGTTTCAGATGTCAAGGTGACCATTTCATTCGTGACTGTCCCCACCCACCAGCTCCGAGTCAAGGACAGGCTATCACAATACAGGCTTTTTGTCCTGATTGTGGCAAAGACCATCTCCCCAGAGATTGTCCAAGAAACCCCTCCAGGGCACCCAAGATTACACCCATTAATGTGGTAGGCTTAGTGGCAGATTCAAGTTCAAGTAGTAGCAATGTGGCTCCTATACAAGCTGTCACTAGAGCACAAGCCTTACAACAGGATAAACCAATAGAACAATCAGAGTCGAGTGAATCAGGAGAGCCTAGTAGGAGGAAAACAAGAAAATGGAAGGATACCAGAGAGAAGGCCAATCGCAAGTGGAATAAAAAGTTATCGGAACTAGAAGAAAGCTTAAAAGAAGCGAAAACAAAAATAGAAGACATTGCATCTCAAAGCCCCTCGCATGCCGAAACTCCATCCACTCCACCTCATCCCACCCCACCACCCATTGTAAATAGACCACAACCAGGGTCTGTTCTTGCAGATCCAACCCCAGAAGGCTTGGACATGATGTTCAAGGCCTACCAGGCTCGACTTCAAGAAGGGCCTACAGCGGCAAACCTAGACAAGAGTTACCCTAGAGTAGATTTAGACATTGAACGGATGAAAATGTGCATGAAGATGGTAGAACAAGCTCAAGCCATACTTGAGACTAGTCAAAAGTTCAATCAGACAAACTCTATCAAATCAGATTTGCATTTCCAGGGCTTACTAGAAAGATTAGAGCAGTTGGTAAACAAACCACAAGTCTCTTTACCTCCACAGGCTCAACCAGTTATTGAAAGAGGAAGCTCACCACCAATGGGGGCTTATGTTCCTAATTCCACAGATGTTGGAATACCTCCTTCAATTCAACAGTACTCTCAAGAGTTCTTGCGGGAAATACAAGAAGAGAAATGGGCCAAGGAGAAGGGTAATTCCCCTCCTATTCCTGAGATTGATGATCTTCATGATCAATTTCCCCAAGACATTCCATCTATTTACGGAGATGAAGCAGAACAACAAGAAGACGAAAGGTTAGATTTTGAATCTAATACCTTAGAAGAACTGCCTCAATTTCCAGGCCCATGGGAATCTGAATCTCTCCATATTAGAGCTCCCACAATACTAGTAAGAAATGAAGACTCAGTGGTTCCAAGGAACACGGATGTCGTGAAGAACACTAAGGTTCAGTGTCATCTCACTGTAGAAGAGTTGCTCAAAGCAAAACCTGAGCTTTGGAATCATGTGAAGGATCAGGTTCCAAAACTTGATTCCAACATGCCAAAAGTGGGCTCCAAGCAAAGGGTACCAGAGATACCTCTAGACAAAATAGGGGACACGTGTGAGGGTGAAGAAGGTAATACTTATCTTCCAATCACCTACCAAGGTTACACAACCAAAGCAATCATAGATTCAGGTGCTGGTGTTGCTATTGCGACCACCTCCTTGTGGAAGCAATGGGGCAAGCCCACATTAAGACCAACTAGAATGAAGCTTCAAATGGCTGATGGTCATTTTGAAAGACCTCTAGGATTGCTAGAAGGGATCACTCTAACCACTTGTGGTGTAGAGTTTGAGCACACATTTGCTATATGTGACTTTGAGAAAAATAATGTCTATGAGATGATCCTAGGAAGACCCTTCCTACGACAATTGCAAATAGTACAGGATTGGGGAACTAACTCCTTGTACTTACAGCACTTAGGGGTCACCACCAAGGTCAATTTGAAGGATTACACCTTCAGAGATGTACCACCCCTACAGTGGAATTCTATCCACAAAGTGAAAGAAGATTCCATCTCTGTGCATTCTGAAAGTTCACCTGATCCATCATGGCTGCATGAAGATACTCATTTGTGGATGTGCAAGGTCGCAAAGGAAGAGGAAAAACGTTTAAAGGCAAGAGAAGAAGGAACTTCGCTAGGAGAGAGACCAGTTAGAGACCCAGCCTACACACCGATGATCTTTCCAGATGAGGAGTTTGAGCCTCATGGCTGGCCAGAAATCTTAGCCACCATGGACATTGCTGTCAATGAGGAAGAGTGGACACCTCATTGTGATGAGGAGGGTTATGATATCTCAGTTTTCATGTGTCAACCCTTGCTAGAAGAATGTGACCCTAGTGATGTCATAGAAGAAGAAGAGAATGACGATGATCTGGAGTCTATTGTGATGGATAGTTGCTTTAACTCAGAGCAGCACTATCTAGAAGATATAGGAGTGTTCACCCAGAAAGAAGAAGAACCTCTCACAAGTATTAAAACAGTAAACTCAAAGGATGGAAGTGAGAGTAGTCAAAAGAAAAAGAAAAGAAAAGCAGTGAAACAAGAAGAGGAGGAATCATTGTTTGAAGTACCAGAAAACTTCAAGAAATATGAAGTTGACGACCGCAAAATTTTGGTACGAATGCCTAAGAGAGAGGCCATCATAGGAGAATCATATGATAATAAAGAAAAGACCAAGAAGATTGTAGTGACCATTGAAGAGAACGAAGAGAGATGCACATATATAGGAGATGACCTAAGTGCAAGAGAAGAAATGGAGCTCATAGCTCTATTAAGGGAATATAGGGATGTGTTTGCATGGCACTATAGAGACTTGAAAGGGGTAGATCCAAGAATTTGCTCTCATACTATCCCCATGACTGCTGATGCTAAGCCCACCAAACAGAAGCCCTACACATATAATGATACCTATGCAGCAAAAATAAAAGAAGAAATTGATAGGTTGATTGAAGCCGGATTCATCTATGAGATTGAGCATACCGAATGGGTGTCCCCCATTGTTGTGGTACCCAAGAAGAACGGGAAGTTGCGAGTGTGTATTAACCTTAAAAAAGTTAATGCCGCTACGATTAGAGATAGTTATCCACTTCCAATCATAGAACACCTTTTGGAGCGTGTTGCAGGCAAGGAAGTTTATAGCTTCCTTGATGGATTTTCAGGTTACAATCAAGTAGCCATTGCCCCAGAAGATCAACACAAAACAGCTTTTGCTACAGAGTGGGGAATCTTTGCATTTCGTGTGATGCCATTTGGGCTCACCAATGCACCTGCAACATTCCAAAGGCTCATGTGTCATGTCTTCAAAGAGTTCTTGCGAAAGAGCTTAGAAGTGTATGTGGATGATTTATGTGCTCATTCCCAAGAAAGAAGGGTTCACATCCCTGAGCTCAGACAAATCTTCAACAAGTGTAGAGAATATCGAGTGTGTCTAAACCCAGAAAAGTGTGTGTTTATGGTGCGTCAAGGTAAAATCTTAGGTCATATTGTTTCTAAGAATGGAATCTCAACAGATGAAGATAAGGTACGAGCCATAGCGGAACTACCAAGGCCAAGAAACATTAAAGAGGTACAAGCCTTTATGGGCCATTGTGGATACTACCGTAGGTTTATCCACATGTACGCGATCATAGCTAGACCCCTTTATGCCTTGTTGTCTAATTTTGAGTGGAACGACAAATGCGAGAATTCTTTCAACGAACTGAAGAAACGTTTGTGCACGGCACCAATACTCACCACTCCTGATTGGAATAAACCATTCCATGTCCATGTGGATGCATCCAATCATGCCATAGGATGTGTGCTAGCACAACCCACAAGTGAAGGAAACTTAGATTTGCCCATAGCATATGCTAGTAGACAGCTCATTGCAGCTGAACGGAACTATACCACCACTGAGCGAGAGGGCTTATGCATGGTATATGCTGTGAAGAAGTTTAGACACTATTTATTGGCCAACAAGTTCAAGTTTTTTACTGATCATCAAGCCTTGTTATATTTGGTCAATAAACCTTGCAATACTGGACGCTTAGTAAGATGGTTCCTCTTACTAATGGAATATGACTTTGAAGTTGTTGTCAGGAAAGGTAGAACCCACCTTCGGGCAGATCACCTTTCTCGCATCACTTCAGGAGAGTCACCGCAAGGAGTGTCTGATGAATTACCCGATGTTTATCTGTTCAATTTAGAAGTTGTTCCTAAATGGGCAAATAAGTTGGTACCAGTCCTAACCTTTGGCCCTGCAAATAAGAATGTGAAAACATCACAAGAAGAAATTGTAAAATCACAAAAATATCACATATTAGCAGGAAGCATGTACAAACAAGATACTGAGGGTGTATTAGCTTGTTGTGTGGAGGATGATGAACATAGTAGTTGGTTGCAGCAAGCCCATGAAGGAATGCTAGGAAATCACTATTCTAAACAACGAACATTGCAGAATCTAAAGCGTTTAGGAGTGTATTGGCCTAGCATGGACAAAGAAATACATGAGTGGATTAAGAATTGTCCAAGGTGCAGAGAGAGACCCCCAGTGGAGTATGCGACCCTTTATCAAGTGTCTTTAATTCTAGAGTGGAGTGCTCCATTGGTAGAGTTTATTAGATCGGGAAAATTACCCAAAGAGGCTAGTCTAGCAAGAAGAAGAAGCATGGAGCAAGAGGCTCAAGGCTATACCCTAGTAGGAGACAACCTATACCAAAGAGGCAAAGATGGTTACTTAAGACTGTGCGTTCACGAATCAGATTATTTGAAAGTCTTAGAAACTGCACACAGCGGTGTTGCAGGTGGACATTTTGGTCCTGACCGAGTGATCAAGACCATTCTATTCTCAGGACTTTGGTGGCCCACTCTTCATATGGATGCACATACCTATGTGAAGAAATGTGACACATGCCAACGTGCACAATATCCAGTTAGCAAAGACGAGATGCCCTTGAGGCCAATGATGGGAGGACGTGCATTTTCGAAGTGGGGCATAGACTTCATAGGTCCTATTAACCCCCCAGCTAGAAACTCCCATACAGAGTACATCATTGTAGCCACAGATTACCTTACCAAGTGAGTAGAAGTCAAAGCCACAACAAAAAATGATGCTCAGACTACGGCTAAGTTCTTATTCGAGAATGTGTTCACGAGATATGGACTACCAATAGAGTTGGTGAGCGATAGAGGCACACACTTCTTGAATGAAGTCATTGAAAATCTTCTCCAAGAATTCTTGGTGATACATAAGAAATCTGCCCCCTATCACCCACAAGCTAACGGACAAGCCGAGAGTACCAATAAGATCCTCTGTAACGTATTGACAAAACTGGTAAATAATAAACGCTCTGATTGGGACAAACAACTTCATCATGCTGTTTGGGCTTATCGAGTTGCCTACAAAACAGTACTCAACGCCACCCTATTTCAGATGGTCTTTGGACAGAACGCTGTGCTACCATTAGATTTCTTAATCCCTGCCTTAAAAGTAGCACAAGAGTATGAGTGGAATGGGCATGAATTGTCCTCTAGGATCTTTGATCTCGAACGCTTGGGTGAGACGAGGCTACGAGCGGCAGCAGGCATCTACGCTGCAAAGAAGAGGCAAAAGGCATACTTTGATGCACACATCAAGGATAAGGGATTGAAAGAGGGAGATCTAGTGTTGGTATACACACTAAAACAACATGCCCGTAAGTTGGAAAAAAGAGGATATGGACCCATGATCATTAATAGAATTTCCACTAGTGGTGCAGTTCAGTTGGCCACTCTAGAAGGAGATATCTTGCCAAACTATATTAGTGGCTGTAGAGTCAAGCTATATCAAGAACCTCTTACTGAGGATATGCTACTGAGACTCAACACTGCTAAGAAGCGAAAAGAAGAAGAGTTAAGAGTGAGAGAAGAAGCACAGGTAGAGGCCAGAGAGCGTATTAGGCGAAATAAGTTAAGGCGATTAGGCCTAGATGTCAACTCAAAAGCCCCAAAATATCACATGGATATGTGTCAAAAGTCAGGCATAGCGACTTCTCAGGTCATTGACCGAAGACCCTTTGTGACCATAGAGATAGGACAAGGGAAGGGTGCAAGGACGGTGAAAGCATTGATTGACTCAGGTGCAGCAAGTAGTGCAGTTAGACTTTCCTACTGCCAAGACTTGCAGTTGAACATCAATCCCATAGAAGCTTATCTCATAGGATTGGGAGGTGTGGAAACCCCTTGTTTGGGCGAGGTGGAACTTCCCATCTACCTTCAAGATGTTCCAATGAAAGTCAAAGCGCTAGTATGTCAAGATGAGAACCTTACAGAACCACTTGTCCTGGGTCAAGATTGGATCTATGACCATGCAGTTAACTTAAACCAAAGAAGTCAAATTCTTCAAGTTTGGGTACATGAACAATGCATTACATTAGAATTAGAAAACTGCATGCTCCTAAATCATGGCACCACACACTCTCTTAGTTCTTCCAAGACTAATCATATGAAAGAAGATGTTGCATGTGTCAAAAGCTCTATGATGCAGAAGGAGTCAATCGTGGAAGACCAGGTTCGAAGGCGGGTGGATCTTTCTTCTTCTCCAAAGAATCAAGTAGCCACAGTTGTGAGTCCACCACACAAGCAAACACAACCGTTCACGACAACTGCTACATCAAATAGAAAGACACCATTCGATAAAAAAGCAGTTCAGAGCATGAAGCAGATATGGGTACGCAAAGGAGAGCAACCACCCACCTTGCCCCCACAAATTCCATCCAGGCAAGCCAACCAAGTCAGAAGACGAAGAAAGCAGCTCGGACAAGCCCAATCACAAGGTATCCAACAAGTTTGGGTGCCTAAGAAGTTAGCGGCAGCTCAACAAGGGCAATTGCAAATGTGGGTACCTAAGAAGCTCTTACATCCACAACAACCTATGTTCTCCCACATGCGAAAGGTCTCACCCAAGAAGCCAAAAAGAGAAGAGGGTAAGAACCACGTACAGAGACCGAAAGAAGATCAAATGAGCTCTTCAAGAAAAGTAGGAAGACGTGCAAAAAGGATATGGGTTTGGAAGCCAAAAGTACAAGTAGCCTCCATCGAACCAAAGCGCCAACCACACTGGATACCACAGTTCAGAACGCATCCAAAGAGGAAGACGCGTGAAGTGATCTCTACAGTGCCAAATACTGTTCTAAAATGGACTTCTATAAGGAGGATTACATCAGTTTGAGACTCAATGGATACCTCCACCAAGGTCGGCATCAACCTCCGCAAAGAACATCGAAAGCCTCGAACGAGCAACAACCATGTGCTCCTTGCACAACCCTGTCTTTTGCACCATTCAGGTCATGCATTTCCAAAGTATGCATTAATATAGGGCCACATTACACGGCCGTGCATAGACACACTTGAGAATCCCATGCACAAGAGCACAGTGACATATGTCAAACATTTCTATTGATACTAACTTTTGTGTTCTTGTTTTGTGATATCCTATTCCTCCAAAAAAAAAAAAAAAAAAAAAAAGGGGAGAAAGAAAAGTGGGAGAGAGCTTGTTCCCAGGTTTGGCTTATGAAACATGAATGAGTCATGCTTAGTTGAAGGTGGAACTGTTGATTACTAGGCATTTATCAATTTGGATAGAAGTGTGTCTCGGCCAGCAGTGAGATTATTGCTGCCTTCTCTGGTAGATGACAAGCATTTGGCATGAACATGGCATCTACAACTATGATTTTCTCTTACCATGGTAGGAATGAAGAGCTTGAAGGACCGCAACTTGAGTGATGCTTAACTACTTCAGGTACCAGAGCATCCAAGGAGATATCTGCACAAGGTAGTTCTGGAGGAGAAGACTCCTGCATATGGCGAGCTAAAGAGAATATGTGAAACTCAGCTTGGTGTAGTTACCCGATGTTGCTTGCCAAGGAATATAAAGCAATTTAATTCTCAGTATTTCCTGAAACAGTATGGAACAGTAGCACTGGTGAATGGTCTATGTCAATCAGCATGGTAATCTCTTAGAAACTGGCATGTGTCCAATATTCCTCTGAGTGTCAATATAGGGAAGTGAACGTGCATGAGCCCAAGCTCAGAAATGCACATTGTTAGTGACAAATGTTGCTTTGAAAAGAGGAGAGGGGATCCACCACTCAAAAGATCTCATCAGTGGACAATCCACATGGACATTCATCAACAAGGTTCCATCCCAAAGGCCGAGTGTACAACACGAAGAGACAAACATCCATCAACCTTCTCCATGGTAAGTATCTTTACTCTGGAAACACCATAACCTTGGTAGTTTAGGAAACCTCTTCGTCAGCATACCCTTGAGCACTTAGCTCAAAACCCGCAATTTTTGCACCATACTTCTTCCAATGCATTTTCCAAGTAAGCATGCATAGGGCTACATTACAAGGCCGTGCACAAGGCACATACTTTTTTCAACCCAGGCACGAACACACTTACCCATCATTCATTATGGGTTATGAGTAGTTGGCATGACTGCTCTCAACATCATCTTTGGAAGAGCTAGCGGACGTTATGGGAACAACATCCATATCTCGGAAGCAAATTGAAGCCAGTAGTTGCTCCAAATCACTCTTGACAACCTCTATTGAGCAACTTGCAGTTTTGAAAGCTCACCACGACACATTCTTGCTGGAATCCAAGGAACCAGCTCATACAACGGATGGACACCACCTCTCAAAGCACTACATGGAACAACCCTTCCAACAAGGGTCTGTCAGGGACGACAGACGCGAGAGGGGGGGGAGTGTTGAAGCTCAAAGTCAAGGACAAAGCATGGAAGCACATCAAAAGGTGGACACACAAGGAAAGGGAGCAAGTAGGGAGCTCCAAGAAGTGTATGTCAAATTTTCAGAAGAATCCCCTACAAAAATAGTGATTTTCATCACTAAAAACCATTGTAAATACCATTATCTATTTTTAGTAACTCCATTTTGTTCAAGCCGAGGAGTCCTCGAGCTTGAGGAGTATTAGAAGTACCATCGTACCAATTTTCATAATTTTTAGACTTCGTTTGAGCCCTCAAATAAGCCCTGGAACCTAATTTTTAACTAGGCCGGACACTAGGTCTGCACAGGGCCAAAACTAGTCAAAAAACTATAAAAAGAGCTAGAGAGCTCATTTTTGGGGTTAGCTTGTTAGAGATTAGAACTTTTGTAAGAGAACTCTTTTGCAATCTAAGCTTTCCATTGTTCCTCTCTTTGATCTTACTCTGCGCGCGTGTGTGTGTATGTGTGTGCATGTTTGTGTGCTTTCACTCACGCACTTGTGCCTTCATTTGCTCGTGGTCTTCATACCGGTCCTCACGTCTCCACGGATTGACAAGTAAAGGAGGTGGTGCTTACGCTTGAGCTACAGTGCACTCCTCCAAGAATTACAAGAACGAATCGGGAGTCTTCAGACAAATCAAGGGAGTATGCAAGTAAATCAACGACCTAGTACATCCTTCATGAGGGAACCGAAGATCTGCATGCGAGAAAAGTTCGATGGTGATCACACAAACTTCCGGGGATTCTTGCAACAAGTCAAATTGTACATCCGTATGCAGCCTAATAGATACCCTGATGATGCATCCAAGATCGTTTTTGTTGGAACCTTGCTCTACGGTCAAGCATTATCATGATTCGCCCCAATCCTGGAGAAGGATCTTGCCATACTTCATGATTATGAGGGGTTTCTTAGAGAGCTCATCGCTACATTTGGAGATGCAGATACGAGTCGAGTGGCAGAAACAAAACTTTCGAAGCTACGTCAAGGTAACCGCCCTGCCTCTACCTATGCATCAGAATTTAGGTAGTTGATATGTGACCTTACTTGGCATGAAGATTATTTCATAAGCCAATCTAGATGGGGCTTAAGGGATGATGTGAAGGACCTTCTACTCACGATGCCAGAGGTGAAGACATTGAATGAATACATCAACCAAGCCATTCAATGTGATAACCGCCTTTTTGAAAGGAAACAAGAAAAACAAGTTGAAGGAAGACCTCGCCAATGGAAACCTTTCCAGCCTACTCCTAGAGATGAGCCTATGCCTGAACCTATGCAGATAGATGTAACTAGGTTCCAGCCTCTAACACCACAAGAGAAACAAAGAAGGAGGGATAACAAATTATGTCTATATTGTGGAAACCCTGGCCACATTGCAGTTTTGCTGCATCATCTTCTTCGCCAACAGTAATCTTGCAGAGGCTGCTGCTCTCTCTTTAGAGCTCCAAATTGCGTGCAAGATGGCTCATTGGAAAGCTATAAGTTTTTAGTCTATGCTTGTAAAGTTGCAAAGCATTTGGTTCAATATATTTGGAGAAATCTTAGTTTTTCTGCCTCCGGGTCAATCTCTACGTATTCCTCAAAAATAGGAAGTACCACCGGTGAATGTCGCATTCATTCCTATAGCATATTTTGCTTATTCCTTATACTTTTGTGCATTCCATACACTCAACCCTATGTGTATCACTCCCATAAAAGGATTTTTTCTAATTGTAATCACCCTGGTCACTATGGGCATTTGAAGTTCATTGTCTCTTCCATAGATAGTAAATTTTTGAGCTAGTCGACCCGCGAAGCTATCTGTTTTGTATCGACTCATTCTCCTTGATGCTCCAAAGTACATAGTGTGTCTCTTTGCACTTATAGCATGCCTATAAGGTATATTTGAATCTCCATAAGTTCAAGGGTTGGTCTTGTGCCGGTTGGCTTGACCAAACTTCGTCGCCTCAAAACGCACTTTTCTACCTTCAACAAGCTTCTCCAAGTTCTTTCAATTCCTTGTTCTAGTCTAGTTCTTGGACATCCTATCTTGTCCCCTTGTAATCTCCTAGTACGAGATCCTGTCGAGTTCTTTCGTGTATCCAGTTCATCTCCTAGCAGGGAGTTCTTGCATTCCAGATATCTTGTCTCATACTTATGATCCCGGGTTGTGGGATCTCCTGTATCATCTCTAGTCGAGTTTTCCATACCTATTGGTCCCGGGTTGTGGGACATCTTGTATGAGTAACATATTCTTGTATCATTTTCCCTACGTGGGTGTTCTTGTAATCATAAGTGTATTTCGGAAATCTTGTCTACTGTAGTCAGAGAGCACAATCTAGTGCTCCCCTGACAGAATGCAGGTATAAAGAGAGAAGTAACTTGCAGGTACTCTCCTCAACAGAATGGAGTTGCAGAAAGAAGAAATAGAACTCTTGTAGAATTTTCAAGAGCAATGATGAAGGAAAAGAATTGTCCAAATTACTTATGGGCAGAAGCTATCAACACTGCAACATACCTTGTGTATAGGTTACCTTGTAAAGCATTGGAGGGAAGAACTCCTTATGAAGCATGGTGGGGTAAGAAACCTACTCTTGATCATTGTAAGGTATTTGGATGTTTAGCATATGCTTATGTTCCTTCACAATTGAGACATAAGCTAGAACCCAAAGCAGAGAAGTATGTGTTTATTGGGTATCATGATAGATAGATGGGTTACAGATTGTGGAGTCCATCCAGAAAGCAATTTCTTGTTACCAAAGATGTTACATTTGATGAGCAAAGCACATGGTATACAAGGTCAACAAATGATTATGCAGGTGTTGAAGAAATACAAAGGAAAGGGAAGGCAAAAGTAAATGTGTATGAAGAAGATATTGATGATGTTGACTATAAAAGTAAATTGCAGGATAATGTTGAAGATGGGCCAAGATTTGATCAGAATCAAATGTGGCTCAAACTTCAAGAAGTGCAGAGGCCAGAAGATCCTCAAGGGAAAGAAAAGAGCCTATCAGGTATAGCTATGATACATCCTTTCTAACAACAAAAGATTATGCTTACATTCTAAAGACAGAAGAGGATCCAATCACATACACAGAAGCTAAAGGTAAACAGAATTGGGAGAAGGCAATGCAAGAAGCGTATGATGCTCTACTTGAAAATGAAACATGGGAATTGGTGCCAAGACCAAAGAATCAGAAAGTCATTGGATGTACGTGGGTGTATAAAACAAAAAGGTTTGCAGATGGTAAGGTGTCTAGATATAAGGCTAGACTTGTGGTCAAAGGTTATGCCCAAACTTATGGGGTACATTATGATAAAACCTTTAGTGCTGTTGCTAAGATGTCTACAATTAGATCATTGATTGCTATTGTTGCTTGTAAAGGATGGAAGTTATCACAATTAGATGTGAAGAATGCATTTCTGAATGGATACATTGCAGATGAAGTGTACATGGAGCAACCAGAAGGCTTCATGGATTCAATTGGATCAGATTATGTGTGTAAGCTCAAGAGAGCTTTGTATGGGTTGAAGCAGGCCCCAAGATCTTGGATTTCAAGCATCAAAGGCAGATAATAGCTTGCTAGTGAAGGCAAGTGAAAATTGATACATATACATGTGTATTTATGTTGATGATATTATTGTCACAGGTAAATATGCTGAAGGAATCAATGAACTTAAGAAACACATAGAGAAGGAGTTTAAGATAAGTGATGTGGGAAACTTATCTTGTTTCTTAGGAATGCAGATTGTATATACTCAACATGGAGTATATGTTACACAAGAGAGGTGCTTGAAGAATCTTCTGGTCAAATTCAACATGGAGGATTGCAAGTCTTCAAGCACACCATTGGAGGTAAATCATAAATTAAGTAGATATGGAGGTGAAGAGTTTAATGACATGAAGAAATATCAGAGTTTGGTAGGTAGTTTAATCTATGCTACCTTGACAAGGCCAGATCTATCATATGCAGTAGGTGTGTTATCATAATTCATGCATTGTTCAAAGAAGACTCATTGGATTGCAGCTCAAAGCGTACTCAAATATATCAAAGGATCCTTGAATGAAGGCTTGTATTATGGATTTACTTCTGATACAAGAATCAAAGTGTTTAGTGATGCAGATTGGGCAGGTGATTCAGATGATAGAAGGTCTACTCATGGGTATCTCTATTATATTGGAGATAAGTTAGTTTCTTGGTGCTCAAAGAAGCAAAATATAGTTGCTTTGTCATCTACACAAGCTGAGTATAAAGGAATGGTAGAGGTTGCAAAAGAAGTGATATGGTTAAAGACCTTGTTGAAGAGTTTTGGAACTGATCAGAGTACTCCAATTATTTTTGGAGACAATATGAGTTCATTGTATTTGGCAACTAATCCTGTTTTTCATGCCAAGACTAAGCATATAGAGATTCAGTATCATTTCTTGAGGGAAAGGTACTTGATAAAGAGATTGAAGTGTTGTATACTCCAACAAAAGAGCAAGTTGCAGATATGCTCACAAAAAGCTTGAATGGACCTAAACTACAGAGATTCAAAGAGATGGTAGGTGTGAAGAAGAATGGAATAATCACAATTAGTGATTGAGGGGGAGTTTTTGGAACAAACCAATCACAAATTGGTGATTATAAAGAGCTTGAAGCAAGCTTATGATCAGATTGAAGTGGAAGAAGACACTTGAGAAAGTGAAGAGATCTCAGAAGTGAAGTTTGTATACATATGTACATTATAGGTGGAAATTTTTGTAATCTGAGTATAGATAATCCTTAGGATGATAAGGAGTAATGTAATAGATGCGGGATAAGTCCAAGACCATATGTATATAAGTCAATGATGTAAAGAAATAAAGAGAAGAGTAATTAGAAAACAAGTATCTAAGAGATAAGTGTGTAGAGACTCTTTTCTTAGAAAATTAGCGACGAGTTTTTCTCTGAGTTCTCTTAGTTTGATCATGTGGATAAGAAATCCTTTTGTATACATCTAATCTAAAAGCTAATGAAGCTATGTTCAAAGTTTCATAGTCTAATTCCTTTCCTACTATGAGAATGATCAGTAGGAACATTTGTATGTAGAATCTGCAGATAGACTTGTCAGAGTCGGGCACTTTTCTGTGTTAATGTTTTGCTTAGATCTCAGTGCACAGTGTAAAGTTTTTAATGAGTGAGCATTCAAAATCTAAGTTAGAATGTAAAGAAGCTATGGCTAAAAGCATTTAGCAAAACGGGATCTGTGTTGTGAGAAATCAACTTGAGAAGTTGATCATGTCAAAGTCGCCATTTTTGGAAGACAGTTTTTGACATACCTTTGATCTTAAGAATCAAATTGAAGTTTTAATGATTCTTTTGAAAGACTAATGATTGATATGATTGCGCAAAGGTTGCTTGGAGGTATGTATATCATTAGATTGAAGAAATTTGAAGATGTGTGCAGGTAATGAAGTCAATATTTCAAGAAGACTTCTTGAAGAAGGAAAATTCTCACTCAAAGAATTGTTCATGAATGATTTGATGAATAAAGTAACATTTGTGTAAAGTTTGATCTTAGATTAGTATAGATCACGTTTTTGGGGATTAAGAAGTATCCAACAGTATTCTCCCCGTCCATCAGATCTGAGCTTCTTTAGTGATCTACCTGTATGATTCTCCACATGTGCAAGATACTTCTTGAAGCAATCAAACACTTCATTCTTACTCTTGATAAAGTATAGAACAGTCCATCTACTATGGTCGTCAATAAATGAGACATAATACCTTGTTTCTGCCAATGAAGGTTCTGGACTTGGTCCCCCTACATCTGTATATACTAGGTCCAATAAGTTGTTGTGGATGTAGCCTTTGTGGTTGAATGGTTGTCTTTGTGCCTTCCCAATCTGACATGCATCACCTGTTGATCATGTGTTGCTTTGATATGTTCAGCAGTCCTAGAACACTTTGATCCCTGCATATATCCTTCAAGGTTCTTTCATTCACATGAGCAAGTCTCTTATGCCACACTTCAAGCTCACTTAGGGTTTGAGACCCAAAGTTGAATAGAGCTATGTTCCTGGTTTCTCCTACTTCAAAAGTAAAGAGCCTACCATGCTTCTCACCTCAGGCTATCTTCTTGAAGCCTTGACATGGATCTTCCACAAAAGCTCCATGTTGGGTGAACCTAACTTGCAAGCCTTTTTCAACTATTTGGCCTACGCTTATTAGGTTTTTAGTGATAGTGGGTACATAAAGAACCTTACTCAGAATGTTTGTCCTGCCATTGGAAGCTTTGACATTACCAATCTTCTCCACATTGTGCTTTGTGTCATCCCCTGTTTGCACTTCATGTCTATGCTTTGGACTTTCCAAATCAGATAGAAGAGCAATGTTGCCTGCAACATGATTCGAACATCCTGAATCTATGTAGAACAAATGATCATCTTCTTTACCTTCTTTGTGGCTTAGATTCATAAGAAGCAATGAGTCTTCATGTGGTTGATCTTTTGAATAATTGTTGTAGTCCCTTCTATTATAGCCTCTATTGTTATTGTTGAAGTTGTGTCCACCTCTGCCTCTATTGTTGCCATATCCACCTCTTCCACTTCCTTTCTGGGTCTTTCCATTGAACCAACAATTCTGAGTGGTGTGGTTGATCTTATCACATATGGCACAAGGTTGAACATTCTGACCTTTGACTTTGTCTTGCTTTGGTCCTTTCTTCTTCCCTTTCCACTTGCTCTTTCTTGCAAAGTTGGCTTGGGAAGTCTCTTCTTCATCTTCTTCCTTCTTCTTGCCTTTTTGCTTCTTATCCTTCTTATCTGCATATAGAACACTAGTTGAATTACCATAATAAGAGTGACCTTCCTTTATGCTATTATTGGCTT
>CM035428.1:52648887-52671387 GCA_020310875.1 Ceratopteris richardii
GGCTCAAGCAAAATGACCAGTCTTTCAAGACCCCATCATGGTGACTCAATAAAAGGTGGAGAAGACAATGAAGTGCAAAAACTAGTAACAGTAGAACTAGTGCCTCATTGGATACCACATTAGAATTGCCTAATCCCAGTTTGGTATGGGACATTTTAGGAAAGGAACTAATTACTATTCCATTGGGATATTTACTAATTTTAGTTCTTGGAATTCAATAGTGGTTTCAACAAAAAATGGATCCAAGCCTAACTTGAGCACTAGCCACGGGGACTATCAACCTAGAGTTTGACTCTAGAATAGATTATGTAGTCCCAATAATCACCGTTTTCTTTAAAAACCATAAACTTTTATAGGTTCTTATTGATGGTGGTTTCGAATTTAATATAGCTATTGCAGCAATATGTAAAAAGCTAGGTTGGAATAACACAGAGCCGGTTAAATTTTTTGTAAGAATGGCTGATGAGTCAAGAGTTAACCCGATGGGTTTAGTGCATGATATTCCTATCACATTGCAAGGGGTGGTGTTTAAAATGACTTTTGTCGTTATGGAAATCCCTAAACCTAGTCTTCATTGCAACCTTTTGTTTGGGCAACCTTGGCTAAAGCAAGCCAAAGTGCTGCAAGATTGGTCCTCACATGAGCTTTTCTTTAAAATGAAATCACTGTAAATATGTGGTCCCATTAGATGATATCAAACCATGAAAAATTCATGCCTGATCGTACATCCCTGAACTTATCCATACGTTGAATGAACTGTCAGATGATGAAGAAGAGGCCGTTGTCATCGAGATTCTCTCTCCTCTCTCACTCATGAAGGCCTACAGGAAACACATTCGGTGAAGGTAGCCATAATTCCCTGAGAAGTCCAAGATGCATCAAGGATGTCAAAGGGAGTTCACATGCAAACTTTGGAAGAAATCGAGCAAATCTAGGGCAGCGGTCAAAGCTGGTCAAACTTTGAAAATTAGGGCAAAAATTTCAATATCTCCAAATCACATGAAAATTCATATACTTGTAAAGCCTCTCAAAGGCAGTCTATAGCCCAAATTTCACATGTAAATGGATTTTCTAGCACATTGATATGCCATATGCATTTTGTAAAAAAAAATGTAATTTTTCCACTTAGACCCTACAAAATCTTGTATAGGAATTTTTGTTAGCCATATGGTTTGGCATGTATAAAGACCATATATGGCTACATATTTGTACATATGGAGGTGATCACAATCCGGGTGGATCGGGTCCAGTCGTGGCACACACAGGGTGTATGAAGCTAATGAATGTTGGAAGTTTAAGGACGTGAAAGTGAAATTAATGTTGAGTATGGAGAAGAGAGAGATGTTGAAATGATTATGGGAATGGGAATGTAGGAGTGCAAGTTAGATTTATGAACATGAATGATAAGAATGAAAGAGAACCATACACACGAATCAAATTTGGAAGGAAGAATGGTCCATTGAAGGAGCTTTTTAAACACTTCCTAATTCTAATCCATATGCATAGTCTTCTTTGGATGATATGTATGCATGACAAGAATAGATGGAATCCTTACACATAAATCAATTTCGAAAGGAAGAATGGTCCAATATTGGAGCTTCTTATACACTTTTAGAAACTAATCAATATGAATGGGTATGTATGGATTATATGCATGCAAGTGAATTATGATGATAGAGTTTAATCACAAGCTCAATGAAACATCCTTACTCGTTCAACGCAATACTGTAGAGCCTTCTCACACATAGAAGAAAATAGAAGACACGTAAAAATACTTAAGAGACTGAGAGACAAGAGACAAGTGACAAGTGACATGAATTAAAAGGATTTGAATTAAGATACATGTATAAGATCGTCATGATACGTCAAGCTAAGCAGCCTACTGATTAAAGGCGGTTCCGACCCTCAAACCATGACAGTTCAACTGAATGTCACATGTAAGAAGAAGAGTTCCACTTCATTGACCCTATGTATGTCTAGGCTCATAACGTCTAACTAAAGAAGTCTAATACTCATTAAAACCAGCTCTAACTCACTCACATGCTCCACCAAGGGTGAGTCAAGATAGAGATGCTGGTTTGAAGAGCCTATCCTAGATTGGAGTTCTAACTTAAATTTGAAACTAGGTACTATACTCATACTAGCCCACCTTGGATCCTCACTCGCTCAAGCGAGGGCGATCATCTCAAGGAAACCTTAAGCTAGCAAGAGCCCTATGGATGCCTAACAATGATGCTCTAAGAGTTCGGAGGGGGGTTTATATAGTTTTTTGAATGAATTTGGGCCCTTGGATCTAGAGAAATTAACTCTCAACTCTAGGATCACTACTTTCGATTACAACCGTTTGATTAATCAAATCAATGGCTTCAAATTGTTCTTTCTATCAAATCTAGTGTAACGGAGTGAAATTTATGCGCCTTCATTCTCCACCATTGGATCTGGGGATGATCTGGACCATCAGATCAGTGCCAACATCAATTCGGATAAGATATGCCACTATTTTTAGAGAAAAGTTGCATTATTGATCTTTAACTGTAAAAAAAGTCTTCTTTGATGAAAACAACTCGTGGAGTCTCCTTTCTTTAAGCATAAGTTCATCTCCAGCCTTGAATATGAGCTCATCTTGATCGTACAACATGGCTCAATCAGCTTTCACCATGTGGCAGCCCTTCAACCCTTCAATTTGCTTAAACGAGAAAACTGTGATAACCTTGAAAACTGGACTTTGTGCTCTTTGACCCTCCAAAAAGGCTTTGATGAAGATGAAACTTTGTAGGACTATGTTTCCAAGATCTCCTTCAGGAATATGTAGAAAAAACGTTTATCTAAATCTCCCTTATAGAAGTTTGACTACATTTGGAAGCTTGCAAGGTGGCATTAAGGTGTCTAGGAAACTCTGATAGCCTTGAAACTTTGTACAAATATGCAGCCATGGTCTTTATACGTGCCAAACTATATGGCTAACAAAAATTCCTATACAAGATTTTGTAGGGTCTAAGTGGAAAAATTACATTTTTCACAAAATGCACATGGCATATCAATGCGCTAGAAAATCCATTTTCATGTGAAATTTGGGCTATAGACAGCCTTTGATAGGCTTTGCAAGTATTTGAATTTTCATGTGATTTGGAGATATTGAAATTTTTGCCCTAATTTCCAAAGTTTGACCAGCTTTGACCGTTACCCTAGATTTGCTCAATTTCTTCCAAAGTTTGCATGTGAACTCCCTTTGACATCCTTGATGCATCTTGGAATTCTTAGGGAATTCTAGCTACCTTCACCGAATGTATTTCCTGTGGGCCTTCATGAATGAGAGAGGAGAGAAAATCTCGACGACATTCGCCCCCACTACACCTGCGATTCCTCCAGAAGTGCCACTCTAGTATCTATGAAAAACAAAATGTTCCAGGCATCAAATTCTTTTATAGGCAACATAAGAAACATGGAAGGAAAAATTGATTATATGCATGAATGAGTAGGTAACGTGACATGAAGCAAAATTTGCATGAAAGAAAGAATTGAAACAGGCAACATGAATATGCATGAACAAATGGGCAACATATATGCAAATGAACAAGCAAAAAAGAAAACAATCAAGCATCAATATGAAGTGGAAGTGGATGTATTGAGTTGTTTTAAGCATCAATTCCTCTCATCTTGAAGAAAAAATTGTACCTTTTTCATAAAGAAATCTACCTTAAATACAATTATAAACAAAGATTTAGGATTTTCAAGAGACATCTTTCATCTTTAGCTTATTTTAGATCAGCTTATTTCCTACATAAATATGAATATGCTCTTTCTCTAATAACATGCAAGAAAATCTAGCTAAACTCCACTAATGCATAGATCTGCCTATATAGTCCGTGATTTATTCTACTATGCCTCTTTATCTTCCTTGGGCTTGCTTTTTTTTCTTAATGATGATGATGATGATGATTCGACAGCTGTATGGTTACAATCACTTTTTTGGGGTAGAAGAAAGTGTAAACTTCCTGGTAACATGTAGCAGTTTTTTTTTTCGATGACGGGGAAAAATTAAACCCCGATACAAGGTACAACCATTTTTGATGACGGAGAACATTCGTTTAAACTCCGATACAACTGCTGTGAGATGGACTAAGGATGTAAAAACATGCAGTAGGAGGAGCTAGGATCTCAACAATTACGCTTTCGATACAGGATACATATGCATGTTTATATATGAAAGTCATGTCACCAAAATAAACCTCCAAGTCTACATGTCCTATCTATCCATAATCGAAGTTCATAACTGATTTCTTGGTAGATAAATTATTACTTAAGATACAACTTTACACAAGTAGAGAAATCATCATTTGCCCTTTTTTGGCTCAAGTGATGTGGATATGCAATGTAAAGATTGAAAACAAACATGCATGAAATAAGAATGGAAAAAAAGTAGAATGAAGTTGAAAAAAAACAAAGCAACATGAACTTGAAAAATTAATGATATCTTTATACGTGTTTTATATTTTCTTTCTTTTTTCTATTTTTTTATTTTTATAACATGGATACTCCTATTTATGAATCGGCCTCAGTGTTGTCATCTTCTTCAATTTCCTCATCCAAAATGTACTCATCATTATCACGTTTCTTGAATAGCTTTATCCTTTTTCCTGCAATCAAAGTTTTTAGTGCAACACCATTTAATTCACAAAGAGGTACCATTTGTAAGTCACATGTGTAGTCATGTGAACACCTCTTGTAAAAGAGTACATTTTATCTCTTGTAATTGAAAAAAGAAAAAGGAAAAGGATGGCTTACCTCATCCATGATGTAAAAGAAAATTTGTGGCTCTAACTACCTAAAACCAAGAATTTTTTAGTTGAAAGGAATATCTCATAACTTTGGGGATCACTTTTAGGTGGAGCATTCGAATTCGAATTCAAAACTCCCTCCAAGAATAGCTATAAAAAGAGCAAGAAGGAAGAGGCGATTAGCAAGCCTTGTACGTGACCACTTCATGTCATTTTGTAGAGATTGAAGAGCTCAACCCATAGCTCTATCATTCTACTCCCATTGTGCAAATATTCATTACCACTGTGGTTTTAATCATATGTGAATCTATACATTTGTCATTATCTACTTCTCTGTTTTGTTCTCTGCTATACTCACTCAGAGCAGTAACTTCAGAAGGTCATATCTCGCGTTCTACTCAACATTTTCCAGTGTTTTAACGCGCGTTGGATAGCTCTTACTACGTGGTTTCTGCCACAAATTTCAATGTCATTGCAATTATACTTTGGGAGATATCTGCATTTTACTGCTCACTGGTCTATCTCTGTAGAGCCCCGAGAGTGGTGGGCATGTTCCACAAATTGATGAATCTTGTTCTCAATGCTCAGTGCATCATTTGAAGTGTTTTAACTTGGATTGGGAAGCTTGCTAAGTCTACTTGATATGTCCAAAAGGAATTTATCTAATTCTTACCAGGTTGAGAGCACTGTTCAATTTTTTTAGCAGGTGTATGTCCAAAAATAGCAACTTTTGGGAGCTAGTCATTTTGCAACTAGTCTATCTTGACTTAAACTTTTGGGATACATGTTCCAAAATACTTGGCTGATATTTTGGTGGATTTAGGAAGGTCAAAGGGTCTACTAATCAACTCTGAAGTCTCATTTGGCTGGTGTGAAGCCGATTGTAGCAACACCAACTCATCTTTGGATTGCATCCACCATCTCTCTTCACAGTGGTATTAGAGCATAGTCAAGCAACATGGGAGATGGATTTCCATCAACAATTGAGAAATTGGATCGAAACACCTACCCGGAATGGTCTCTAAGGATGGAGTCTTACCTTCAAGGGAGGAATCTATATGGATTCATATCTAGAGATGAAGCAATGCCAACCATGAGGAACAAAGGGCAACCATCACATGAAGAAAATGAAGGACTTTCAAATTGGTGTTCGAAGGATGCACTTGCAAGGTCCTATATTCTAAACTCAATCTCTGATTTCCTTTTACCTCATGTCAAGGGATGCAAGACATCAAGAGAGACCTGGAATGCACTTGCTTCTTTCTTCTCTTCCAACACTCGAGCAAGGAAGAACCAATTGTGGATGGAGTTCACAACAATGAAGAAAAGCCCAAAGAAAAATGTGATTGATTATGTCACAAAGATGAAGGAGATTTCCAATCAACTTGGAAGCATTGGAGAGGTAATTTAAGAGGAGCAAATCATTAGACAAATCATAAATGGAATCAAGGCAGACGACAAGCGGGAATCATTCACAATAGCCATGGATTTATACATGGATATGCATGTACCCGACCTCAACACACTCATGGGCCAACTCTTCACTCATGAAGCAAAGATTAGCAAGGGTGGTGAGTCCTCAAGAGGTAATTAAACTTCTGCCTTACATTTTGATAAAGCTAAGGTCAAGGACACGTCAAAGAATAGGAAGAATGAAGATAGAGTATACCCACTATTCATGGAGATACCATGAGTTCACGGTATTTAGCTGCTAACCCTGTGTTTCATGCCAGGACTAAACACATTGAGATTCAGTATCACTTTCTAAGAGAGAAGGTGATGGAAAAAGAGATTGAAGTAATACATACTTCAACAAAAGATCAGATAGCTGATATGCTAACCAAAAGCTTGGATGGACCAAAGCTACAGAGATTCAAAGACATGGCAGGTATAAAGAAGATAGAGAAAACCTCAATTGATGATTGAGGGGGTGCTAGTGGTGCAGGACAATCAATAGTTGATGTTTTGATGAAGGTTTGGAAGTCAAGGACTGAAGGAAAATTCAAGTTGTGAATCATGAAGGAAGAATACATCCAAAAGATGAAGAGATGTACACATATGTACATTAATATAAAGATAGTTCACATAGACTTTTGTATAGTCGTGATATTGTAAATATTTGCCTATATATACAAGTAAAAATGTCGGGGCAAATATGAGAGAGCATGAGGTTAGAGTAATGAGGAGTTGTAGGAGTCTTTTAGACATCCTAGAAGTGAGTTAAGACTCTCTCATCACTCAGATGTAAAATCTCTCAGAAATGAAGAAATGTTGCGCCCGATATTTTTGAGTTTTCTCCTTCTGTGCTTGATCATTTCAAGAATCCTTTTGTAGATGTCTAAGTCCATAATTAATGAGTCTATGGTTAAAGTTTGAGAGCCTAATTGTAAACAAGCTGTGAGAATTATGTGTAGGAACATTCATATGTGAACAAGTGTTCACTGGTTCCTGAAACAGGCGCAAAATTTGATGTTAATGTTTTGGTTAGTTCTCCTTCCACAGTGTAAAGTTTTGAGCAACCAAGCACTCAATCTTTAAGCTGGAAGGCAAGCTATCTGTGGCTAAAAGCGTTTGTAGAAACGGGCTCTAGATTGAGAGAACCAAGTGTTAAACATTATAGGTGTCTAAATACACTTCTCAGAAGAGTAGTTTTAGACATAGGTAACTTGTTGAGATCATTTCTCAAGATCTACTGAATCTTTTGGAGTGATTCAACTTGGAAAAGGTGCGCAATCTATAGGCAACACCTCGTACAAAGTTTTATGAAAAACCTTACACATTTGATAAGGCAATGAGTGAGTTATGTGCAGTAGACTTTCTATGTAGTCACCTTCTTCACAGTTTGTTCAAAAATTTGACAATTGAGTATTGATCCTCTAAAATTGGTGAAGGTTTGAGTTATTCTTGTTATAGAGGTGCTCTAAATACAAGAATAGTTTGTTCTTTTGGAGATTAACACTCTCCATCAATTTATAAGTGTGAAGCTTGTCAACTTGGAAAGCCTCATAGAAAACCTTTCAATAAGAAAGGATATATGTATCAAAATCCTTTGGATCTAGTGCACACGGATGTCTGGGGTCCAAGTAAGGAGGCATCTATATCAGGATCAAGATATTATGTGTCTGTCATAGATGATTGTAGCAGGTGGACCATTCTCTTTTTCATGAAGCAGAAGGATGAAGTATTTAATTGCTTTAAGACGTATATTGCTCTTGTTGAAAACCAAACAGGTAGGACTTTGAAAAGAATCAGATCATATGGTGGAGGAGAATACTTCTCTTTGGAATTTGATGCCTTCTTGCATGAAAGAGGCATTAAAAGGGAATTCACTACAAGGTATACACCGGAACTCAATGGTGTAGCAGAGAGGAGAAACAGAGCTATTCTCAAAGCTGCAAGGTCCATGCTCAACGAAAAGGGATTGCCAAACTACCTATGGGCAGAGTCTGTGTCGACAGCCACATATCTCATAAATAGACTTCCATCTAAGTCATTAGATGGAACAACTCCATATGAAGTGTGGAATGGAAGAAGACCTAGTCTAGAGCATTGTAAAATCTTTGGATGCTTAGCCTATGCTCACATTCCTTCTCAAGTAAGAGGGAAATTGGATCCCAAGGTAGAGAAGTGTGTATTCATTGGTTATGACCAAAACCAAAAAGGATATAGATTGTACAATCCAACCAATAAAGGATTTTCTGTGAGTAGAGATGTAATTTTTGATGAAAGCAAATCATGGTTTGATGATGACAGGAAAGTGAAGCTGTCTTATGACTTGGATGAAGATTTTCCATCACTTCAACCAAAGGAGCCAAAGCAGATTGAAGAAAGTGATTCGGAGATTGACCTAGAAGACTTGGAAAGACTAAAGCTATGGAAGAACAAAGGTAAAGCAAAGATGCAGGATGCAACATATGGACCCGAGAGCTCACATCAACCACTTAGAAGGTCTTCAAGGGAGAAGAAGAAACCTGAGAGGTTTGGTTCTGATACTTCTTTGGTCACCAAGCACTCAATCTACATTGCAAAGGATTCAACCAATGAAGAACCTACTACATTTGAAGAAGCACAAAGCAAGAAAGCTTGGAGAGATGCAATGGATGAAGAAATGGAAGCCTTGAAGGAGGATGACACTTGGGATCTTGTACCTAACAAGCCATCTATGAAGATAATTGGATCTCGATGGATATACAAAATCAAGAGGAATCTAGATGGAAGTATAAATAGACACAAAATAAGGTTAGTTGCTAAAGGGTTTGCTCAAACCCATGGTATTGATTATGAGGAGACTTCCTCTCCTGTTGCAAAAATGCCTAAAATTAGGGTTCTCATTAGTCTTGCTGCATCTAGAAATTGGAATCTCTATCAACTTGATGTAAAGAATGCTTTCTTGAATGGATGGATTTTTGAGGAAGTGTATATGGCACAACCTCTTGGATATGAGGATGCACATCATCCTAACTATGTATGCAAAATAAAGAAAGCTTTGTATGGATTGAAGCAAGCTCCAAGATCTTGGAATTTGAGATTGGTGACTTATTTGCAGGACCAAGGATTCAAAGCTAGCAAGGTGGATACCTATTTGTTCATAAAGAGGAATGGATCTGAAGTGATCTATTTATGTGTGTATGCTGATGATATTATTATCACAGGCAATGTTCTTGAAGGAATCAAATAGGTAAAGAGTCAAATGAAGGAGGAGTTCAAAATAAGTGACCTCTGACCACTCACTTATTTCCTTGGATTGGAGTTAATCTACACACGTTCAGGTATATACATCACACAAAGGAAGTATGTGCATGACATGCTCGTCAAGTTCAAGATGTAAAATACCCAGTGTGCGCGTACACCTATGGAGCAAAATCATAAGCTTAGTGCTTATGAAGGAGAGCCAATTGAAGACATCACAAGATATCAAAGCTTGGTTGGACGTTTGAGCTATGCAACACTCACAAGGGTGGATATATGCTATAGTGTTAGCATTTTTGAGTCAGTTTATGCATAAGCCAAGAAGACCACATATGGAAGCGGCCAAGAGAGTCCTCAAGTACCTAAAAGGGAACCATGAATGAAGGTTTTTTTTATTCATTTACTTCAGATATTGAGTTAAAGGTCTACTCAGATGCAGATTGGGTTGGATCTAGAGATGATAGAAGAAGCACATCCGATTATATATCATTTGCAGGTTCAAAAATCATTTCTTGGTCATCCAAGAAGCAACCAACCATGGCATTATCTTCTACTGAAGCCGAATATAGAGTTTTGGCTAATGCAACTCATGAAATCATGTGGTTAAAGTCTTTGTATATAGATCTTGGACTTCATTCTTCAACACCTCACATTTTTGGTGACAACACAAGCTCACTACATCTAGCAGCTACTCCGGTATACCATGCTAGAACCAAGCATATTGAAGTCCACTACCATTATGTAAGGGAGAAGCTAACGAGCAAGCATATTCAACTATCCTATGTCTCTATAGATATGCAATGTGCAGACATGTTGACTAAAGCTCTTCATGGTACAAAGTTAAGTAATTTCAAGTTGATGATTGGCTTGCAGGAAATCAAGGACAATCGAAGACTTATTTGGAGGACAAGCATGTTAGGCTTGAGGGGGAGTTGTTGTTGCATTTTACCCAAGCCTACATGCTTGATATGCTTGATATTATCCTCATTTGTAAGTCACATGTGTAGTCATGTGAACACCTCTTGTAAGAGAGTACATCTTATCTCTTGTAATTGAAAAAAGAAAAAGGAAAAGAATGGCTTAACTCATCCATGATGTAAAAGGAAATTCGTGGCTCTAACTACCTAAAACCAAGAATTTTTGAGCTGACAGAATATCTCATAACTTTGGGGATCTCTTTTAGGTGGAGCCATTCGAAATCGAATTCAAAACTCCCTCCAAGAATAGCTATAAAAAGAGCAAGAAGAAAGAGGCGATTAGCAAGCCTTGTACGTGACCACTTCATGTCATTTTGTAGAGATTGAAGAGATTAATCAATAGCTCTATCATTCTACTCCCATTGTGCAAATATTCATTGCCAATGTCGTTGTAACCATATGTGAATCTATACATTTGTCATTATCTACTTCTATGTTTTGTTCTCTGCTATACTCACTTAGAGCAGTAACTTGAGAAGGTCATATGTCGGGTTCTACTCAACATTTTTCAGCCTTTTAAAGTGCGTTAGATAGCTCTCACTATCTAGTTTCTGCATACAAATTATCAACGCCATTGAATTTATATTTTGGGAGATATCTGCATTTTACTGCTCACTGGTCTATCTCTATAGAGCCCCGAGAATGGTGGGCATGTTCCACAAATTGATTAATCTTGTTCTCAATGCAAAGTACTTGGCTGATATTTTGGTGGATTTAGGAAGCTCAAAGGGTCTACTCATCAACTTTGAAGTCTCAGTTGGCTAGTGTGAAGGTACACCAACTCATCTTTTTTATTGCATCCACCATCTCTCTTCACAATTTTGTCCACTGAATTGTCACTAGATCATTTTGCTTCTGATTTAAATCAGTTTCTAGGACACATGCTCACCTTTGAGGAGGATGTCAAAGGTGAAAGTGATATACTAGCAAAACTGACATATGAGAGCGTGACTTCATCGCTAGTCATAACATTAAAATAATCAACCACATACGAAAATAGTTAGCAAGAAAGATATGCGCCTCCCTCATCTGTGCTAGACTATGCCAGAGCGCAATTATCGTGCGCAGGCCTGCACATGTAGAAGGAGGAGGTCCGCATCAGCGACTGACGGCAGAAGCCTCAGATTATTGTATACCAACACAACACCTCCGATGAGCAACACCCGCAAGGAGTACACGTACAGGGCAGCCGGTAGAGCTATAGGGGTTATTCCGTAGACAGAGTGTTACAGAAGCTGCGCTCCTGCAACAGAGAAAGAGTGAGAGGAGAGAGAGAGAGAGAGCGTTGAGGTCGCCATAGCTACAACATCAGCGAACGCAGACATACACACGCACTCTTAGGGCACACATTTCAAGAACGTCAGAAATGCAAGAAATAAGAAGACATCGAAGGCCATATTGGCGACAAAAATAACAGAGAGCTTTTTCATTAGACACATGCCATATTTATACAAATGGTGTGGCCTTAAAGGCTCTTCCCATTCAGCCTTCTCCCAACCCTCCAAATGATCCTTAGTCATTAAATGAAATTGTGCCCAAATGTGCCCTTAACATTTGGCACTAAAGGCTTGGACATTTCAATGAAAGAGGTATTAAAGATATGGTTAACAATGGCTTAGTGCTTGGATTGGCTAATGTTGCAGGTCAACATATGACATACAGATGTGAGGCATGTTAATTAGGTAAGCCTCATAAGCAATCTTATTCCAAACATGGTTTTATGTATTCAGAGAAGCTTGAGTTGGTACACACTGATATGTGGGGACCATCAAAGGATTTGACTATCAATCGTTCAAGGTATTTGACTATCAATCGTTCAAGGTATTATGTAATTTATGTTGATGATGCTACTAGGTGGATCACTATCTATGTTGTCAAAGATAACTCAGAGGTATTCAATACATTCAAGCATTATCATGTGCACTATAGAAAGAATCACAGGTCAAACGTTGAAGAGATTAAGGTCAGATGGAGGGGGAGAGTATTTCCCTAATGAGTTCAGTGATTATTTATGGAATGCAGGTATAAAAAGAGAGGTTACTTGCCGGTAATCTCCTCAACAAAATGGTGTAGCAGAAAGAAGGAATACAACTCTTACTAAGTTTGCAAGATCCATGATGAAGGAGAAACATTGTCCCAATTATTTGTGGGCTGAGGCCATAAATACAGCTACATATTTGGTCAATAGATTGCCATGTAAAGCTTTGCAGGGTATGACACCATATGAGGCATGGTCTAGTAAGAGACCTACCCTAGATCATTGCAAAGTATTTGGATGCTTGGCATATGCATATGTGCCATCTCAATTAAGGCACAAATTGGAACCTAAAGCTGAAACGTATGTGTTCATTGGATATGATGATAAGCAAATGGGATATAGGTTGTGGAGTCTCCACAAAAAAATTCCTTGTGTCAAAGGATGTTACATTTGATGAGCAAGGTACTTGGTATGCAGGTACAATCAATATTCATGCAGGTGATGAAGAAGTTGTGAATGAGAAGAAAGGTACATCAAAGGTTCAAATATTTGATGAAGAAGAGAATAATGAAGTATAGGTTGAAGTTGAAGAAGTGCCAAGGTTTGATCCAGAATTTGATGAACCAGAAACCTCAAGAAGCTGAGAGCTGAGAAGGTCATCAAGGCATAAATGGCAACCTACAAGGTATAGCTATGACACTTTTTTTTTGGCTACTAAAGATTATGCTTATATGATAAAGGCAGATGAAGACCCTTCCACATATGAAGAGGCAGAAGGTAAGGAAAATTAGGAGAAAGCTATGCAGGAAGAGTATGATGCATTGATGGAGAATGAGACATGGGATTTGGTTCCTAAACCAAATAGTCAGAAGATCATTGGATATAAATGGGTCTAAAGACAAAGAGATATGCAGATGGAAGTGTGTCTAGATATAAAGCTAGACTTCTTGTGAAAGTGTTTGCTCAGACATATGGAATAGTTTATGATGAGATCTATAGTCCTGTGGAAAAGATGACAACCATCAGGACACTCATAGCCATTACTGCATGTAGAGGTTGGAAATTATCTCAATTAGATGTGAAGAATGCTTTTCTAAATGGTTATATTTCAAATGATGTTTTCATGGAGCAACCACAAGGATTCAAAGATGAAAGGTAGATCATGTATGTAAGCTCAAGAGAGCTTTGTATGGTTTGAAGCAGGCCCCAAGGGCATGGAATTATAGACTTGTGAAGTTCTTGAAGGAACTTGGTTTTCAAGCATCTAAAGCAGATAGTAGCTTGCTTGTCAAAGCAAGTGATGATGGATTCATTTACATGTGCATATATGTTGATGATATAATTCTTACAGGTATAGATGAGAAAGGCATACAAGGACTAAAGAAGCAAATGGAGAAAGAGTTCAAGATTAGTGACTTGGGAGACTTTTCATATTTCTTGGGCATGGAGATCTCATACACTCAACATGGAGTGTATGTAACTCAAGAAAGGCATTTGAAGAATTTGTTGATCAAGTTTAAAATGGAAGGTTGTGTTGGAACATCAAGCTTACACCATGCTTGAGGTGGATTCGATCTACATCAAAGGCTATCGTGTCGAAAGAATATCTGTTGGAGAGTTCTTTTTCTTATGCTCCTTTATTGTATCTTTTGAGAGATTTTTGATGGTGAATTTACCGTTGTAAAAGCCTTGAAGTTTACAAATGTAAAGGTAGAAAGATAGAGCCCAAATCCCACAAATTTGTGGTGGTTGAAGTTGCATTCAATCAAGCAATGAATCACCTAAAAGTAGATCAAACTAGATCTTCACTTTTCCTAGATTGTATGAAAGTGAATTGATTCCCTCCAACAACCATTCCCACCTTCATTTGAATTTAAATTTCACTTGTAGAAGCCTTGGAACACTCCTAGAGTCTATATAAAGACTTGAAATCACTTTTACATTACATGGAAGCAATATACATACACTTGTGACCATCATTGTCTTGCTCCTTCAATTCTCTACATCATCTTCTTCGCCAACAGAAATTTTGCAGAGGCTGCTGCTCTTTCTTCAGAGCTCCAAGTTGAGTGCATGATTGCTCATTGGAAAGGTATTTGTTTCTAGTGCATGCCTATACATTTTCAAAGCATTTGGTTTAGCAGATTGGGAGAAATCTGAGTTTTTTGGTCTCAAGCTCAATCTCTACGTATTCCTTAAAAGTAGGAAGTACCACCGATGAATGCCACATTCATTCCTATAGCATATTTTGCTTATTCCTAATAATTTTGTGCATTAAATACACTCAACTCTATGTGTATCACTCCCATAAAAGGATTTTTTCTAATTGTAATCACACTGGTCGCTATGGGTATTTAAAGTTCATTTTATCTTCCATAGATAGTAAGTTTTTTGAGCTAATCGACCTGCGAACCTATCTGTTTTGTATCGACTCATTCTCCTTGATGTCTTTCTTTGCACTTATCACATGTTTATAAGGTCTTTTTGAGTCTCCATAAGCTCAAGGGCTAGTCTTGTGCCGGTTGGCTAGACCAAACTTTGTCGCTTCGAAATGCACTTTTCTACCTTCTACAAGCTTCTCCAAGTTCTTTCAGTGGTATCAGAGCTAGATCAAGATGGGTGACGGCTTTCCCTCAATGATCAAGAAGCTTGATTGACACAACTATGCAGCTTGGCAAATCAGAATGGAGGCCTATTTTCAAGGTAGAAATCTTTATGGAATTGTAGCAGGTGATGAAGCTATGCCTATTCCAAGATCCAAAGGAGGACCTACACAAGAGGAGACAGATAAGCTCACACTTTGGTGCGCAAGGGATTCTCAAGCAAGTTCGTACATACTAAACTCTATCTTTGACTTTCTATTACCACATATTAGAGGATGCAAGACATCTCAAGAGACTTGGGATGCCCTCAAGACTCTCTTTTCTACTAGTACCAAAGCAAGAAAGAATCATCTTTGGAACGAGTTCAACCAAATGAAGAAGACACCTAAACAAACCATCACAGAGTTTGTTACCAAGGTCAAGGAGTTTGTGGATCAGTTAGCATCCATTGGAGAGCTCATTGAAGAAGAGGTCATCCTTGTGAAGAGATGGATAGGTATGTGCTTGAAGATGAAGAGGTGTTGCAAAATCCTTGATCTACACCAGCCAATTGAACTCCAGGAGTATATGGTGGGTCCTTTTAGCTTGCCAATGGATGTATTAGACACCCTATGTACCTTGGAAGATCACTCTCAAAAAGATAGATCAAAACATATACGTTGGAGTTAGCTCAGAGGTGAAGAACTTGCTATTCTTGGTACATACAACTGTCCAGTGTTTTGCATAATTCTCTGAGCACAGCAGCAATTAACTTAATTCCTCTTGGGGAACTCTAGATGACTTAAAGAGCTAACTTTCAAGAGTAATCTCATAAAAAATAATGAACCACACACTGAGAATGAGTTTTAACAAGTGATGATGGCATCCCGATTTTCACGGGCTGCTAGAGTTTGAGACCAGTGAGCCGAAAAATCAACATAACTCAAAATATAGGAATCCAATGATTATTACAATTTGTATGCTTATACTAGACAGTAAGCTGAATCCAGAAAGCTTTAAAGCATTGAATGTGGATAAGTAACCACTCAGAAATGGCTCTAACAAGATGAGTAAAAAAGTCGGGTACCTCACAGAGAAGTGAAAATGACAGACAGGGTTGACTTCAATTGAACATAACTGAAGGTTGCAACATCCAAATTAACTGAAAATTGGTGAGCATATAGTAGACTTATAGAGCTAACTTTATCAAGTTAAACCATTGAAAACGATGCACCAAGCTCAAAGAAATGATCTCTGCAATCTGACTGAGAAAACTGAGAGATATGGCAGAGAGTAGTACACTTCACAAGAACATGGAAATATGAAACCAAATGATTATGAAAATGAAAGTATATTGCTTCTACAATACAATGGACTTTTTGATACATATGTGTGCCTTGTAATCACACCTTGATATGGCATAAAGCTCAACTCTTGGAGGTCTTCACATAGGTCTCTCTAACTATGAATAAAACTGCCATCTATTTATAGTTGAGTTTGGGAGGCTAACTTCCCTCAATCACTCTCCAATCAATCAATGATTGATTTGATTCTCTACCTACCACAAATCACAAATTCGTGGCTCCTCTTGCCCTTTTTGATCAAGTGGACTCAGCCACTTAAGATTCTTTTACTCTTACATTAAGTAAACTCTTCAAAAGTTACAAGAGGTAGTTCACAAGTGAACTTTACATAGTCTTCATTTTGAAGCTTCTTTTAAGACTTTGTGAGACTCAAGCCAATACTTAGGCTTGTGATAGACTTGCTCCAACAGCTCCCCCTCAAGCCAAGTATGCTTGAGGTCTTCAATCTTCCAAGATTACCTACAAACCAATCATAGCCTTGAATTTGCAAAGCTTTGTACCATCCAATGCTTTGGTTAGAATATCTGCACATTGTTGATGAGTGGACATATATGATATTTGATATCTTTGCTTAGAACCTTCTCTCGTACATAGTGATAATGAACTTCAATATGTTTAGTCCTTGCATGAAAAATAGGATTAGCAGCTAAGTGAATAGAACTCATATTTTCACAAAAAATAGTTGGAGTTCCAAACTCCAATCCAAGATCTTTGAATAATCTCTTCATCCACATAGCTTCCTGAGTAGCTATGGCAAGACCTTTGTATTCAGCTTCAGTAGAAGAGAGAGCAACTGTGGGTTGCTTCTTGGATGACCATGAAATAAGCTTTGAACCTGCAAAGGTAAGATAACCTGAAGTGCTCCTTCTATCTTCTTTGGAGCCAACCCAATTTGCATCAGAAAATAGCTTCAAACCTAAATCAGATACATAAGGATAATAAAGTCCTTCATTTATGGTTCCTTTGAGATACTTGAGAATCCTTTTGGCAGCATCCATATGTGGTTTCCTTGGTGTGTGCATAAATTGGCTTAGCACACTCACACTGTAACATATATCTACTCTTGTCAATGTGGCATAGTTGAGACTACCCACTAGACTTTGATATGATGTGATGTCCTCTATGCATTCACCTTCATGTGAGCTCAATTTGTGATTGACCTCCATTGGAGTACCTGCAATCTTACAATCTTGCATCTTGAATTTTGCCAACATGTCCTTAATGTACTTTCTTTGAGTGAGAAACAAACCATGATCTTTGTAGACAACTTCCAAGCCTAGGAAGTAGGTAAGTGAACCCAAATCACTTATCTTGAACTCTTCTCTCATCTGATCTTTGATCTTCTTCATACCATCTACATCATTTCCTGTCAATATAATATCATCTACATATACACATCAGTAGATGACCTCAGAATTACTCTTTTTAATAAAGAGTGAAGGATCTGCCTTGCTTGGTTGAAAGCCTTTGTCCTGCAAGAATGAAACAAGCCTGAAATTCCAAGCTCTTGGAGCTTGCTTGAGACCATACAATGCTTTGTTAAGTTGACACACATAATCAGGATAAACTTGATTCTCAAAACCAGGTGGTTGTGCCATATATACCTCTTCTGTTATCCAACCATTCAAGAATGCATTCTTTACATCTAGTTGAAGTATCTTCCAATTCTTGGAAGAGTCAATACTAAGCAAAATCCTAATAGTAGGCATCTTTGCCAGAGGAGAGGTCTCCTCATAATCAATTCCCTGAGTTTGTGCAAAGCCTTTTGCTACAAGCCTTGCCTTATACTTGTTAATGGAACCATAAGAATTCTTCTTGATTTTATAGACCCATCTTGAGCCTATTACCTTCATGGATGAAGTCTTGGGCACCAAATCCCAAGTTTTGTTTTCCTCAAGTGCTTCAATCTCTTCCTTCATTGCATGCTTCCATTCTGTTTTTGCTTTGGCCTCTTCAAATGATGATGGCTCCTCTCGGTTTATGTCCTGTGCTATGTAGATAGAATGTTTAGTTACTAATGAGGTGTCAAACCCATACCTTTCTGGTTTTTTCTTTTTCCTCATAGATCTTCTTAGGCCATGATGTGATGATTCTGCCTCATGTCCAAGTTCCTGCAATTTTGCTTTACCTTTAGACTTCCATGCTTTCATCTTTTCCATCTGAGATTATTCATCATCCTCTGAGGTGTCTTGTTCTTCAATCTTTGGTTGTTCTCTACCAAGATTTGGAAAATCTTCTTCAAGATTATATGGTAAATTGACCTTCCTGCATGAATCTTCATACCATGAGTTGTTCTCATAAAAAACTACATCTCTGCTTACCAAGAATCCTTTGTTGGTAGGGTTGTATAACCTGTAGCCCTTTTGATTGTTGTCATATCCAATAAATATACACCTTTCTGCCTTTGGATCCATCTTGCCTCTAACCTGTCAAGGAACATGAGCAAAAGCAATACATACAAAACTTTTACAATGATCTAAGCTTGGTCTTCTTCCATTCCAAGCTTCATATGGAGTCATCCCATCAAGGGATTTTGAAGGCAACCTGTTAATCAAGTAAGTGGCTGTAAATACAGCCTCAGCCCATAGATAATTAGGTAAATGCTTTTCATTTAACATAGACCTTGCAGCTTCAACAATTGTCCTATTCCTCCTTTCTGCCACTCCATTTTGCTCAGGAGTGTACCTTGTAGTTACCTCTCTTTTGATTGCTCTTTCTTGAAGAAAAGAATCAAACTCATGGGAGAAGTATTCTCCCCCTCCATCTGACCTTAGCCTTTCTAGTGATTTACCTGTTTGATTCTCCACAAGAGCCAAATATCTTTTGAAACATGAAAAAACTTCATCTTTGTGTTTCATAAAGAATAGGATAGTCCATCGGTTGCAATCATCAATAAAGGAGACATAATACCTTGATCCAGATATTGAAGCTTCCTTGCTAGGTCCCCATACATTTGTATGAACCAACTCTAAGAGATCTCCATGCATATAACCTTTCTTCATGAATGGTAACCTGTGAGACTTTCCAAATTGACATGCACTACACTTATAAATCATATGTTGTTTTGAAAAATTAGGGAGTCCAAGTACACTTTGGTCCCTGCAAATTTGCTTTAATGACCTTTCATTAATATGTGCTAACCTTTTGTGCCATACTTCCAATTCTGTGAGTGTCTGACTACCATAATTAAAGACAGCAATGTTTCTAGTGTCCTGTAATTCAAATGTGAACAATCTACCTGTCTTTTCACCTTTTCCAATTTTTCTGAATCCTTGACTTGGATCTTCAACAAATGCTCCTTCTTTTGTGAACCTGACTTGCAACCCTTTCCCTACTATCTACCCAACACTTATCAATTCTTTGTAATGGTAGGAACATAGAGTACCTTACTGAGTAGTTTGATGTTTCCATCAGGTGCTTCGACATTGCCTATTTTCTCCACAGGATGTCACATGATTTGAACAACCTGAATCTATGTGGAAAACATGCTCATCAGATTTACCTTGTGGCATAGCCATGTTCATGATCAATAATGAATCCTCTTCAATGAACTTCAAATGTCCATAGCGACCAGCGTAATTACAATTAGAAAAAATCCTTTTATGGGAGTGATACACATTTGGTTCAGTGTATTGATGCACAAAAGTAGAAGGAATAAGCAAAATATGCTATAGGAATGAATGCGACATTCACCAGTGGTACTTCCTATTTTTTAGGAATATGTAGAGATTGACCCCGAGACAGACATACTCCAATTTCTCCCAATCTATTGAACCAAATGATTTGAAACTTTATAGGCATGAACTAGACACTAGTATCTTTCCAATAAGTCATCTTTCGCTCAATTTTAAGCTCTTGAGAGAGAGCAGCAACCTCTACAAGATTACTATTGGCGAAGAATATGATGTAGAGAATTGAAGGAGCAAGACAATGATGGTCACAAGTGTATGTATATTCCTTCCATGTAATGTACAAGTGATTTCAAGTCTTTATATAGACTCTAGGAGTGTTCCACGACTTCTACAAGTGAAATTTGAATTCAAATGAAGGTAGGAATGGCTGTTGGAGAGAATCAATTCACTTTCCTAAAGTCTAGGAAAAGTGAAGATCTAGTTTGATCTACTTTTAGGTGATTGATTGCTTGATTGAATGCGACTTCAACCACCACAAATTCGTGGGATTTGGGCTTCTACCTTTACATTTGTAAAGCTCAAGTCTTTTACAACGGTAAATTAACCATCAAAAATATCTCAAAAGATACAATAAATGAGCATAAGAAAAAGAACTCTCCAACGGATATTCTTTTGACGTGATAGCCTTTGATATAGATCAAATCCACCTCAAGCATAGTGTAAGCTTGATGTTCCAATAGCTCCCCCTCAAGCTAAAGTATGTTTGAGTCTTCATTCTCTGATAGGTTGAATACCTGCCATAGCTTTGAATCTACAAAGCTTTACTCCATCAAGTGCCTTCGTCATCATATCTGCTACTTGCTTTTCAGTAGGAACAAAAGAAATGTCAATCTCCTTTGCCATGAGGTTCTCCCTGATGAAGTGGTAATGGACTTCCATGTGGTTGAATGGTTGTCTTTGTGCCTTCCCAATCTCACATGCATCACACGTATTGATCATGTGTTGCTTAATATGTTCGGCAGTCCTAGAACACTTTGATCCCTGCATATATCCTTTAAGGTTCTTTCATTCACATGAGCAAGTATCTTATGCCACACTTCAAGCTCACTTAGGGTTTGAGACCCAAAGTTGAATAGATCTATCTTCGTGGTTTCTCCTACTTCAAAAGTAAAGAGCCTACCATGCTTCTCACCTCGGGCTATCTTTTTGAAGCCTTGACATGGATCTTCCACAAAAGCTCCATGTTGGGTGAACCTAACTTGCAAGCCTTTTTCAACTATTTGGCCTACACTTATAAGGTATCTAGTGATAGTGGGTACATAGAGAACCTTACTTACAATGTTTGTCCTGCCATTGGAAGCTTTGACATTACCAATCTTTTCCACATTGTGCTTTGTGTCATCTCCTGTTTGCACTTCTTGTCTATGCTTTGGACTTTCCATATCAGATAGAAGAGCAATGTTGCTGCCATATCCACCTCTTCCACTTCCTTTCCGGGTCTTCCCATTGAACCAGCAATTCTGAGTGGTGTGGTTGGTCTTATCGCATATGGCACAAGGTGGAACATTCTGACCTTTGGCTTTGTCTTGCTTTGGTCCTTTCTTCTTCCGTTTCCACTTGCTCTTGCTTGCAAAGTTGGCTTGAGAAGTCTCTTCTTCATCTTCTTCCTTCTTCTTGCCTTTCAGCTTCTTATACTTCTTATCTATATATAGAGCACTAGTTGAATTACCATGATAAGATTTACCTTCGTTATGCTATTGTTGGCTTCTTGATTGAAGAGTTGTCCAGGAAAGATGTTGAAGTCTGGATTTTGCGCATCCATGATGAGATCATAAGCCGTCATGAAGGATTGCCATTGCTCATCACTTCGAATGCCGTTGAGAATTTGCCTCATGATTGTTGGAACAAGTCTATCACAAGCCTAAGTATTGGCTTGAGTCTCACAAAGTCTTAGAAGAAGCTTCAAAATGAAGACTATGTAAAGTTCACTTGTGAACTACCTCTTGTAACTTTTGAAGAGTTTACTTAATGTAAAAGTGAAAGAATCTTAAGTGGTTGAGTCCACTTGATCAAAAAGGGAAAGAGGAGCCATGAATTCCTGATTTGTGGTAGGTAGAGAATCAAATCAATCATTGATTGATTGGAGAGTGATTGAGGGAAGTTAGCCTCCCAAACTCAACTATAAATAGATGGCAGTTTTAGTCGTGGTTAGAGAGACCTATATGAAGACCTCCAAGAGCTGAGCTTTATGCCATATCAAGGTGTGATTACAAGGCACACGTATGTATCAGTAAGTCCATTGTATTGTACAAGCAATATACTTTCATTTTCATGATCATTTGGTTTCATATTTCCATGTTCTTGTGAAGTGTACTACTCTCTGCCATATCTCTCAGTTTTCTCAGTCAGATTGCAGAGATGATTTCTCTGAGCTTGGTGCATCATTTTCAATGACTTAACTTGGTAAAGTTAGCTCTATAAGTCTACTATATGCTCACTA
>CM035428.1:52683887-52686387 GCA_020310875.1 Ceratopteris richardii
GGTAGTAGAGGTTACTTTGGAAGAAATGTAGGTAGAGGATTCCAAAGTCAACAATACAACAATACCTACTACAAATATGCTTCAGATCAGAAGGAGGATTCAACATTGATAATGAATGCAACCTCTGAAATGCAAAGTGAAGACCAAAGATTCTTCTATATTGACTCAGGGTGTAGCAATCACCTGAGTGGCAACATAGCTTTGATGACTAATTTGGAGACTAAGGTAACTAATCATGTAGTTCAAACAGGTGACAATACAAAGCATAATGTAAAGTCAATTGGATCAGTGAAGGCCAAGGATGGAAGTACTCTCTTGAGTAAGGTTTTATATGTTCCTACAATTCCTAAGAATCTGATAAGTGTAGGACAAATTGTTGAAAAGGGTTATGAAGTTAGGTTCACTAATGAAGGAGTGTTTGTGGAAGACCCTAACAATGGCTATAAACACATTGTTTCAGGGAAGAAAGAAGAAAGATTGTTCACATTGAAGATCCAAGGCAATGTTGATCATGCCTTGTTCACTTATGGAGTACATAAGATCTCTGAGTTAGATCTTTGGCACAAGAGGCTCGGACATTTCAATGAAAGAGGTATTCAAGATATGGTTAACAATGGTTCAGTGCTTGGATTGCCTAATGTTGCAGGTCAACATATGACATACAAATGTGAGGCATGCCAATTAGGTAAGGCTCATAAGCAATCTTATTCCAAGCATGGTTTTATGTATTTAGAAAAGCTTGAATTGATACACACATATGTGTGGGGACCATCAAAGGATTTCAATATCAATGGTTCAAGGTACTATGTGATTTATGTTGATGATGCTACTAGGTGGATCACTATCTATGTGATCAAAGATAAGTCATAGGTATTCAATACATTCAAACATTATCATGTGTATGCAGAGAGAATTACATGTCATAAGTTGAAGAGACTAAGGTCAGATGGAGGGGGAGAGTATTTCTCTAATAGTTCAGTGATTACTTGTGGAATGCAAGAATAAAAAGGGAAATTACTTGGAGGTACTCTCCTCAACAAAATGGTGTAGCAGAAAGGAGGAATAGAACTCTTGTTGAGTTTGCAAGATCCATGATGAAGGAGAGAAATTTCCCAAATTATTTGTGGGCCGAGGCTGTGAATACAGCTACATATTTGGTCAATAGATTACCATATAAAGCTTTGCACGATATGACACCATATGAGGCATGGTGGGGTAAGAGACCTACTCTAGATCATTGCAAAGTATTTGGATGTTTGGGATATGCATATGTGCCATCACAATTAAGGCACAAATTGGAACCTAAAGATGAAAAGTATGTATTCATTGGATATGATGATAAGCAAATGGGATATAGGTTGTGGAGTCCAACCACAAAACAATTCCTAGTGTCAAAGGATGTTACATTTGATGAGCAAGGTATTTGGTATGCAGGTACAATCAATATTTATGCACGTGATGAAAAAATTGTGAATCCAAAGAAAGGTAAATCAAAGGTTCAGATATTTGATGAAGAGGAGAACAATGAAGTACAGGTTGAAGTTGAAGAACTGCTAAGGTTTGATCCAGAATGTGATGAACCAGAAACCTCAAGAAGTGGAGAACTCACAAGGTCATCAAGACACAAATGGCAACCTACAAGGTATAGCTATGACACTTTTTTTTTTGCTACCAACGATTATGCTTATATGATAAAGGCAGATTGAAGACCCTTCTACATATGAAGAAGCAAAAGGTAAGGAAAATTGGGAGAAAGCTATGTAGGAAGAGTATGATGCATTAATGGAGAATCAGACATGGGATTTGATTCCTAAACCAAATAGTGAGAAGATCATTGGATGCAAATGGGTTTACAAGACAAAGAGGTTTGTAGATGGAAGTGTGTTTAGGTATAAAGCTAGACTTGTTGTGAAAGGGTTTGCTCAGACATATGGTATAGATTATGATGAGACCTATAGTCCTGCGGCAAAGATGACAACCAACAGGACACTGATAGCTATTGGTGCATGTAAAGGTTGGAAACTATGTCAATTAGATGTGAAGAATGATTTTCTAAATGGTTATATTTCAGATGATGTTTTCATGGAGCAACCACAAGGATTCACAGATGAAAGGTATCCAGATCATGTATGTAAGCTCAAGAGAGCTTTGTATGGCTTGAAGCAGGCCCCAAGGGCATGGAATTATAGACTTGTGAAGTTCTTGAAAGAACTTGGTTTCCAAGTATCTAAAGCAGATAGTAGCTTGCTTGTTAAAGCAAGTGATGATGGGTTCGTTTACATGTGCACATATGTTGATGATATAATACTTACAGGTACAAATGAGAAAGGCATTCAAAGCCTAACAAAGCAAATGGAGAAAGTGTTCAAGATCAATGATTTGGGAGACTTGTCATATTTCTTGGGCATGGAGATCTCATACACTCAACATGGAGTGCATGTAAGTCAAGAAAGATATTTGAAAAACTTGTTGATCAAGTTTAAGATGAATGATTGTAGGG
>CM035428.1:52696387-52698887 GCA_020310875.1 Ceratopteris richardii
TATGATATGTCAAGCCTAGTTAATGTAGCATAGATCAGACTACCAACCAAAATTTGATATAGCTTCATGTCCTTGAATTCTTCTCCTCCATATCTGCTCAATTGTTGATTCACCTCCATTGGAGTAGGTGCTACCCTACAATCATCCATTTTAAACTTGATCAACGAGTCTTTCAAATACCTTTCTTGAGTTACATACACTCCATGTTGAGTGTATGAGATCTCCATGTCCAAGAAATATGACAAATCTCCCAAGTCACTAATTTTGAACTCTTTCTTCATTTGCTTCTTTAGGCTTTGAATACCTTTCTCATGTGTACCTGTAAGAATTATATCATCAACATATATTCTCATGAAAATGAACCCATCATCACTTGCTTTGACAAGCAAGCTACTATCTGCTTTAGATACTTGAAAACCAAGTTCCTTCAAGAACTTCACAAGTCTATAATTCCATGCCCTTGGGGCCTGCTTCAAACCATACAAAGCTCTCTTGAGCCTACATACATGATCTCGATACTTTTTATCTCTAAACCCTTGTGGTTGCTTCATGAAAACATCATCTAAAATATAACCAATTAGAAAAGCATTCTTCATATCTAATTGACATAATTTCCAACCTTTACATGCAGCAATAGCTATGAGTGTCTTGATAGTTGTCATATTTGCCACAGGACTATAGGTCTCATCATAATCTATTCCATATGTTTGAGCAAACCCTTTCACAACAAGTCTAGATTTATACCTAGACACACTTCCATTTGCATACCTCTTTGTCTTGTAGACCCATTTGCATCCAATGATCTTCTGACTATTTGTTTCAGGAACCAAATCCCACGTGTCATTCTCCATCAATGCATCATATTCTTCCTGTATAGCTTTCTCCCAATTTTCCTTATCTTTTGCCTCTTCGTATGTGGAAGGGTCTTCATCTGCCTTTACCATATAAGTATAATCTTTAGTAGCCAAAAAAGAAGTTTCATAGCTATACCTTGTAGGTTGCCATTTATGTCTTGATGACCTTCTAAGTTCTCCACTTCTTGAGGTTTCTGGTTCATCACATTCTGGATCAATCCTTGCCACTTCTTCAACTTCAACCTGTACTTCATTGTTCTCCTCTTCATCAAATATTTGAACCTTTGATTTACCTTTCTTCTGATTCACAACTTCTTCATCACCTACATGAATATTGATTGTACCTGCATACCAAGTACCTTGCTCATCAAATGTAACATCCTTTGATACAAGGAATTGTTTTGTGGATGGACTCCACAACCTATATCCCATCTGCTTATCATCATATCCAATGAATACATACTTTTCAAATTTAGGTGCCAATTTGTGCCTCATTTGAGATGGCACATATGCATAGGCTAAACAACCAAACACTTTGCAATGATCTAAGGTAGGTCTCTTACCCCACCATGCCTCATATGGTGTCATACCCTGCAAAGCTTTGCATGGTAATCTATTGACCAAATATGTGGCTGTATTTACAGCCTCATCGCACAAATAATTGGGACAATTTTTCTCCTTCATCATGGATCTTGCAATCTCAACAGGAGTTCTATTCCTCCTTTCTGCTACACCATTTTGTTGAGGAGAGTACCTGCAAGTAATTTCCCTTTTTATACTTAGATTCCACAAGTAATTAATCAACTCGTTAGAGAAATACTCTCCGCCTCCATCTTACCTTAGTCTCTTCAACTTTTGACCTGAAATTCTTTCTGCATACACATGATAATGCTTGAATGTATTGAATACCTCTCATTTATCTCTGATCACATAAATAGTGATCCATCTGGTAGCATCATCAACATAAATCACATAATACCTTGAACCATTGATACTGAAATCCTTTGATGGTCCCCACACATCTATGTGTACCAACTCAAGCCTCTCTGAATACATAAAACGATGCTTGGAATAAGATTGCTTGTGAGCCTTACCAAATTGACATGCCTGACATCTGTATGTCATATGTTGACCTGCAACATTAGGCAATCCAAGCACTGAACCATTGTTAACCATATCTTTAATACCTCTTTCATTAAAATGTCCACGCCTTTTGTGCCAAAGATCTAACTCAGAGATCTTATGTCCTCCATAGGTGAACAAGGCATGACCAACATTACCTTGAATCTTCAATGTGAATAATCTTCCTTCTTTCTTCCCTGAAACAATTTGTTTATACCCATTGCTAGTGTCTTACACAAAAACTCCTTCATTAGTGAACCTAACTTCATAATCTTTTTCAACAATTTGTCCTACACTTATCAAATTCTTTGGAATTGTAGGAACATACAAAACCTTACTCAAAATTGTACTTCAATCCTTGGCCTTCATTGATCCAATTGACTTCACATTTTGCTTTTTATTATCACCTGTTTGAACTACATGATTAGTTACCTTATTTTCCAAATCAATCATCAATGCTATGATGCCACTCAAGTGATTGCTACACCCTGAGTCAATGTAGAAGACTCTTTGTTCTTCACTTT
>CM035428.1:52708887-52711387 GCA_020310875.1 Ceratopteris richardii
AAAGTCAAGGAATGCATCCTTGTGGGCAGAATTTACCACTTTTAAGAAGAAGGCCTCTCAATCAATCTCAGATTATGTAACAAGAATGAAAGACATTGTAGATGCATTAGGAGGAGTTGATGAAGATATTGCGGAGGATAAATTGGTAAGGCAAATCCTCACAGGCTTGAGAGGTGATGATAAATGCAAGCCATTCATTTTGTCTACTGAATTATCACTTGATCATTTCACTCCTGACCTAAATCAATTGCTAGGACATATGTTAACCTTTGAGTAGGATGTGAAAGGTGAAAGTGACAAGAGTACATGTCATGCAATGTATTCAAAGGACAAGAAGAAGAATATCAAAGGAAAGCAATAAACAAATGAAGATGAAAGTACAACTAGCCAAGCCAACTTCCTAAGAGGAAGAGGAGGTGGCAAAGGTAGAGGAAGAGGCAGGAGTAACAAAGATAGAGTCAAAGCTTGCTGGATTTGTGGTAAGACAAATCACTTAGCTAATGATTGTTGGCATAATACTCAAAGTAATGGTGGATATAATCAGCACTTTATTTCAAGAGGAAGAGGTGGCAGAAATCAAAGAGGTAATTTCAGAGGTAGAGGTAGTAGAGATTACTTTGGAAGAAATGCAGGTAGAGGATTCCAAAGTCAACAATACAACAATACCTACTACAATTATGCTTCAGATCAGAAGGAGGATTCAACATTGATAATGAATGCAACTTGTGAAAGACAAAGTGAAGATCAAAGAGTCTTCTATATTGACTTAGGGTGTAGCAATCACCTGAGTGGTAACATAGCTTTGATGACTGATTTGGAGAATAAGGTAACTAATCATGTTGTTCAAACAGGTGACAATACAAAGCACAATGTGAAGTCAATTGGATCAGTGAAGGCCAAGGATGGTAGTACCCTATTTAGTAAGGTCTTGTATGTTCCTACAATTCCTAAGAATCTGATAAGTGTAGGACAAATTGTTGAAAAAGGTTATGAAGTGAGATTCACTAATGAAGGAGTGTTTGTGGAAGACCCTAGCAATGGATATAAACAAAATGTTTCAGGAAAGAAAGAAGGAAGACTTTTCACATTAAATATCCAAGGCAATGTTGGTCATGCTTTGTTCACTTATGGTGGACATAAGATCTCTGAGTTAGATCTTTGGCACAAGAGGCTTGGACATTTCAATGACAGAGGTATCAAAGATATGATTAACAATGGTTCAGTGCTTGGATTGCCTAATGTTGCAAGTCAACATATGACATATAGATGTGAGGCATGTCAATTAGGTAAGGCTCATAAGCAATCCTATTCCAAGCATGGTTTTATGTATTCAGAAAAGCTTGAATTGGTACACATGGATGTGTGGGGACCATCAAAGGATTTCAGTATAAATGGATCAAGGTATTATGTGATTTATGTTGATGATGCTACCAGATGGATCACTATCTATGTGATCAAAGATAAGTCAAAGGTGTTCAATACATTCAAACATTATCATGTGTATGCAGAGAGAATTACAGGTCATAAGTTAAAGAGACTAAGGTTAGATGGAGGGGGAGAGTATTTCTCTAATGAGTTTAGTGATTACTTGTGGAATGCAGGTATAAAAAGGGAAATTACTTGCAAGTACTCTCCTCAACAAAATGGTGTAGCAGAGAGAAGGAATAGAACTCTTGTTGATTTTGCAAGATCCATGATGAAATAGAAAAATTGCCCAAATTACTTGTGGGCTGAGGCTGTAAATACAGCTACGTATTTGGTTAATAGGTTACCATGTAAAGCTTTGCAGGTTATGACACCATATGAGGCATGGTGGGGTAAGAGACCTACTCTAGATCATTGCAAAGTATTTGGATGTTTGGCATATGCATATGTGCCATCACAATTAAGACACAAATTGGAACCTAAAGCTGAAAAGTATGTGTTTATTGGATATGATGATAAGCAGATGGGATATAGGTTGTGGAGTCCATCCACAAAACAATTCCTTGTATCAACGGATGTTACATTTGATGAGCAAGGTACTTCGTATGAAGGTACAATCAATATTAATGCAGGTGATGAAGAAGTTGTGAGTCAAAAGAAAGGTAAATCAAGGGTTCAGATATTTGATGAAGAGGAGAATAATGAAGTGCAGGTTGAAGTTGAAGAAATGCCAAGATTTGATCCTGAGTGTGATGAACCAGAAATCTCAAGGAGTGGAGAACTCAGAAGATCATCAAGACACAAATGGCAACCTACAAGGTATAGCTATGACACTTCTTTTTTGGCTACCAAAGATTATGCTTACATGATAAAGATAGATGAAGACCCTTCTACTTATGAAGAGGCAAAAGGTAAGAAAAATTGGGAGAGAGCTATGCAGGAAGATATGATGCACTGATGGAGAATCAGACATGGGAGTTGGTTGCTAAACAAAATAGCCAGAAGATCATTGGATGCAAATGGTTTTACAAGACAAAGAGGTTTGCAGATGGAAGTGTGTCTAAGTATAAAGCTA